>CM045494.1:20099751-20435642 GCA_024704745.1 Rosa lucieae | reverse complement strand
GACTTCCATCTCATCCCTGACCACCCTCTTGTTCACTTGAATACTTCTCCTTCGGCAGGAAGGTAAACAAAGTGACCTGCACAAATTAGTGCTCAATTTAAAACTCTATCAACGTAGTAAGAATAAGTAGGGATCATTCTCAACAAGGGATTATGGCCTAATTAATTCCTGAAAAATAAACGTTATAAAACAAATTGAAGACTATATATACATTATTCACGAAAAATACAAGTACAGGAGATTTAGGATTTATTTTCTAATTTAACAACTAAGTAAATATATACATGTGACACATCAAAACACATAATCAAGTAGAATTATGGATGAACGAATTTAGATAGAATTAACTACTACTAACACATTGACAATGTTTCAAACATCAAATCACGAATCAAAATATGTCAAAGCATAGAATCAATCAAGAACACAGATGAACACATACAAAGTTCTTTTTACTTTCCTTAGTTAAATTAACTAGATGAACGCACCATAGTTAACCCTATTAATCATGCAATTACTAGTAGTAGCTAATCACTAACAAAAACACTTTCAACGCATTAAGAATCATGGGAGTTTGATCAATCCATCCAAGAACAAAAGTTAGAATGCTAATCAAGCATGCAAGACTCATTGTTAATTTACCCAAGTATTTTTAGGTTTTCCACTGAAATTATTAAATCTTAGACCTCTTGCAACTTAATATGGATTCAATTACATATGCATCAATCTAAGTATGCATCCAAAGATCAATTAACACATAAAAGATGGGATTGAAGCTCGAAATTAACAATCATGCAAGAACATATAGAAATCGCAACTTTTCAATTTAAAAGCCTAAAACCTAAAACATGCTTCATAGTATTCGAAAATCACATATCTAAAATCAACACTTCATCAACCATAGAAATTGCAAATTAAAGATCCAAAACATAAAATAAAATCAAAATTTCATAGAAACCTGAAATAACTTTCTTATACAAAACCCAAAACAAAAGATGGTGTTCATGGTTACACTTTCTTCAAAATGTGGTGGAATGGATGAGGATCACGGCAAGGATGCTTGAATGGAGAGAAGGATGCTTCACGGACTTGGATTTCTTTGAAGTTGCTGAAACTTGGAAGAGAATGGGAAGTATTTGTGGCTTTTGATTATGAATTTTGTGGTATCTAGAAGAGCTTCACAAACCTCCTTTATATAGTGAACGGCAAGGGCTAGGGTTCCCTTGAATTTCTCTTTAATTGCATCACTCGGCCAATAAGAAAATTGCATGAGAATTGGAGAGCAAGTAACCTTCCTTTTGCCGAAATCTTCCATATATGTAGACCATATTTCAACCTCCTTGGAATTAGGACTCATATATCCATTCTTATTCCTCTATTTTCTTCTCCAAAATTCCATAGAAATCCAAGAATATCCCAAAAAGATATTTGCCGAAATTCCTTGATATTCCTTGTAATTCTCACGGAAAAAAAAGCAATTAGAATGGGCCATGGACTCCTCAAAGACGTCAAGAAGGATCTAGAGCATCATGTGCAAGTCACATGCTTCAAACTTCGAGCCAGACTCTCCCTATTGGGCCAATTCGAATTCCATTTCATGTATTTCCGAAATTCTTCATTATTCCATAACATTCTTGAACTATGTTGAGTCATCTTCAAGACACAGCATCTCCTAGCCTCACCAGGTCTCCTAGCAGCATCAGGACTCCTAATGTCATCAGGTTTCCTAATCCAACTGGGACTCTGTCATTTCTTCATTTTTGAACATCATTTTTTCAAGCTCATTCCTAGTTGCATTAGGATTCCTACTTCAACTGAGATTTTGTTTCCTAGTAGAACTGGGAAAAACTTCATTTCTCCATTTCTTCTCATTTCTAAGCAAATAACTCATTGCCTTCCATTTCCAGACTCAAAACTACCTAAAAAACACAAAACAAGTTATAAATGACATTGTTAAGGAAATAACTAAGCAAAATGTAGAGAGAAATGTAGTAGAAATTAGTCTCAACACAAAGCCGTGATGTCCTCTTCTATTATTTCCATAACATCACCAAACTTGAAGTTATTGTCCTTGCTGTCGAAGTGCCTCATTATTATTTTGAGGTCCACTTCATGCTTGTGCAGTTGGATTTTAGTTATCTTGTCTTGTAGGAAGGATTCGATCATATCACCGAAATGTGTACCCCTCAATATTTCCTTTGTCTTTTCCGGTACTCTCTCCTTGTGTGCGTTCATCACTCTCCAGAATGAACCGAGGGTTCACTTCTACTGCTTCCAGTCAATCATAGCTTTTTGGACCTCCTTTTTTTTTCCCTTCCTGTTTCTTTGTCCCCTTTGTTGGCTTCTTCCTTTTACTCTTCTGTGGTTGAACTTTTCTCCTTTTCTTTGACTCTTGTTCATCTGAATCATCTCCTTCTTCATGAACTGTTTTCCTCTTCTGTTGTTGTCTTGTTTTTATTACAAACTGCTTCGCTGTCTGTTCGTCCTTGGATTCTAATTCTTCTTCAATTGATCGTTCAAAATCTTCATTAACCTCTTCTTGTTCATCAGATTCTTAATCTGTGCTGTCCTTTTTTTTTGTTGCTACCTCTTTCTAATTTGTTCTACTTTTTTGTTCAATGGCTCATCAAATGTTGACTCAATACCTTGATCGGAGCTCTCTGAACTGTGGACATCTTCTTCAGAATCACTTAACAGGGTGAATCTCAGTCTTGCCATTTTGCACACAAACAAAAACAAAATGATCATTTTATAATAAAACATTCTAACATTACTGAACCCCCAACAAAGACATTATTGGGGGGCAATATAAACCACAAAAAAAAACATTCCATTTTCAGTCATTCACAGGGTATTGCACTTTAACAAACACAAAACAACGAAAGACATTTCAAATCCCTAATTACAATGATTAGTGAACTACAGTTAAAACATTATTTGGGGGGAGGGGGGGCAATAAAGTGTCTATTGCCCCCCAGTAGACCACAAAAAAAAAAAAAAAAACACTCCATTTTCAGTCATTCACAGGGTATTTCACTTTAATAAACACAAAACAACGGAAGACATTTCAAATCCCTAATTACAATGATTAATGAACCACAATTAAAACATTATTGGGGGGCAATATTGTGTCTATTGCCCCCCAATAGACCACAAAAAAAAAAAAAAAAAACACTTCATTTTCAGTCATTCACAGGGTATTGCACTTTAATAAACACAAAACAATGGAAGACATTTCAAATCCCTAATTGCAATGATTAATGAACCACAGTTAAAACATTATTGAGGGCAATAATGTGTCTATTGCCCCCCAATAGACCACTGGAAAAAAACACTCCATTTTCAGTCATTCACAGGGTATTGCACTTTAATAAACAGAGCAGTGATCATTGGCCCCCAATACAAAGTCTATTGGAGGGCAATAATGTTTTATTTTTTATGGTTTGGACTCCATAATAGGCTTTCAATTAGTCTACATTTTCACTCAATTAACAATTTATTATCAAAAAATAACTTTCAAAACAGTATTTCACACGTATGAACCAGAAACCCTAGATTTCACAGATTTTCACACATGCAAAGTCAATATCACAAATTTCATAGATATGAACTAAATTGAAGCTATCAACAAGTTTAAATCAAAGATTTATGTAATAAATTTTGCAGAAAACATGAAAATTTGAAAAAACGAGTCGGAAATTCAACTTTTACCTTTTTCGATATTTCCGAAGCAGGAGAAAATAGAAATGTTGCCGGACATTGAATCCTAATCGCCAGTGTTCGGTGAGTATCGAGGCCGTTTCCCCAGACTTAGAGAGAGAGAGAGAGTCGTGGGTAGTGGCACGTTTATAATTTTTTTGTTTAAGAGCCTATGAGCGTTCTTGCACTATTAGTTTGGCTAAGTGGGCACAAATATCACTAGGTGGGATCCGGCTTCTCTGCTAGAAAAAGGATTGCTAGGATCTGCTTGGATAATTATGTGAGCCCGCCACGTCAGCCCACCTCAATCCAATGGTTGTCAAACCGACAGCAAATATGAATAAGAAAAAAAGCCTTGGGACGAGATGGAGAGCTGGGCCCACCTTCAATCTCTCTTGATTTCCCAGTTCAGAATCGCCTCCTCCATCATCCTCAGGTTGCAGGTCTCCTATAACAACCCCAACTCTCTTATCTTCTTTTTGTTTTTTAATCTCTTAAATTTGGGAGTTTATTGTTGGGGTTTGATCAGGTGCTTCATGATTCAACCAACTACGGTGGTGGCTTGAATGGAGTTGCCCACATTCAAGAGGCCGTGCTGCTCAAGCAGATGGAGTCTTTGCAAAAGCTCTTGCTTTCCATGAACAACACCATGTAACTTGTCTCTTTCTCTGACATTTTTTTAATTTAGTTTCTTTGCATTGTAATTGTGACAGTAATAGTCTTGTGTTATGAATATCAGGGAACAGTTCTTGTCGGCCCTGTTCTTCCCTTGATTTTGTCTCAAATTATGGTTTCTCTCATTAACACGCCGGCCCTGTTCTTCTAGGGCCATGGCCACCACCATTGAAATCCAGCTAGAGTCTTGTGTTATGAATATCAAGGAACAGTTTCATGAATATCAACGAAATTGGGCTGCCCAAGAACTTCCCGGCAAGTGCAAAAACCCGGTCTAACTCAGCTGCACACACTTAAACCACATTCAAACAAAACCCAACATTCTGGAACCAAAATCACAAAACCCCCTACAGAAAATCCAAAATTCCCAACAATCACAGGCCAAAGATTCAATCTTTCTGACAAAAACAGAATGAAAAACATAGAGAGAAAGCTGCATTACCCCAACAATAAACTCCCAAATTTAAGAGATTAAAAAACAAAAAGAAGAGAAGAGAGTTGGGGTTGTTATAGGAGACCTGCAACCTGAGGATGATGGAGGAGGCGATTCTGAACTGGGAAATCAAGAGAGATTGAAGGTGGGCCCAGCTCTCCATCTCGTCCCAAGGCTTTTTTTCTTATTCATATTTGCTGTCGATTTGACAGTCATTGGATTGAGGTGGGCTGACGTGGCGGGCTCACATAATTATCCAAGCAGATCCTAGCAATCTTTTTCTAGCAGAGAAGCCGGATCCCACTAGGTGGAGTGTTTGAGTTCCTATTGAGTCTTATTTGGTTAAGTGATTACGGCCCCTATACAATACACCTATACAATGTATTGTATAGGGCCCCCCTAAGAAAATTATGATTTTGTTGTGTTTTGTTTTTTTTGTGTTTTTTTTTGTTTTGTTTTTGGAAGACAGCAAATCCACCCAAACGAATGGATCTCTTCTGTTACAAGTTCTCTGTATCCTTAAACCCTAAATCAATGATTAAAATTTCTGATTTCCTTAAACCCAATTAATACTCGAGAAGAGAGGCCCAAATGAATCGGAAGCATTTCCTCTTCTTGTTCTTTTCTTTTGGGGGATGTAGTTTTATGAGAAGCTTAGAGCAGCTCCATGGATTATGAACCCTGTAGAAGCTGAAGCCCAACCCAGATGCACCTAGTAACTGACTCACAGTCTGACGGAAAGCCTGGAGACAGTGAAATTGAATTTCAGTTTTCAAATCCGGGATAGAGATTCTCTCTCTGTCTCTCTCTCTGAAGCTGAAGCTGAAGCTAAAGCTTAGCAAAGGCCAGCGTGGACGGTGTGTCCCATTGGTAGCATGGCTGTGACACATGACAAGTGTAGGGCTTTTAATTAACTCCTGGTTACTTAACCCAGCTCCACATTAACCTTGGGTCAAAACTAAACCCCAGTAACCCCCCATTACAAAATAAATTGGCTTTCTTCCCCTAGAGACTAGTCAGTCTTTTGGTTAACCACTTCAGCCTACCAAAATGCCACTTCTTCTACTACTATTACATGTTGTCCCTTGAGCAATCCAACCATAACAACAAGAGACATGCATTTATACCCATCATTTCATCTATGCTTTCTTTCATTCCTCCTCCACCACTACCAACAAGTTGAGTAATTGAGAGAGTGCCCAGAAATGAAGAGGTCTCCTAGTTATTCTTGCTCTTCTTCCTCTTCTTCTTCATCTTCCTCATGTGCTGGCCCTGAAATTCCAACCACCCTGAAACAATCAGACAACCCCAAACCCAAACGCAGTAGAAAAACCCACAAGAACTCTGCAGAGAAATGCCCAGACTCAGGCGGAAGAAGCTCAATTTACAGAGGGGTCACCAGGTACTCATTCATTTCTCCATTTTTTCCCTGGGATTTCATTTGCATGTGTCAAAGTTGTTACCTTTATGTTAATTTGATTCATAATTCACAGGCATAGATGGACTGGAAGGTATGAAGCTCATCTCTGGGATAAGACTTCATGGAATGACATTCAGAAAAAGAAAGGACGGCAAGGTAATTATGATTAAATTTCTTTTTCTCTTTCTCTTTCAGTCTCAGTTTAATTTAATTTGATAAAATAATGATACCCAAATTCAAGGAGATCCATAATTTTCGTTTTTTAATCTAATCTTCTTTTGCGTTTTCTGACTCGTGTTTTTATTCCTGCAAATCCCTGTCAATGCAACGTTCATATGCACTTTTGCCGCTCTGCTCTGCTCATTTAGTTTATTTGGGTAACTCTCTGTCTCTGTCTCTCTTATCACTGCCATCACTATACATGATTTCACTCTACTATTTTCCTTGCAATTCTGATCCTTCTCTCTGTGATTTTCTGTTATTTTATTTTTCCTGTTCTGGTCAAGAATAAACAAATATTTGATTTTGGAAAAAAAAAAAAAAATTAAGATTCTAGTCATTATAGTGGGCTGATGTGTTCTTATTAAATAAAGTAGCTGTGCCTGCCTTTGACGTAACTATTTTTTTATTTTATTTAGGGGCCTATGATAGTGAGGATGCTGCTGCTCATACATATGATCTTGCTGCCCTTAAGTATTGGGGTCCTGAAACCATCCTCAACTTCCCGGTACATTAATCTATTATTCAACTTCCTCTTCTTTTTGGGTACAAATCATTTGTGTACATAGTTTTTCTCACAATAATTGGCTAACCCAGTTGCATTGTCACAATAACTAGTCACCTAACCACACACATAGCGGTTTAAATGTAAGATATGGGTTGTGTACAGCTGTGATGGTTGAATTTGTGTCTTGTTAACTTACCAGAAATGGTTGAATTTATGTGTATGCTGCAGCTGGAGACATACACCAAGGAACTTGATGAAATGCAGAAGGTGTCCAAGGAAGAATACTTGGCTTCATTGCGCCGCCGGAGCAGTGGGTTTTCTAGAGGCGTTTCAAAGTATCGTGGGGTGGCTAGGTACTAATGAATCATGTTTGTACTTTTGGTTTTGGGGTAGCAATGGCTTGGATGTTCATCTTATAGCTCTGCTGCAATTTCAATTTTCACAGGCATCACCATAATGGGCGATGGGAGGCGCGAATTGGGAGAGTTTTAGGAAACAAGTATTTGTACCTGGGAACTTACAGTATGCACACTTCTCCTCTCCTCTCTGTTGTTAAATGTTCACAGTTTTCAGATACAATTTGCATATGTGCCTTCACTTTTTTCCTCACACATAACACAATCACACATATTTTTCTGCCCATTTTCTGGCTTATTTTTAGTCCAAATTTTTTTTTTTGTCCAGCTTATATTTGATTTGGATTTTTCTGAACAACAAGATGCTGCCAACTTGTGTGCTGAGCTAGATGCCAATTTCAAAACCTTTAGTTCAGTCAATGCACATACGTGGCTGCTATATTTCCAGTCTGGTCCAAAACATTATATATTACATGTCAAAATGAAACTGTCCGCTGCATGAAAAAACACAGCTTTTCTAATATTTGAATTTTGTTCTTATTTCACTTACGCATTTGAAAATAAAATTACAGACTCGGCCTTAAAATGGAGTTTGGTAGCCTACAAATGGCTGTTTGGTAATCAATGTTATTAATTCAAAACTGTATGTTATATTAGGAAGCTGCCAAAGAGGTTGAAACTGATAGGTTTATTAGGTGGCCAGAGCAAAAGTACTTGTATTGCATCCCCACAGGCCACAAGTAAATTCCACATGTGACAGGACCACCAGAAAGAACCATATTTCCTGAGTAAATCAAATATATATATTTTTTTTTTCCCAGGAAAAACTATTAATTTGGATCTGAAGAAAATACAATTTTATCTCTATCATATTTGTTTTACAATAATGAAGCCTAGCTAGTTTTACTGATCTTGTAGTTCATCATATTTCCGGTTTAGTCATGGCTGTCATGTTGGTTTTGAGGGAAGTTCCAAAATTGAGAGGGGGCTAGATACATTTAAACATAGAGCTTAGTTTGGTTTGGGCATGGCTGAAGTAGCAGGATATACAGAAGAAGCCAACAGTTTGGTTTGACCTTATCTGGGTTTGAGTCTGAGAAGCAAAAGAGTGTGATAAGTAGGGCACGTGACACCCTCTTCGTTTTTTCTATTTGAGGTCCGAAGGGCACGTGACACCCTTTACTGAGAAACAAAAGTAAAGTTGGTACTGTCATTCTTCTTCAAGGACACAGGATCAGATTTGAGATTTCAGAGTATTGATTCAGCCCTTTTGGAAAGGGGCAGGCACTGGGTCTCACACTCTCACGTGTCCCATTGCTCTTCTTGTGGATTTCTCCAAGTCAGCCATGAGCCATGCCTTGGTTGGCTTTTGCCAAATCAAAACGTCCTAATCTTGGGTTAAGTTGGCTCTCCAATATTATTACTTAGAGAAAGCCTGAAAGTGTCGGTCCATCACATGCGCATTTTCACTCGAGTTGACGGTTTATAATGTTTTTCGTGAGATTGAACCATCAACGATTGTTAGCCGTCCATGCACCCGTGGGTTATTGCATTACGTTTTTTTCGTGTAAACGAGATCTAACCCAAATTCTTGAATTTGCTCTTTGAATTCTTAGAAAAACCGTTGAAGATTATAGTAATCATCAACGGTTAGAAGTAACCCACACTCATTTGACCTTTACACCCATACCCCTTCTCACAACTTTTTTTTTTTTTTTGGGCATTTCACAATTTAAATCTGTGAAGCACTAAATGCACTTTACTCATGTCAACTTATGAAATTTTTTTCCTCGAAAAAAAAAGAAAAAAGTTGTGAAATTCTTTTGAAAAAAAGAAACGAAAAAAGAAAACTTTTGAAATATTCAATTTCAAGCGACAGCTCCTAAAGCGAAATTCTGGGCACTATATGAAAAATAGAGAGATTTTTTGAGTAGTTGATTTAGAATTCAAGATAGTCAGCTAGAGAAAACATGATGGGTGTTTTTTTTTTTTTTTTTTGAAGAAAATACAGTGTGAAGGGTTTGAAATTCAAGACAATACATATTTTAAAGCATGAATTCTCTACTGTCTGGAAACATAGATCCACTGCCTCAGGTTCTATGTTTCTTTCTTTTCTTTATGATTCCTTTTAGATTTTGTTTTTGAATATATGTCTTTAAATACTAAATAGAGACAGTACCCCTAGCTCCCTCAAGGAATTAGGACAAATGAAAAAAAAAAAACAAAACAAAAGTGTAAAGAAAAGGAAATAGAAAATGAGCATGTGAGGGTCCCTGTATCCCTCCACCGAATTCCTGCCTTCTTGTTACTTTTTAATGCAGCAAAAGGTAGGTGCTGTGGGGCACTGAAATTGTGGATATACAGAATGTGATAACTAGTATGATTGTTTTTTCTTTAGTTAAGTTACACACATTTCCCTTGATTTAATATGTTTTAACTGTCTGTTACTATTTGTTGATGAAGACACACAAGAAGAGGCAGCAGCAGCATATGATGTGGCAGCTATAGAGTACAGAGGAGTAAATGCAGTGACCAATTTTGATATCAGCAACTACATTGACAAACTCAAGAGTGTAGAACCACAAGATCCACCTCCCAATGTAGCACAAGAAGAAGTGGAAGTAAAACAAGAAGTACATCAATTTCAACCACAGCCACAGGAACAACAAGAGCAACAACAGGAACAAATATTGGTCTCCCCCAACCTTCAGTATCCACATGTTGTGCCTTGCATAGAAAGTAGTACCACTACAATGCAGGATGTCATGGATCCTACAAATGATCACCAGTTCCAGTTCAATTGGAACTTTTTGGAAAATCTTGTTCCAGTTCCTGACATCCCACTGGATAATGAGCCCTCGGAGTTGCCGGACTTGTTTGGGGACTTGGGCTTTGAGGAAAATTTTGATTTGATGTTTGGAGGTGCAAGTGATGTCAATTTGAGTGGCTTATTGGACACTGAAGCTTGTGGGGTTCAAGCTGCTGTGCCAGGAAACTTCGACGATAATGGGTCTTCTCCTCCTTCTCCTTCTCCATCTTCAACTACTACATCGGTTTCTTGTAACTACTCTGTTTGAAGGTGTTGGCCAATTTTGAGGCTTGTGGATCATTGGGGTTGGTCTAGTTTGTTGTCATTTGTTGTGGGTGGGTTGGTAGGAGGCTGGGAAGATGGATAATATATATGTTTTGGTCTTTTTTGTATCTTCGTTTTCTGTTAGAAAGATAGAAAATTTATTTACTTTATATCAGGAAAAATTGAAAATAGATAACAAGATGGGATCTTTATGAAGGCTCTCTCTATCGTAAGTTAATTGCTTTTATTTCAAGGGATGAATTTTGGGAACACCCAACAAATAACATCTCCATCAGTCACTCTTTAAGAAGCACGAACGCCTGGGTCAATGTCAATTTAAGAAAAGTCATAAATGAAATTGGGTTGATACTTGTGACCCTTGTTACTCTTTCATCATCCTCCCTATTTCATCAATTCATCGTTTGTTAGAGACTTAAAGCATTTATAGTCCTCAATAGAAAAGCCATAGGAGACTATTTTACCCTCACTCCTTGTTACTCTAATAAGGTCTTCCTTAGAGCAACTTTAGCACTCTCTATTTTAGCTCCTTAGCTATTTTAGTTATGACCTGTCACTTCACTAAACCTTATAAATTTTGATATTGATTCCGATTGGTATTGATTGACTTGATCTGCATTCATCGAAAGATATATTGGATACAAGATTTAATATAATTCTTCTATATATTCTATGGTTAATATAATTCATAGCCTACTTCACTGTTACATATGTCAGTAAGAATTGAACTCATGACCTTTACAATATTGGAATTAACTTATCAACAGGTCCAATGAAATGTGTTGATTATTGAAGTTTCAGATTTTGGGTTTTGTTTATGCTTTGACATGTGTATGTCAATAAATGCTATGGAATGTCGAGAATTATGTTCTTCGAGTTATTGTTTGATATGAGAGTTACTATTTGACTTAAGGCTAAAAATGCTGAATTGCTTCCTAAGGTTTGCACATACTGTCAATTTACTCACTCAAGTTGTATTTCAATGTATCTGTCCCATCACATTTTATTAACTGTCGATTTACCCCATAACATTAACCTCTATCCATTCTATCGTCAATTTGAGGGTTAAAATTATTTTTCTATAGCAAACTGACGCATATATCGATTGATTCTTCAAAATATTCTACACTCAACACTAAGAGTCTCATATCGACTCTGAGGGCGACTAGAACCCTAAAAAGAAAGGAGAGAAATTTCAAGAGTGAAAGAGACCTCAATTCTCAAACTTCCAGAAAAGCTAAGCAAGCAACGAACAGAGATTCGCTCATCATTGAGTGAATCGGCAAATGAGTGAATAGGCAAATCGGTGGATGAAGATGTAGTTTTGAGAGATAGCGGAGCATCCTTCTCCTTTTCATTCGTTTCCTGTAGTTGAAATCTAAAATTAACATGTATATATCTAAACATCTCTTTGTATTTGCATTTGTAGATCTAAAATCAACAACATGTATCTAAACATCTCTTTTACCTCTTGCTCTGGAGCTGACGGTGCCTCGACCGCATTACACTTCTCTGTAATGGAGTTGTCTAGTCCACTCTTGCCTCCCTAAAAAGCTTTTTCCATAAGAAAATAGTCACTTCACAATGCACAAAGACATGATCAGTACTTTCCCCTTGGTTTTTGCATAAAATACACCAGTGAGGAGAAAAACAACTTCCCGGTCTTTTCTTTTGAAGAACATCACAAGTATTCGTCTTCCCCAATACCACAAGCCATCCCAAAATCTTCACCTTTGTAGGGACCTTGACGTTCCAAATAAACTTTGCAAGAGCAAAGTTTGGATCTAAGGCACCACTAGATAAAAAGCTATGGAAAGATTTGCAAGAGAATTTTCCAGTAGGCTCAAGCTTCCACCTCCTTTCATCGGGATTGGACTCCACTAATCTGACATTTTCTAGCTTAGCTATCAACGAGGCGAACTCTTCAATCTCTTGGTCATTTAAGTTTCTCTTGAACCCAAAGTCCCAGCTCATCGGAAAGGTGAGAGGGATAGCTAACCTTTCCACCACATAGTTGGTGTGTGTTGATAGTCTGAACAACCTTGGAAAGTAGAATTTCAATGGTTGATCCTCTAGCCAAGAGTCTTCCCAAAACCTCACTCTTTTGCTATTGCCTACAAATAGTTTATGAATTAAGTACTTACCTGTTTTCCCTTCTTCCTTTGTGTTGGATTCCAAGACCCTTTGTTCCATAAATGAGCTTCATCTATCCCCGTCCATCTATACCTGCATATAATTTTTTAACGTTAGGCTCTTCAACATTTAAATTTACCTGAAAACAAAAATACAAATGGGAATTTCATACATCAAATTCAATAACCAACTGTCAAGCTACTCTTAAAAAATTCAGGCCAAGACTACAAATTAGAATCAAATTGACTCCGGATTATACTATTTCCCACAATCAATTTTGAGGGACACAAATCATATATTAAATAAAATATCTCTCCAACTCCTTGCACATAACTTTTCTGACCTATTTCAAAAAAAAAAAAAAAAAAAAAACTTTCCTGACCTGATTTCTCTAGTTTTTACAACAAATTGAAATAGAATTTTATATTCAGCAATAGCAGATGTCTTGAACCAATCAGAAACAAAAAAGCACCAAAGAAGACAACAAAGTTTCAACAAAATGACCTTCTTCCTATGCGTCTCGGGTGACCAGTTTCACCTCCTCAGAAAATCGTGAAGTATAACGCAGATGCTTCGAGTGCAGTTTCCAGTCCTTGGCCAAATCCTCTTCTCTCACCCATTAGCATGAGAATAAATGATCTCAGGTGTTAAATGTGCCTGAAATCACAAACCATAGAATTTGAGATTCAGTCTGACCTAAGGCCTCTTAAACGTAAGAGAATTGAGTTTTAAAACTGTTTTACTTACCGAGATAAAACCATGTCTCAGACTCAGGTACTCATACTAACTGACCTGAAAACTGTCTGAAGAAGCACACCTGATAAGAGAAGGAGAATACCCTTAAACCGTGTTGTCATCGCTTTTACATACTCCATGCATTACCGAGTTAATTCTTTGTAAAATCCAACAATTGCAAGTACAAATTCTTATTAGCAATGCAATAAAGCTCAACTTCAAAGTAGTGCTTTACGTACAATGCAAAGGAAAACTGATGACTGGCTCCAGAAGTTCAAATGACTATTTCCGAATGATGTATCCCTTGCACACCTAAACCTTTCTGAATCTGCAATGCAAACACTTTATAAGGTATAATCCAAGAAGTTCTAGCGACTAAGAAAGCTAAAAATTCGTCAACCGGTATCTCAGATGACATTATAGATTGCAAAAAGGAAAAAAAGTATAGGCCACAGAAGCTTAATTTGTAGGAACACTTGATATGTAAAGAAAGTCATCCTGCAGACTAACTAATTGATTTGCATAGTTAAATGAATCACCATGTTGAAGAAATGGATGCATTTAGCTTTTAAGTGAAGAGATTGAACTAATTTACCATTACTAAACTGGTATGCAATTATTTTTGTCTCTTTCTCCCAATATTTTCATATTCTCATTTGTAGTCTAGAAAAACAAAAACAATGAATTGTTGTGTGTGAGAGAGAGTACCTTGTGCCTTCCCAAAGCTGAGGTTGTGATGCAGTAGAGCACATGAAAAACTCCTAGCACAGATAAATACATGGAGGTGGTGAATCCCATATGCAGATAAAAGGCAACTGTATATATGAATTCAGAGTTGGAGCTTTGAAAATGTCCCATAAGTAGGTCCATAAAAATTACCTTTTGATCCACACAATAAGCCAGAGAGTTCGCATCTCTCTCTTGAAATAGTTGCCTAATGTCAGACAACATACTCTGGTAAATCAGAAAATCTAGCTGCAGCAACCATCAGTGATGCAACAACTTCCTTACATTTCTCAGGGCATTCCCTGCAATGAAAATAATGTCACAAACTAAACATTATAATGAGTTAATCAGTCCTTTGATTAGACGCTTTGGAATCTCTCAACGAATGGGATATATGCGATATCGGCCTGAATAAGACTCGACCATGACTTGTAAACTTAGCCACTTAATAGGTCATCACATTGCTAAAAAGGTATAAGATATTCCTCAATTTCATATTATTTGGTAGTCGAAATCAGTGAAAGGAAATGTTCACAGATTTGGGACATACAAATAGTTTGTAGATTGTTAATCTCCCATCTAGAGGAAGAAAAATTACTAATTTTTTGAATTTTGCATCTGCAGTTCACCAAACAAATTTCTTACAGCATCATCAAATGCATATTTCATGCTTTCCATACGAAGAAAACAAAAAAACATAGATAACTGCGAAATTCCAGATCCCACTCAAATCCAACTCCGAAACTCTAGAACGAAGAACCATGCAGGAATGAAAAGAAACATAAATCAAAAGGAGGAAAATAAAACAATAGCTTTTCCAACTGATCGATATACTTCTTGATAGCTAACCAATCAATTATTCTCACATCAAGCAACAAATGAGATATACATACAACCCAGAAAAACTCACACACACACACAATAGTGAACTTCTGTTGATTAACCAAGGCCAAATACTTTCATCACTTTTGAAGCAGCAACGCATCAAATCGAAGAAGTAAAGCAAAGCCTTATACATAGTAAACCATGAAAACAGATAAAATCTACTGGCATATGTAGTTTGTAACCCTCAGCGATAGAGGCAGCAATAGTAATATTAGATATAAGAAAGAAAAAAAACAAACAAATTTTAAAGGGCTAAATACTGTTTAGTACCATATGGTTTTGGTCGAACATCAATTCAGTCACTCGACTTTCAATTTCATCAAAAACACCCCTGCACTATCATATTCTCGTCCAATAGGTCTATCCGACTCTATTCTCGTCCAATAGGTCCATCCGACTCAATTCCGTCAATTTCAGACGTTAAGTGCTGACATGACATTTCCAACTCATCAAAAATGGGGCCCACACGGAAGTGAAATTCCCAAACTAACCTTGGGCAACAGAATATAGAAAAATCTAAAATTAATTTTAATTTAGAGGTTGAGGAGACTCAAACCCCTCCCAAAGCATATGCAAATGAATGACCCAAGCACCAGACCACTTGCATGATTTTGGTATATTAAAACAAAAATAATATATATATCTGAATCAATTCGTGAATATACGTCCTCCATTTATTATTCTGATTAATTCTCTCTCACGTGAGAGAGCGTGTTTAATTCCAATTCATAAGAACAGAGTGTGAGCTCCGCCGCAAGCAACGGCTTCAAGGCTTTGGTCCTGAAATGCAGAGCAGAGCAGAGGGGTAGGGCTCCACTGAGAGTCCAAGCTCCCTAATCCGAGCCTCCCGTAGTCTCCATTGCCCCAAAACTGCCGCGACCCTCTTCCCTGGCCCACTCCCAGTACTGCTCAGCCACCGTGTCACTAATCGGAACAACCCTAATTTCGAATTCAAGTTCGCCATCATCGTCATCCGAAAAGTGGGGACGGGATGATACCACGTCGTCTTTGTTCCTGATGGAATCGGGTTTTCTTTGTTCGGGGTTTATCAAACAACCGACCTTCATATGTCTCTCGCCAAGACTGAAGGGGATTGTAATAATGCTCTCTATTCCCTTCTCGGCCAGAGCTACTCTGACCCTCATCCCAAACACGCTCGCATAAGCGTCCAGTAGAATAACCTCGTCCGCCATGGAAACTGTTCACAAAGTTCTTCTAGCTAGCCTATAACTCGGAGACTGGTAAGTATCCTTCCCAACAAAATCAAGGGGGTTTTATAGAGGGGTGTTTGAGGTATAGTCGTGGCTGATTTTGAGATAAGTGCCTGACGTGTTGCATGACGTTTGCTTGAGAAAATGAAGTGCGAAATGTTCTAGCTTGTTCAGGACGATGTGATAGTCATAGTACAAATCGAGTGCTTTAAGAATATGCCATACACACGCTATTTTCTTAAGGCCACGCAGTGGCAGTCTCTTGTAATACTACACTATTTTTCAGTATAGTTATCGCTGAAAAATAAAAGACAGGAGCAAACAAAAGTAGACAACTAGACATCATCCTTGGTTTGTACCAAAAGAAAAAAGAAAAGAAAAAAAAAGGAGACATCCTTGGTACAATAATGATAGAACATTTTCCATCACACCTAGTAAAAGGTTCACATGCTATCTGCTGGACAAGGAGTTTCTAAATTTACAGATTTTAATAAAAAAAGTCACAATTAAGAACCTCCTACTGTTCACAATATGATCACATACACGGACTTTCCAAAATCTATGGATATTCTGCAGATGTCTTTTTATAAGTCAAAGCTAGTTAAAAACACCCAGCCATGCTAAGTCCTCCGACACAACTCATATGCCCGACTAAATAATTACCTGAATCAAAGCAAAACGGTTAGTTAGCATAATGAAGTGGAAAACAAAACACATCAAACTATGTACAACTGTCTAATAAAAGAGTAAAAGGAAAAAACAAAAGAAAAAGAAGCAGAGTAACTCAAGTAAAAAAGAAAAGAGATATGGTCAAATAAAGTATGATTTCTAACCAGTTACCACATATCTTACTCATAATATTCCGGATTTTCAACAATTAGAAAATAGTTTTTTTTTCAGTTCAAAAATTGTAATAGTTGTTATCACTTGACTATCTTTACCTACCCATTTGGATAGGCACAGATTGTAAAGTGCAACACTAACAACCACCTCAATTCAGATAATAGTTGAAACTGTATCCAGGAACCCAGAAAGAGAGATAAGAGCGGAGTCTCAGCATTCAGACCAATAGTAGTCTTCAAAGAGAATCCTCAACTTTCAGTAAAAGTCTATACTGACTGATTTTGTTGATCTTTTATATAGCCGAGTAACATTCAAAATTCAGGTGGAAGCTCTTTAAATGACAAATTATCTTCTGGCTTTCCGATCCATTATGTATGATGATGATGACAATTTACCTGTCAGTAGTAGAGATCACCTTTCCTCCGTAAAACAACCTACATGGTAAGTCTCGGTAAGATTTAAACTGGAGGATATATTCGATGTGGAGAACTGCCGGTAAGGACGATTAACCGGAGGCAACAGTAAAGCTGATTGTCGGTCCATAGCTAGCAGTCGTTCGCACTTACTGCGCCCAATAGAAGAAATTAATAACTTCAAAACCACTAAAGAAATTCAAAGTTAAAGGAGAAGGCTGTACCTGCAAACTTTTGTAAATAGAGTTTGGTAGCTGCAGATCCAGAGCTATAGAATACATGTAGAAAGTTAGACATAATTGTGTAGATTCTGCGCCTGTGCAAATAAATTAGTTCAGTGAGTTAACAAGAACATGATAGAGACTAACCAAAAGGGAAAATAGAGCTGTTTCAGCTTGAACCCCAAGAAAGTACTGCAAGGCCAAACCAGCATGTTCCTGCAATAATAATTGATAAGTATTCTAACCGAGGCCCAATTGCATAAGAATAAACTTCAACCGGAAAGTAAAGCTTATACCGTGATATGTTTAAACACATGATAAACTGAAAAACCTCTTGCATGAATGTAGCTGCCTCCCTGTTCAAGAATGAAATGAGGAACATGAACATCAGGGCAATGCGAATCCTCTTTAAAAATAAAGGAAAAAAAACTAAGGAAAAAAAAGTGAATATCCATATCAAGTGGGACCAACAAAGTTGCATGTTATCTGAAATCTAGTGAAAATCTGAAGGCTTGTCAGAGAGTACGGAGGAAAACAATACACTATCTAAGGTAGCATACAATCTGTAATACGGCTGATCAAGTTATAATCAGCAAATTAACTGAGCTCAGTATGTTGGAGTAATTGATGTAGTTAGCTTCCTAGCATAGACAGGATTGCTCAACTAAATCAGGATTCATTAACTGACTTCTTACACTTTCCTTGTGGTCTATATCCAATAACAGCTATACAGTACATCAAGCTAATCTCTCTATTTTCATTTTTATATCAGATCAGAGCAGGAGATCAATATTTCGAATCCCTCCAATTGCAAAGTCTCCCAAATAAGTTGAATTCCATATGATGGGCTGAAATGATGGAGACTGATGTAGGACAAAGCAAGCATGAGGGTGAGTATGGTTATGGAAGCACCAAGAAAGATAGAAATTTAAAAAAATAGAACGGTTTTGGAAGATAAACAATGTTTGTAGCTGCTGTAATCTACTAGAGCTTAGGGAATAGAGAATAGAGGGATTTTTCTTAAAAGATGAAATCATATATTAAGGCTTCAAATACTCCTTGGGGAGACATGAAAGACGAGGTCCTTGAAGTATGTACTCTCTGATTCAAACAGACTCTTAACAGCTCTTGACCCAAAAGATGTTCTCAATAAAGCTTAATATTCTCATAGAATGACTGTTCTTTTATCTGTTTATTCATTTTACTGACTTGGACTCTTAAAGTACCATGGAGACTTAATAGCTCTAGACTCATATACATAATCTTAGTGAAACTTAATAACTTTTACAATAAATCTTGGTTTATTATATTACTAACTTCTACTGACTTGGACAAGTAAACCATGGAGACTTCTCATTGGACCAAACAGGCTGTAGCTAATGGGCTTTGTCTTGGGTATCCAAAGTGGACATTTTTTTTCTAAACAAGCTGTAGCTAGTGCATGAGAGACTCACATGTTTCTTTTCTAACCACACGGTAGCTATTGCATTAGAGACCCACATGTAAGAGAAGGAGGAGGCAGAGGAGAGAGGGGGAGGGAAGGGGGTGGTTTGGACTATAAAATAAATGTTGGCTGGCATTTAAGAGATTAAACTTTTGAAAATAATGACAAACCAACAAAATTTATTAAATTAACAAGAAGCAGAGTTTATGAGTTTTGCCTTATTTTGATCCTGAGAGTCACTATCAATTCTAGTACTGGATGTCAAGTTGTTAAGACCTATGGTTAGAACCTACACCTACATATGTATGCATGTCAAGTCATGCTCATATACATACGATCTGGAACAACTACTTCAGCATGAGACAACTACTGAAACAGATCAAACAATATGAAAAGTGAATCCTACTATTAGGGAATAATAGGCATGCAGGTAACATAGATTACCTCTTCTGGAGAAAAGAAAGCTACTGCGTCTGGGTCAATAGAACCAGCAGGATGCAATGATACTACAGCTCTGAAGACAGACGGAAACAGCAACTCGATGACAGCAACCTTATCTATCGCAACATCAGCCAGTGGAGTAGCTCGTAACTTACTCGAACTATGAAAACTATGGTCCTTCACTGTTTCCAGTGGATTCTCATTAGCTGGCAGTGACGATGCTCTTTTTAACCAATCCAATCGTTCGTAGGTGAAAACTTTCAAGTTAGGCACCTTCTTTTCCAAGCTCATTAAAACCTCTGATAGTGTCTTACAATCTAGTAGCTCTTCTTGATTGTGTGTAGTCAATGATGGGGAAACACACGGTTTCTTTGAAACTGGTTCGTCACTCTGACTGTCCGATCCATCATCAAGGTGAGGAAAAAATCTTCTTTTCTGATCAGTGAAGGCCTTCAGAGCTAACCTAAAATATCGACATCATTCAAGAAATGGCTTCTTAGTTCAATACTCCGATTCAAAAAGTGAAAACAGAAAATAACAACCAGCTGCCAAATCAGTTGCGGCATTAAAAAATCACGATTCTGATTGATTCCTAAATAACAACTAACACTGTCTACTTATTAAAACCACACTCTTCTGCGAACCACCGAAAATTCATTATAATCAAGAACTATTCTCCTATTTCAATTGGATAAACTAGAATCCAGAACTGCTTTTGTATGAGGCAAGAGTATAAAGAGGCAATGTGCATAAGGAAGAAGATGAATTCTATCAGATTTGAGACTAACCTGGTCCTGTCCACTGCGGACGCGCCGGCCTGACCGGCGAGCTGCCGTTTCCAAGCATAGGCGACGACGGCGCCGTCGGGACAAACCAACGGCATGTGCAGTCCCCAAGAATTGCTCCGCGACCGGAGAGAATCATTCAGAACTCCAGACTCTTCTAGCTGCCTTCCTACCAAAAATCAACTCCAAAAACCCTCAGAATTTTTCAAACCTCAGAGCCCTAAGAGAGAGAAAAAATGAGAGAGAGAGAAGGAAGGTACCTATGGAGCGGAGGTCTTGGAGGTGCTGGCGCATGGAGGTGTCTTCATTGAGGAACAAGTGGAGCGGCTTGGTGCTCTGGTGAGGCTGCGCCGCCACGAACAGGGCCTCCAGAAGGCGGTCGGCGCCGAGCCTAATGTCCGCGATGAGGCGACCGGCTTGGCCGAGGCGGTCCATCGCCAAAGCCACCTGCTTCGGCGGCGCCTCCGCCGCCGTGGACCCTACCGAAGCTGGCGGAGTAGTAGTCGTCGTCGTCTGCGGTGGCTGTTGTTGCATCGTCTGAAACGTAGCGACTGGGCTTCGATCCCAATCACTCTCTCTCTCTCTCCTTTCCTAATCTATACTATTATCTATACTATTATTAAGAGAAGAGGGTTTGTTAACCAAAGTGGACGTGAAAATACTCAAATACCCTCACACCATTACTATTATTAAGAAAAGAGGGTTTGTTAGCTAAAATAGACGTGAAAATACTCAAATACTCTCACACCATAAGTTATCTATCTATACTATTATTAAGAAAAGAGGGTTTGTTAGCCAAAATCTATACTATTATTAAGAGAAGAGGGTTTGTTAACCAAAGTGGACGTGAAAATACTCAAATACCCTCACACCATTACTATTATTAAGAAAAGAGGGTTTGTTAGCCAAAATGGACGTGAAAATACTCAAATACCCTCACACCATAAGTTATCTATCTATACTATTATTAAGAAAAGAGGGTTTGTTAGCCAAAATGGACGTGAAAATACTCAAATACCCTCACACCTAAGTCTATACTATTATTAAGAGAAGAGGGTTTGTTAACCAAAGTGGACGTGAAAATACTCAAATACCCTCACACCATTACTATTATTAAGAAAAGAGGGTTTGTTAGCTAAAATAGACGTGAAAATACTCAAATACTCTCACACCATAAGTATCTATCTATACTATTATTAAGAAAAGAGGGTTTGTTAGCCAAAATCTATACTATTATTAAGAGAAGAGGGTTTGTTAACCAAAGTGGACGTGAAAATACTCAAATACCCTCACACCATTACTATTATTAAGAAAATAGGGTTTGTTAGCCAAAATGGACGTGAAAATACTCAAATACCCTCACACCATAAGTTATCTATCTATACTATTATTAAGAAAAGAGGGTTTGTTAGCCAAAATGGACGTGAAAATACTCAAATACCCTCACACCTAAGTTATATTAAATTAATATACTATTATTAAGAGAAGAGGGTTTGTTAGCCAAAATAGACGTGAAAATACTCAAATACCCTCACACCATAAGTTATCTATCTATACTATTATTAAGAAAAGAGGGTTTGTTAGCCAAAATGGATGTGAAAATACTCAAATACCCTCACACCATAAGTTATCTATCTATACTATTATTAAGAAAAGAGGGTTTGTTAGCCAAAATGGACGTGAAAATACTCAAATACCCTCACACCATAAGTTATATTAAATTAATATTTAATAAATTAGAGATATAAATGTAATTATCTATACTATTATTAAGAGAATCTATACTATTAATAAGAGAAGAGGGTTTGTTAGCTAAAGTGGATGTGAAAATACTCAAATACCCTTACACCATAAATTATATTAAATTAATATTTAATAAATTAGAGATATAAATGTAATTAACAAAATAATATAAAAGTAAAAAAAAAAAAACAAAAAACAAAAAACAAAAAAATTTCTTATGCAGATAACTACCCCTACCCACTATCTTCATTACCCTTACTTCCCCTACCCACTATCTGCAGATATCTAACACTATTTACAAATATTAATTTTTTAGTGAAAAAAATTATTGCACTTGCAGAGCATGTGATTGCAGACTAGTAATATAGAAAAAGAGCACCGGCGATCCGACCCGTATCCGAAACCCGGTGCCACGTAAGTATTACTCTAATATCGTTTAACTACTGCCGTCGATGTATGTGGGGCCTACATACACAGGGACGGTGTAGATTTAAATTCATAACTGGAGTGGAGCGCAAGAGCTTCTTCTTCTTCTTCTGCTTACGGTGTTGTTCTCTGTAGCAATATCAGAGCTTCACTTCAAGGTTGGAACTTTTTACAGTTTGATAATATATATATATATATTTTTTCTGTTTCGCCGCCGACTCCATCCCGATCTCTCTTTCTCTCTCTCTCTACGTTTCGGCTCAGCCCTGTAACTTCTTCTAAACCCTAAATATTGAGTTATTTAAAGTGGTTGTGGAATCCTCATGTCCTAATAGCAAAGACTCTAAAGAGAGGCCGCCTCCTTCTCCAGTTCTCTCTCTCTCTCTCTCATATCACCCATCACGAATAGCAGCCTGACCTGGACAGCCTAGCCGCGCCGCCTGGACAGCCTAGCCGCGCCGCCTCCTTCTTTCTCGGTTTCTCCCTCTCGGGCTCTCCAATTGTCCTTTTTTTCTCCGGCGAACGACCTCCGCAAAATCCGACAGCTTCGATCTCCAAGCTCGTCGATCCGGCTCAGAGGCTTCTTACCTACATCGCCGACCACTCTGAGGCTACTCTTGTTAAGGTTTGTATTTTCTGCCCTCCTTGGAACGGCTTTGATTGCTCTTTCTTTTCTGCCCTCCTTATTTATACTGATGTATTGTACATTTGTCAGGGTAAGGCAGATGATCAACTAAATTGGAGATTGATTCAAAATGAGAAGCTCGTGAGGTTGAGGGAAAAGCTCCGGCGTAGTAAAGAACAACTTGTGCAAGGTTCTAGTTTGATATTAGTCATTTTCTATTTTTCTTCTCTTTTTATGGATTTGTTATATTGATTGAGTGAGAGTTACAGGGAAGGCTAGGATATAAAAGTCTAGTATGGGGTGCTTGAATCGGCCCTCTCTATGGTGCAACACAGTAAACTTGTATTTCATTCCATTATTCAATCTTTGAGATATAGGCTGACTTATAACTTTTTGTATTTGCACCTAGAAAAAAATCGTGCTGAACAACTGGGCTTGTGAATGGACTTTGTCTCCTTCTCTCAAATTTGAATTATGGATAATTGGACTTGCACTTGATGTATGAAATTGGGTGTTATTACTTAATATGTTAAATAATGAAATCTGGAAATATACGGGCCGGTCTGTTTCCTTCGGGCGGGCCTTCCCTGTCTGGTGCCTTCGGGCTTACGGTGTTGTTCCCGTGCAATAGTTCAGAGCTTCACTAGTTAGAACTTTTTACAGTTTGATAATTTTTTTTTATTGTTTTTTTTTTTAAATATTTTTTTTTTTCTGTTTCGCTATTTCATACTATTAGTGTTTGGGTGTTTGACTATCTTCTCTTATGTATATATGAATTTGTGTCTACTCTTTTCTGGAATGTTGGGTTGTTTCGAGGGGTTTGATTAGTTATTAGTAATTGATACTTTGATTATAGAGGTTTGGCTAATTTTTTTGTTGTTGTTGTTGTGTGAGGTGTAGAGATATAAATGGCAGGCTCTAAAAATGCGTCAAAGAAGAAGCAAAAGCGCGGTATCGACTTCAAGGTAATGAACTATTTGGGATTGAGTTTACTAAGCACTGCAAAGTTTGACATATGAATCCTGTGTTTTTTCTGTTTGTTATGTGTTTTATTTTGTTGTTTGCAGAAAATAAAGCGAAAGATTGGCAGAAAATTGCCACCAGCACAGAATGCTACTAATACTGAGATTAAATCTAAAGGTATTGACTTCATCCGTTTTTGGATTATATATATAAAGCTATTGTTTGTTGTAAATGTTCTGTTACTACATCAAAGGGAAAATTCTGTCGTCTCTTTTAACATACATATTATTATCATGGTGGAAGTGGCTGAAATTTTGGCCGTTGTTTTCTCTACTTGAAAGTTAGATAGATATTATCCACCAGAATCAATGTTGCTCCTGAATTTTTAGTTCAAGTTCTTGTGGTTAACTAATATCTGGAATAAGTATTAAATATGGGTGATTTATGATCAGCAATTGTTGTTCCCCGAGCAGAGTGTGGCATCAGAGAAGGCAGGATTAGCAGTGAACAAGAAAGGCTTGACTTTGAAAGAGCTTCTTCAACAAACATCTCATTACAGCTCAAAAGTCCGTAAAGGTATTTCTCTATTATTTAAAGATTTCATTTTGAAAACATTAACGGTACCTTGTAAAGTATGCTCATTAGTTCAAAAAGCTTCAACAGTGTCCTTATTATCTGCCATTTGGAATCAAGAAGGGAATAATAAAGTAAGGTTGAGAAACCAACGATGGTAATGTACATCATAAGTTTCAATTGAGTTTTCTTTTCAGCAGCCAAAGAAAGGGTAAAACAAATTTAATGCATATGATTAACACCCGTATATGCCTAATTCTGGTGGTTAAGATTTTCTCTACATTTGGGAGGCAATTTTTGCAATGTTTGGATATAGACCATAGACATAAATCTATGTTGCAACCTCTTTTTTTGATCATAAAGTCACCTAGATCGTTGATTATATTATTCTGCACATTCATTTTGCATTTACTGTGTTCAATTTGAATAAGTTACTTTCTTTCCAATACTTGTGTCTTTAGGAAGTATATCTGTCACATTTTCTTCTTCTATTGTATCTACTTTTGATTCTAACATTCTAAGTTTTATCTCTTTCTGTAGACGCATTGTTGGGAATTAAGGATTTATTCCTTAAGCATCCAGAAGAGTTGAGGTTGCATAAGTACGCTGTTATTGAAAAACTGCGTGAACGCATTGGTGATGATGATAGACTAGTTCGAGAAACGCTGTATCAACTTTTCAAGTCAGTGATTTTCCCTGGATTTAAGGAGGTAATTTTATGGTTTTCTAGTTTTTATGAATGTTTATAAGAAGTAGGTACCAATGTGTTCTACATAAATATATAAATGTGAAAGAAAGGCAGTTATATTTGATTGTTCCCAACTGAGAAACTTTTGGGTGGTTAGTTATGCTATTTGCTCTTGGTCGTTTCAAAATATATTCATCAACTCATTGTAAGTTTCATCCAATCATTGCCATGTACAACATGTGGCTAAAATTCTACATGTTGGAGCAATAGGTATCTTGTATAATCAAAGCCAGTTAGCTCGGGTGTCTTTCTTTCTTATGAGGCTTATTCTTTTGTCTTTCTTTTCCTTTTCTTATTATTATGAATCTTCATACTGTAAACAACAACTTAATACTTCAAAACATATACAGCTCCTTTTGTTGCACATATGGATTGTCTTTTTTTATTTATCATCGTCATTTTATCGTTAGAATTGTTGGATTTAACTGACACTTTTTGTTCCTTTTTTTTTCTTGTCCAGGATAATCAAGAGCTTTTTGTTTCCTTGATGATGGCCTATATATTTAATTCAATGACACATTTAGCAATTGATGTTCGACTGATGGCTTTCAAATTTTTGGAGCTTGTTATCCAGTACTATCCACCTTCCTTTTTCTTGTATGCTGAAAAGGTATCTAAGCCTCTGCTGTGAAATGTTTTGTGTCATTCTTTTATTAAGATTTTTGCTGGATGTGTTATTTGGAAGTAAGCAATTTGAGGATTACTGTTCATGTTTTGGTTATTGACCGTAAATTGTTACATGTTTTCTTGCTCTCATGCTTATATATTTTTTTCGTGGGATGGAATTTTGGTATATTCTCACCTGTGACAACATTTTTGTTTAGATCATCATGTTTTGAAATAGCACACCATCTCTTGCTAAATATTAATAGAAATAAACGGTGTAGCTTTTGGGGCTACGATACCATATGTAAGGTGTTGCAGAATGAAGCCTTATTGTAAAACTATTCAGTTTTTTCAAGGCTCCAGTGGTATGATGTCTGTTTCTAATTCCCAGCCATTTCTCCTTGGGTTTCATTTGCTTTCGTTTTGCTGCATAAGAGTAGGTTACTGGATTTTGGTAATAGATGTAGGTGTTTAGGTCTTTATTCGAGGTAGACATGGTGTCGAACTTATTGAAACAAATACTTTTTGGCATTCCTCATACTCGAAAGGATCGAGTCTTTATCTTCATATGGTATCTTTATCTTTTACTTCAATGTTTCTTTCTTTATTTTCCCCCTGTTTTTAGTCGCTACATGCTGTAACTCTTATGCTGGCTGCTAATCCATCTACAGTTTAGATTAACTCAAATGACTATTACAGTGTCACAACTCTCTTGTGTGTTTAGGGATAAATATTGAACCTTTTTGGCTGTTTGCTTGCTTATTGACAGATTCTTCAAAACTTTGAGGATATTTTGCGAAAGAACCAGTTTTATTTAGAGGACAAGAGCAAGCTGAAGAATGCTCTTTCTGGGTTGGAGCAATGCTTGTTACTGCTTCCATTTAACAAGAAAGAAGTTGGCTCATGTGAACAGGTACTTTTTGTTCTCTCAAATTTTGAATACTACCTTCTTTGGTCAATGAATACTGCACGTTTTCTTTTATGTTTTGGTAAACTGTGTGCATCTTGCACCGCTTGTTGTCTTGTATGGTGTCATTTCTTCATTCCATGTTACTTCTGAAACTTCTGCTGCCATGCTTTGTTGTTATTAGTGTTGCTGATTTGCTATCCTCACCATTGCTGATCATCATCCTACAAAATTTTCACCAATGAATTCTATATCTATTGATGCTTTACTCTCTCTTACTTTAAATCATGTCTTCTTGTTATGAGAAGTGGGGAAGCTTTATGCTTGTAACAAAAATTTCAGCAATTGATCCCTTGTGCTTAGCCCAAGAGGTGAGGGAGGGTGGGCTAATATGTTAGGGTTAGGATAGGTTAAGGGTTGGACCTGAGGTCCTTCCAATATAACTAGTTTTAAAAGTTATACATTTGACTCTCATGATCGAAAAAATTTACATAGCACCTAAAACATGCTCATAAATTGTTTGAGTCTTAATATGTGCTACTTTTGAATGCATTTGGTTTGCAACTAAGCCGAACCTGTAAAGAGGTTTATTGTGATAGAAACTTTTTATTGTAAAGTTAATACTTAATTGACCAAAAAAAAAAAATTAATACTGAAAATTGAAGGGCTGGTAGGTATGCATCCAATTTTTCAGGTAAATCATTATCTAATCATTTATTTTAAAAGGTGTTGATCATGGTCCAGACATGATACCATGAGAAATAAGATTGTTCAAACATGTCAAAAAAATTTCTTATGTCCATATGCAAATACAAAAAACAGGTGAAAGTTTTGAAATTGTCTTTTATACTCGTTATGTTTATGTCATGCTTTATATTATGCTGATTTCAGATCAGACTTCTAAAGCTGGATGAACAATTTGCATTGGGAAAGGGTCTTTGAATTGTGCTTAATGAATTAAGCTTACAACTGTTTCCTTTGTCATGCAAACGGCTTTCTAGTACAGTAATACTTGACTTTTTACTTGATAGAATGATGCTGGACAAGGGATGCTGCATGCTTTTGACCCTGATGTACCTGCAGAATCTGCTGGTATGTCAAATACTTGTGCCTTGTATCTATATAGTGTTATTGATAATGTTGTGCTGATGATTCCCTTCGTCTAGTGTATGGATCAATATGCACTTAGTAGCTGAAATGCTTGATCTTTTAGATGAAGTACTTTATATATATGATATTAGTAGTCTCATAGTCTGCGACTCTGATTTCCTTAGTTTCTGATGCCTTGCATTTGGTACTGTTTCTTACAAGATTAGAAATTACAATTCACTGTGATATTATTATCTATAGTTTGTTCCTTAGTCCTTACATTCTGTTAGTAAGTTCAATTTGTGGGACAAGGCATTCAACTTCTGAGCTCCATTTTATTTCATGTGTTCTGTTTACCTTCTATTGGCCTATCATCCTCTCTCTTTGTTTCTGTAGGGTTTTCTCTCATCATCCCAAAACTAAAAGACCTTGTGCCAGTTCTAGTCAATTGTTTCCAAGATTTTATTCCTGCAGTACAGACTGGTGCACATCTTGATGTGCAATCATTTGATTGTATGGTGTCTATACTTCACAGTATAAATCATGCAGTCCGGTTCTTTGTTTATATGATTGATGAGGGTACGTCAGAATCACGACCTTCTCATGGGGAGCTTGATGTGGCTATGTTGGGTGGAACTATCTCCTTGACGCTGATGAAGAAGTTACTTGTTCTGTTTCCCCTGAACATGAGAAATCAACTTTCTGAGAAGGTAAAACATGAAGTACTTCTTAGATCTCATCGTTTAACTTGCCTACTTTTTGCAAGTCTCTTGGTTGGTTCAGTGTCACGTTCTTTTGAATCTGTTGTATAATCAGTGATGGCCTTCCTGTTTTTAATGGTATTAAAAATCTATAATATCCTCAATATTTCTGTGCTGAGCTACAATGATTGTCTGAATTGTTTGCTATCTAATTTTCTCAAAATTGATATGTTGAGATATATTTAACAATACAGCTGTATATTCTCACCCTCAGTGTTTCCATTAAAACATCAACCTTTAATATTTCATATTGTAAAAGTTGGGACAACTATATTACTAGTGGTATAGCATATTCTCTGTTTGACATGTGTACGTTTTAATTCATCTGTGTTATTTCTTGTATCTCTTGCAATTTCTATATTGTATTTTTGATTCCTACTATTCAGTTCATTTGTATCAAAAGTTCAAAACATGTTGAGGTTTTAGTCGAAGGTTGTAGCATGTTTCCAGAAGTCTTGTATTATGCTGTGGGAGTATTATATTTGGCCAACACCTTGGCAACTCTCATTTTGTTGAGACCTGTTTACAGGAAAAATTTTATAGGATTTGTGCTGTAATATTCTTCTCTGTAGCTCATCTCCCTCTTCGTGAGGAATCTCTATTTCTCTTTACTAGATATTTATTGATTGTTCTTTCTCTGTTGCAACTTAAATAAGTTCTTTTCTGTTTCTCATTGGCAGGATGATGTTAAATATTTTGTCCTGGACAGTGTGATGACAGAAATATTTCTGCACTTAAGCAAATGGATCTGCCCTCCCGGTGTTCTGTTGGAGAAATTTTTAGAATTTCTAGAGAATGCGCTGCTTGGAAAGGTTTGATCTTGCTCTGTAAAATTTGATATTAATTACAAAATTGCATGCTCTTGGAAAGTTAGGTCTGTTCATTGTACTGGAACCATTTCTTGAAGATACTGATTAATGTGCAATAATCAGATACATCTGTAGTTTAAATTACTAGCATTTTACTCTTCTTCAATCTTTACAGTAATGTGAAAGAGGGAACCCTATGATGGTACATGTAGCAATATTCATTGTGTTGTACAAGTCACAATTTGCTTGTTTTGTTGTTTCAGTACAATGAGCTCGTGCATTAGCAATGAAATCTTTTCTAATGACAATGTGACAAATTGATCTCATTTTATTAGCCACAATTATCTGTACTTGTGCAATGTATATGAATAGTGTCAAATGGAGCCCTTTAGACCTAAGGACATCTCTCTCCCTTTAAGTACAAGGATGTGTGGGTCAGGTTTGTGCATACAAATAATGGTTTGGTGCTTGTCTAATTTGCCTGACAAAAGCCAACTAAATATGCATGCTGTGTTTGATATAGTAATGCAATTGATAGATAGTTATTTTCAAGATCCAAGTTTCAACGTAAAATTATTGTTCTACAATTGCTTCAATAGTTTTATTTATAGAAGATGCATATAGTGTAATTAGTATATCTGGTAGGCAGTAAGGTAAAATGATTACACTGTTTTTGTATTGAGTTATTCTATTGTTATTATTCTAAATGGCTTTTAAATAATTGGGAATTTGTTTGCAGATTTGTAGTGATAGACGCTCTGGTAAAGCAATCCAGGAGAAGCATTTAATTTCACTTCTTCCTTTTGTACCGAAACTTGTTTCGCAAGTGGCAAATGACTGGAAGTCTCGTCTTCTTCAGGTGACCTGTCTCATTAGACTATATTATGTTAAACGGATTCCTTTTCTTCACAATTTTTTTTACTTTGATTGTGTTGTTATTTTAGTTTTTGGTCTCAGACAATTAGAGTTTCCTAAGTTGCACATACAATGGTGAAAATTTGAAGTGATGTTAATGAATCATCCTTGGTTGCAGGCTTTTACTAAGGCATTCAAGGATTGCAATCCTGTGTCATCTTTAAAATTAGCTTGTCTTTCCACAATGGAGGAGATGGTTGTTCCTGTAAGCCTTCTATTCCTTTCCTTGAATTTCTGCAAGCTTTCTTTTAGTATATTAGATAGAATTTCTAATGCACCAGAAGAAATAAATCAGTCTTTTTTTTCTTCTTTTTTTTTTCTCTGTCCCTCGTTTCTACTTTAAAATTGATTTTGATATTTATTTTTCTTACGAACCGTAGAGACAAGGCATGCTGTACCTGGATCCAAGGGATCCCGAGATATTAAACTTTCAGATTGCCTGGATAAGAGAGCTTCCCATGTTGCTAATCCTGCTGGGTGATAAGAACACGTCCCACTCCCAGGTGAGTATTTAACCTTGTGAAAGAATTACCAGTGAAGCAGTTAGGAACAAATAATTGATTTTTGACAATGTTAAATGCCTGATCTTCAAACAAAAAAAGAAAAAAGTCCTGCTCTGAATCAAATGCTTTTGCAGGTTGTGTTACACCTTTTACTTCGGCTGGGACAACGTGGTTTCATGAACTATTCCTTTGCATTGGAATATGACAACATGCAATTCTCACTGCAAGAATTTTTCTGCATATATCAAGATGATGGTAAATAAACCATTCCATTGATATTAATCATCCATTTGCTGACAATTAGGCCTCTTATGGTACTCTGTTTCATTCTTGTAGGAAATATAATATATGGTCCTTTTGTAAGGCTGCCCAGAGAATCTCAGGAACTCTCTCTTTGTTGCCTTCGTTATATCTCTAATTTGGATTTGCATATGTTGAGGTCAATAGCTTATTGTTGCCTATGTAAGTTTTTCATCTGCCTCAGTTTGATTCTGGATGGTTTATCAGCTTAGGCTTTGTTATGCTGTAATCAGCTTTTATTTAATGTTGCTTAAAGCTCTTTGGTATTTTCATGCATGGTGCAAATAATTGTGTCCACTTAATATGCAAATTATTCTTGCCTTATTAACTTATGGAGGAACCTTTGACATTAATGGATTGACACTCAATTCTCTCAAAAACTATGGAGGAACCTTGTGTTTCTAATTTGGATACACTTGGGTAGTACTGGTAGTAGTACCAAATACATTCCTCAGTGCATGGGATTTTTATTGGGTGATAGAGCTATCTTTTGCAGCAAGAATAAGGAAAAGTCCTATCTGCTTTAATTTCTGAATTTGAAAGATGACATTCTTTTTTAGGGTAGTACTGGTAGTAGTACCAAATACATTCCTCAGTGCATGGGATTTTTATTGGGTGATAGAGCTATCTTTTGCAGCAAGAATCAGGAAAAGCCCTATCTGCTTTAATTTTGAATTTGAAAGATGACGTTCTTTTTGAAAATCTAATGTGAAAGTAAAACATCATTTCAAAAATCTTTCTTCATCACTTTTCTGGACCTTTCATGGCAGAATGAAGGTATTTCCTTTCAACTGGAAAAAGTGATGTGTCTTTCAAGTCTTGATGTTACTATCAGTATATTATGTATGATATTTGGTGATAGTGTGTGTAAGATACGATTACGCATTTAAAGGGTAATTGTCTTATATGCTAAAACTATGGAGGAATTATGTGTTCTCTTTTATGCTTTCCAGCAGATATGAACACTGTTGAAGTACAGAGAGGTACTGGCAATATTGGAATACTTTTTGTAATACTTTCTTTCATACCTATCCATATCAGGTCCAGAATTGGAACAGTATGTAATAATTCGAGTCATAGAGATCCTGCATTCAGCTTATAAATCTGGACATATTCAAATTGCGGATCACATTAGTTTCTTCATCACTTTGCTCTCCCGCTTCAGAGTTTTGCCAGGTATCTCTAATAGAAGTTCTTCTTTTGCCTATTTATGTTATGCATATGATTAGCAGACACCAGTCTATTTTTACAGCTTTCATCTCAACTATTTTCAATTATCTATTAGCAATATGCTTATTTGTCTATGTACCAGTTAAATTGTATATGTAAGACATTGTTAACCATTTAGAGCACTACTTCAGAACAAGTATGTCTTGCTCCAAGATTTGGAGAAGGAATTTTGAACTTATGTGTATGGTTTTGAACTGTGTTCTTCTGATTGTCAAAATATCTGATGCCTTAATGTTAATTACTGTGCAACCTACATGCCTGATATATGGAAAAACTAGTTGGTTTCTAAACCTATATGGGTGTTATCTTTGCAGAAAATGTTAATCCTGTTATGGAGAGAGATGTGAATATCTCAAATCGGGGGACTTTTAAATCAATCACTGGCATTGTTTGCTCGTGTCTGTCACAGATGGGCGATAGTTCTCTTGTTTTTAAAATACTAGAAAAAATGGTACTAGATCAAATGGTGAGTTGATGTACATCAATCGCTGGCATTGTTTGCTTGTGTCTGTCACTAATTTGTACATCAATGTCCTTTTAATTTGTTTTTCCTCATTTCTTGACTCTGTTTTGTATTTTTGCTTCAGTTGCAAAACCTTCCGCTAGACAATGTATGTGCTATGCTTAGGATGCTTATTGCACTGGACTCTGAAGAGACAATAATTTCTGAACAAGCTTTTGTAAGCTTAGTCAAAATCCTTCCGCGATATCTTATTGACATTGTGCATGTAAGTTTCTTTTTTTGTTAAGTGTACACTCCCCTCCCCGTAAGGGTAGAAATAAAACTTGCTTATTTGTATTAATACTTGGTTTTGTGGCATGTGTCACTTAAAGGGTTGCAAATATTATTGAATCTCTTATTATTTGCTTTCTCATTAAACGCTCCTTTATCTACATCACAGTGTTCCATGAAAGGAAATAACAAGCATGCACATAGATGACTCTTTACTTTAAAAAGAAATATGTTAATGGTATCTTTCATTTTTTCCCTTTGATCAAGTTTAGCGTTATAGTTTGAGTCTAGTTTCATATCCATATCATTTATTTCTTTATTTTGATAAGAAACAAGATGCTGTTAAAAAATTGGAATCGTGCAACATAGAACCAGATGTCCACTTAAGGGAGAAAAATTGTCCTAACTACCTAGAAAACAGAATCAAGGATTTATGTTGTACTTGATTCTAAAAAGATATCAAGACAAACCGTTTAGGAACCACAGCAATGTAATCTGAAAAGACAGCAGGATATGAACTCTCACTAAACTAAGACAACACTGATACCCAAAGAGGAGCTGAGAAGAACCCAAAAGATGACAGGCACAATTGTTATTAAATAGTTGTCAATTTGATGATGTATTTGTTGCAGCATGTGGTGCTGACTTATTTCTATATGTTTTTTAATGTAACGTGCTACATGTTGTGCCATCATGCATACTTCTCCTTTCTATATAATGTTAGGTCCTCTGCCTTGTTGAGGTCATAATACTTTCAGTTTTTTGCCTTCTGATGCAGTGCATTACTGAAGATGATGGGAAGGCCTCTGGTTCCCTTTCCTCGAGTGCATGCTGTTATTATCTTGTTCCTTGCTTTTTCTTATTTGTTAAAAGTCACAGACTTCTGGGTCTTGTGTCGAAGATGTTGGGGTCATGGATAAATGAAAGTTTGTCAATTTTACCTTGCGATCATACCCACTATGAAACAGACATTTCAAGCAGGGTAGAAGCAATCGTTTCAGTTCTTCTCTTGTTGCATAAGGATGACAAAATTTGGCAAATTATGTCTTCATTCAAGGCAGAGATTGACTGTATTTTGCAAAGCATCATCTCTATACAGGTATTTGAGTTTCCACCCTTGACATAACTTATATGTTCGAATAGTCTTGACAATTTCTTTTTGGCACATCAGAAAGTGGATCCTCAAATATCAAAATTTCCAAATATTATATAGAATGGAAATAAGGGAGCCCTTCTAATGAGGACCACTATAATGGGGATTAGTTGAGGATGTGATGTGATGTGCTCATATTTATGTATATGTTGCACACATAGATGAAGGGATTCAATCCCTAATTGTTGTGTGTCTATCATGTTGAGATCTTTAATATCTGTTTGTGCAGTCCTCAGAGGAAATCAGCATGACCCTTCAAGAAAAGCACAAATTGAAATGTGCACATGATAGACTAAAGAACGCCACAAGTGCATTGCATGCTGAGATGCAGTCAGTCTAGAAGGATGTCCCTACCCCTAAGTACCTGACTGTGAGTCTTCTATTTCATCACCATCTTCAATTTTCTCACGCTTGTTGAAATTCATTTTCTAATTTAATTAGTTCATTTTGGAATTTAATGATTAGGAAATTGGAGGCGAACAGATGGTAAATATCCTCCTGCGAGTAGTTGGGAAGTGGCTATGGTCATTTCAGTCTGCGTCAATGATTCAGCTTAGCTACTTACTTGAAGCCACGGAGCGGGTGCATGTCTCCGGGATGCACTTGTGGAAGAACAGCACACACCTAGCAAAGTTTTGGGGTTGAGAGTACGAGGCTAAATCAGAGCCTCAAATCTCATTGTACAGTTATGGTGGGTGTCAAATTTTGTTGTAGAACAGCTTGAAACAGACTTATAGTTGGTTTAGTACGTAATATACCTCTCTAAAAACTCTCCTTGGGAGCTTTTGGTCGGTACATTTTGTATCAGTTTTGTTTTAATTAGCTCTAATTTGAATCCAAAGATAACAAATAACAAAATCAATGTATCAGAAATACCAATCTGTCAGTAGATATCAGCCTACCGAAGAAGAAAAGATCACCCTATTTTTTTGATCAAATAACAACTCTCATAAAACAACTAGTCCATTGTGAGTAGAATTCACGATCTCTCACTTACCCAAGAAGAAAAGACCACCCAATGTGATACAGTTTAGAGCGCACTTCAATTTCCTCGTTTATGAACTAAAGATACATTAAAGTATGGCTGGTAACGAAATGGGGATATTAGAAGCTGTTTGATGAAGAAAATACCCAGGACCATGACCCGACCCGATAAAAATTGAAAGGCTAGGCGGGAAAGTTAATTAAATTGTCTGCCCAAAAAAAGTTGGGCGCCAATTCAAAGTAAGCGACTAAATAATGCGTATAACCCAAAATTCCAATTTCCACAATCGAATTCCTCTCGTTCATTCATTGATGCGATGCAATCAAAGATCAGTGCCTTCTTCAAACCCTCTTCTTCTTCTTCTGTTTCACCCAAACCAGCAGACCCACCTCCCATTTTCGACGACGACGGCCAGGAATTGAGCATATGGGAAAAGAAGCAACACCAACAATTCTCCACCTACAAGCGAAGAGCTCCAAACCCACCAAGGTATCTTCTTCACCCACTTTTCATTTCATCTTAAATCGTTATTTGTGTACTTGGGCTTGGTGTTACTTTGAATTCGGATATTTAGAATATTGGGTTTAATGTAGTTTCTTAGATTTCCCTTTTGTATTCGTAATCAGAAGTGAAAATTTTACTGACCCTTTTTGTTATTTTGTGTATATGAAAGGGGTGGGAGTGAGTGTAGTTGGGATAACCAGTTGGCAAAGACACCCATTTCGGATGTCGACTCTCCCAAGCCTGAATCGACAGTATTGGGAAAGACAGTGACCAAGAACAAGAAGAGAAGCTATGCTCAGTACCATTTAGACTTGGGTCAGTCTGACTTTCTTCTGCACACGTGTTCAGCGTGCGGCGTCATGTATGTGACTGGAGATGAAGAGGATGAGAAGGCTCACAAGGGATTTCACAATGACTATACCCGCGGAATACAATTCAAGGTGTAAATGCTACGAGTTGTGTGTGTTTGCATTAGATTTTTTAGGTTCATTTGGGTGCTTGTTATGTCGAGTTGCTGATTGAGTTTTGCAGGGTTGGTGCAATGAGAGGGTTGTTCATTCGCTTAAAGTTGGAGGAGGTCGGATTCTTTTGGTGTTGGATGGTGATCCTCCTGCTCAGAGGAACAAGGTTCAAATTCTTGTTGTTGATCTGATGTGGAGGATGATTTACAGTTGTTAGTACCTTAGATAAGTGGGATAGCACAAAGGAAGCTCAACAATTAGCTTAATAGGACTAGTATTTTATTGTGGCAGGTTGAGAAAGTTGTGACAATGATGGAGACTGAGCTTGGCAGTGGGTGGATTCTGCCCAAGTTGTTTAAGGTGACTATCAATCACTCTTACTTGGTCCTATCAGAAACATGCTAGCAGGGTTTTTGTTACACCAAATGGCTTAGAATTCTTGAAGTACTATTCATTTCTGTGTTAGTTGTTGAAATTTGAATATTCAAGACTTGTTCTTGAACGATTACAAAAGCAGTCATGACCTGTGATTTAAAGCAATGCAAATTGCCATGTTTCCTAAATACTTGTGCTTTCCTCAGCCATGTCATTTGAGTCTTTGGGTATTTTTTTTGGCGTATTATGCATTTATATTCTTGCAATTTATAGTTGGTAAACCATCGCTTCTGACAGTTTTAGTGGATAAAGAATGGTTTTGTATCTCTTTTTCTCTATATGGCATGATTTTGTAGATATCATCTCCATTACAATTTTGTCTCAACCTTTTGTTTGCAGGTGTATCTGTTTGTTTTGTCCGCAAGAATTGTAGGCTGTCTGGTTGCCGAACCTATAACAAAAGCACACAAAGTCCTATCTTGTGCAGTTGATGGAAGCTCATGTTCTGCTAGTACAGCAACAAAGAAAACAAAGTTAACTACTGTCCAGTTTGGGGAAATCAAATTTCACAGGGAAGTCATTAGAAAAGCCCCTTCTGCTCCTGAACCATTGAATGAGTGTTTCACTGGTGCTATCGTTTGTGAAAAGGAAGCAGTACCCGCTGTCTGTGGCATTAGAGCCATTTGGGTCACTCCAGCTAACAGAAGAAAACACATAGCCACCCACTTATTGGATGCCCTTAGGTAACTTAAACACTCCAAGTCCTTGATTTTAATTCTCTTATGTGCTCTTTTGGAGGGACTTTTTTATTTATTTTCTTTTCTGATTCCCATCAATTGTATGATATCTCAAACTCCAAGGAACAAGGTCCTTGGGAACTAGGATATGTTATATTTTTCTCTTCTGCAAGACTGCAATACTGGTGGTATATGAGTCCATCTCTTCCCTTTACAACACTAAACTAAAAGATTGATTTACTCTCTTGATGCATTTTTCATTAGTATTTGGTTGCTTTCTTATTCTTTTTCCATCACAGGAAACGTTTCTGCATGGGATTTGTCCTTGAGCACTCTCAGTTGGCATTCTCTCCACTAACATCGGCTGGAAACGCATTGGTATCAAATTATATTGGCAGTGGACATTTCTTGGTGTACAACACAAACAATGTGGTCTCATAAAGTGATAAAACACAGATAAACAGTAGTAGTTCTGTAGGCTGAGTTTTTTTTTTTCCTTCTTTTTGAGGAAGATCTACATCTACCCACACTCCAGATCCTAATTATTTTATAACTCAAAATTTTTCAGACACTTTGTTAAATTAAAAAAGTTAATAAAATGCCTGTTCTCCAAGTTTTCATTCTTACTTATTTCAGTCTCTTCTGCAACACTAGTTTATCTAGTTCGTCCCCTAAGTTGTTAATTTTTCTTTAAAAATTAGTTATAATCACTCTTCAAGCACTTTAGTGGATTTCTTACATAAAATGATGGATCAACCGTATAAAGATTTTCTGACCTCCTCAAAATAATGGAAAGCCTGTTGGGGGCATTGTTTCTTGTAGCATCGGCCGGCGAGATCCGGTCTTTTGCTTATTGTCTCCGGAGAATATTCTCTTACTCATACCATAATCAATGATTTTTTTTTTTTTACTACATTCCACTTACTACACTGTAATTTTGAGATTTAATTACTTCAATCCCTGACTTCTAATTTGATCAAAATGATCTTTGTCTCAATTATCACCCAAGGTCCAATTTGTTTAGTCTGTCCAAATTGGCCGTTAACTCGTTGATGTGGCAACTCCATCCACGCCAAATCAACTTGATGGGGCTTATTTTAATGGTGAAATTTCTATTAGAAAAATGCAAAGTAGCACCTTACAAAAGTTGAAAAATTCAAAAAGGGTTCTTGACCTAAAGTACTAATATTAAAACTATCACACTTACCCTTGCAACAAAATTTTATTCTCACTAACATAATTAAATGTAAAATGATAATTTTACCCTCTATCTAATTAAAGAATTACAAATGCCTCTCTCTCTCTCTCTCTCTCTCACTTTCGGCCAGCGCACCGCCTTCAGCTCCGATCTCTAGTCTAGATGGTCGGCGGCGAGACAAGGACATCGACGGAGGTGATACATCGGTGAAGGTGTAGATCCATGACGAGCTCCTAGTCGAGGAGCTCCGGCGCGAGGTTCGTTGTTGCGACGTTTCGATTGTGTAAAAACTCATCATCCCTCTTTGTATTGAGATCTGACTGTGGGACGTCGTCGTTTCAATGGTCTTGGAGATCTGACTGTGGGACGTCATCGTTTCAATGGTCTTGGAGATCTGAGAGTGTGGGTTTGTATGTGTCTTTTGTGTGTTACAAGTCATTGGAGCTGAAGGTGAAGAGGATGGAGGAGGAGGACAGAGACCAAAGCTTGAAGGCGTCGGAGGAGGAGCAATCGGCTCAGGCCTCGTCTCTTTTTCTACATGTGTAGGGCTCATAGTTGCTAGTTCGATTCGTTTTGATTACTGAGTCTTCTATTGATTGAAGGATCTGTAGTACAAGCTGTGCTCGTGGCTGGTGATCATCTTCTGTGCTCAATCACTGGTCAATATGAAGAGCATTGAAAACGACCTCAAGCAGATATCTATGGTCATGATAGTTTAGCATTTTCTACCTTTATTTGTGATTTAATGATAATTACTTCAAGTTGACTAATGAGAATGAAAGAAAAAAAGACAAAAAAAAAATTATTAAGTGGCAATAGACGTTTTGAATTGATGTAATCTCCTTGTTTTTTTTTTTTTTTTTTTTTTTTTTCTGTAATCAAAGTTTTATTTGTCTAAATTTAGGGAGATTAGTTTTCATTCTAGCGACTGAAAGTCTTATTAGGGGGCAATACATGGTTGATAGTTGTCTATTAGGGGGCAATAGACGTCTATTGGGGGACAGTATATGTCTATTTGGGCAATAAACCTTTCCAGTGAGATTTTCAGAAAATTCTGTGGGCGGCGGCTAGTGACCGGAATCATGCAGTCAGTGACCGAAATCCGGCGATCGGTTATCGGAATCCGGCGAAAGTTGGCCAGATTTGTGCTGCCGGTGACCTCGCTCCCGCGAAGTCTCCTATGGTTTCTCTCTCTAAGTAACAAAGGGGTAAGGGTAAAATGATATTAAAAAAATAAAAAAAAATCTTAATGGGGTATTAGGGAAGACCTCTTTAGAGTGTTTTGGGTAAGAGGAAATTAAAAAAACTTAATTGGGTAAGTGGAAAAAAAATCTATAGAAATGAGGTAAATGGACAAAAACCCAACTTTTGTAAGTTTCATACAAATAAGGACACGGAGCCCAGGCTCAAGAGGAATGAAGTAGACCTAATCTCTTATCTTTCATGCACAATTACAACTTAAAATATTTTTTTGTTAAAATTATCGCGATGCCACTGTGCGGTACGCTAACTCCAAAATAGGGGTTTTATTCCCTTTCCCTTCTTGACTCTCTCTGTCTCCCTCAATTTCAGTTGACCAGCCGATAAATTGACTTCATTTTTAACGCAAAGCTTGGCAAACTTTGCCCTTTCAATTGGCGCTGGCGAAGAAGCTCAATTCAACTACTCCGACGACCACCTAGGGTTTCGGCGAGTGCAATGACCTTCATTCAGATTCAGTTTGATTTGTCAAAAATAGCTTCGGAGGATGTGAAACTAAGAGAAACGGCAGTCTCGGCAATTCACAATCTAGCCGAAGAGGCTAAGTTAGCGACTAGCGAGAGAGGGCGTTATCAAGCTCCCAGCCTCGCTGTTCTCAACGTCTGCAAGTCTCTCGTCATCAACAATGTTGCCAGTGGAGTGTGAATTCTCTGCGATTCTCATCGACCACCGAAATTTCCTTCCACCTCGACTCCAAGACCAAAATCGCCTTCCACCTCCCTTGCTACTCAACCCTCATCTTCCGCTCGAAATAACGCCATATCACTACTCGTCCTACTGGGGCAGGCATTCAAAGACAATGTCTATTTGGTACAATGGTATCGTTCCCCTTCTTCTCTTTTTTCCGTTTGATATTTTTACCAAACAAAAGTTGTATTCCAATGATTATGACGTTTATTTCAATTTTGATCATCGTCTTCCTCACAGATGATGTGCACCATCTTCTGGTAATTTCAATCTTCTTAACCATTATTCTCCAGTTTTGGTTCCCTTACGATTCTGTGTTAATTAATTTATCGATTCTAATTTTCTGTTTCAAGGATCAATCAAAAGAAGCATGGAAGAAGGGGAATCGCAATACAAACTCCACTATCTTCCCCAAACGGAGAGCTCAGCCCAAGAGAGTACAACACTGCGTATTGTTTTATTGTATTAGGGAGGAGAGGTAGATTTGGATGTGTTTCGATCTCTAGTATTGATATTTTTGGTGCTTTTGGTTAGCCCTTTATTTTGCCTTGTGTATGAGCATGAACTACAATTCATTGATCTTGTTTAAAATGTGATCTTAATGGAAGGGTCCCAAAGCAGTAGCAAAGCTAAGTTTCTTCTCATCTCTATCTCAAAGCAGTAGTAGAGCTAACCTTCATCTCATATCCTTCTCGAAGCAGTTGTAGCTAACCTCGATCTTCAAGCAATAGTAAAAACTTGTCATTTCTTCTCCAAGTCTAAAGGCATTAGCATAGATAACCTTCATCTCATCTCCATCTCGAAGCAGTAGCAGTCTTCATCTCATCTCCATTTTGATTTTTGTTCAATGCTTGGCATTTGGACCAGAGACTCAAGGGCTGGGATCGGTTCTGATTTTGGCACTTTTTGCGGGAACCGGAACCGGAAAGTTTTTTTCGGTTCGGTTACGACGCTTTTCATTGCTGGAACCATTTTGAAACGTGAACCGTTTTTTCAGTTCGGTTATGCATTGTTTTTGGTTCCTGTACACAACAAGAAAAAACCTAAGCTTTGCTGCTTCTTTAGACTTCTTGGTGATGATGTGACTGACCTTCTTCTTCTCTAAGGACAATCTCATTATCTGGACCAAGAGTACTTGAATCGAAGCCATCTGGTAAGGTTAGATGATTTGAGAATTGGGAATTTGGGATAGAAAGGGTCGGGTGTTTGAGGTTTGGGATTTCAGATGATTGAATGAGGATCAGGGGTTTAGGATTTGCCGATTGGGGATTTCAAATGAACTGGGAGGGTAGGGTACTAGGGTTTTCTGGGTTTTTGAAATGGGGAAGAAGTGAATAACTAAAGAAAAGTTCAACACTTTGATATCAAAACCGCTCTGATCGAAATGGGTGATAAAAAAATGGGGGTGTTTTAGTTTGTTACACATGCCTGAGCTTAGTGGACTTTAAAATAATGTATATGGGCTTCTAAATATATCACAGATATATGGGCTGGAGTACTCTATTTAAAAAAAAAAATAAAAAGGGGCTGGAGTACTTTATTTAAAAACAAAAGGGGCTGGAGTACTTCTTTATTGGTTTCTTCGGTTCCTCAACATTAGACAAATGCAAAACCGAAACCGAATTGCAAATTGTTTTAACGGTTCGGTTCTTGTGAAAGTGGATGCTTTCAATATGTAGAACTGGACTGAACTGCCTATTTCGGTTCTAATCGGGGCGGTTCCACTGGTTCTCGGTTCAGAAATCCCAGCCCTAAGAGACTCTGCTTCACAATCTCGCCACAAGCTCGAAGCTGTATCTGACAATGTCGGAGCTGCTGCGCTCCATCCACTCCTCGAGGTAGTCCCATGGCTTCTGCATGCAGTCATCGAGCCTAAGAATCAGCCATGCACCGGGGTTCGATCAACTCTTGCGTTGCGAGTTGGGAGAGACCACTAACGATGTCACCATCAATTTGAGGATGAGTTTGTTCATGTTCTGAGCTAAAACCTTCATGTTCTGATTTGATCCTATCAATTGTTGTGTTGAATTGGGGGAATGGGTATTCCTTGTGTAAATTACTCCTTATCAAAGTAATTAATTAAATATGTTCATCGGAAGCTAACCACTTTCATATACATGAGTGACTTGGTATAGTGATTTTATATATGATTATGTAGTTACTGGGCATCAATGAGTTTGATGATTCAAATCAGAGGAAGAAGAAGGAAAAAAGAAAATCTTTTAGAGCAACTCCAACAGTTTCTCTATAATTTATGTATTATAGGGAAGCAAAAGTCAAAGATTTAGCCTATTTTTATTCTCTAACTCTAACAGATTCCCTATTTTACAACAATCCCTAAAATCTCCATTATTCTTCCTTAAAATTTTAGAGATTGCTGTAAATTTAGGGTCTTACTTTCTCTAAAATGGGGATAGTTATAGAGAATCTGTTGGAGCAAAAGAGACTTATTTTTTCCTAAAATAGAGAAATATCAAAATATAGCGAAGCTGTTGGAGCTGCTCTTAAGGGTAAATCAGTCTTTTTGTCCTCATTTAGTGCCTCACCATCGAAGCCACCACTTCTCCATGATCATGGGCTACATTTTGATTCAAAACCAAGGTGAGAAGGAGATGATCATGGTTTTTTCCTATTGTATGAAGAAATTCTTCGGATTTGCTCAACGCTTGGCATTTGGACCAGAGACTTTGCTTCACAATCTCGCCATAATCTCGAAGCTATATCCAATAGTGTCGGAGCTGCTGCGCTCCATCCATGCCTTGAGGCTGCCCCACGACTTCCACGTTCCGTCATTGAGCTTGAGAATCAGCCATGCACCGAGGTTTGATCGGCTCTCACACTGCGAGCTGGGATAGACCACGAACAACGTAACCATCGCTCTGAGGATGAGTTTGTTCATGTTCTGAGCTACACCTTCATGTTTTGATTTGATCCTATCAGTTGTTGTGTTGAATTCAGGATTGAGATTCAATTGATAAGTTTGATTTGGGGGAATGGGTATTCCTTGTGTAAATTACTCCTGATCGAAGTAATTAATTAAATATGTTCATCAGAAGCTAACCATTTTCATATTTGTGAATTACTCAGTATAGTGTTCTTATATATGATTATGTAGTTTTTGATGATATATATGATTATGTAGTTACTAGGCATCAATGAGTTTGAGGTCTTGATGATTCAAATTAGGAGGAATTGGAAGGAAAAAAAATAACTTAAATAAATCAATCTTTTGGCTCTCATTTAGTGCCTCATGTGCGTTACACGTGGTCAGGTTAACAACTCTGTTACGAAAATTAACCGTAGGTATGAATTCATGTATCATATTGATAATATTGTAAGTTTAAGTTATAATTGAAAGTCCTCTAATTAAGTGTCTAGAAACTGTTGGTATTACATTAAAAACAGTGTAAGGTGAGGTATCATATTGAAAGTCCGCTAAGTGTCCAGACACTATTGGTGAAAAAAAAATCCAAAACAATAATTAATATTTAGTTATTCATGTCTGAAGGTTACAATTGTAAATGTGTTATTAACCGTTTGACACATGACAACAAAATAACAGTTTGTCCTTATGTGCAAAAGTTTGTCATTATAAGCATGATTTGAACGTTTCAAAAAAAAAAAAGCATGATTTGAAATTTTTGTGGATGTAGTAGCAAAATAATCATTTGTCAAGGGTTTCTTTGTAGTTTACTAAATTCTTATTACAACCCTAACTTCCTCCCCATTCTTCCTTTATTTTTTTATATTTCCCCTTTAATTGAGATGCTTACACCAGAAAAAGTGAAAAAAAAAAAAAAAAAAAAGTTTTCAATTTTCTGGGCTTTTAGTGTTCCTTTTTTTTTTCTTTCTTTTTGAAGGATTGGACATTGGAGGATCAAATTATTCTGGCAAAGACTTTGAGACGGACACTGAGCAAAAGAATGAGAGATCAATGGGAAATGGAAGAAAAAGAAGTAAGATGTCATGGTGGTGTTGAGGTTTCGATTATTTGGATGCATTACAAACTGAACAAAAACCAATAAAACCCAACAATAAAAGCATGAACAAGAAGAGGAATTGTTCATCTCTCTTTCCGGGTTCCCTGGAATCCCAAAATCTCCACTCATAATTGATAGCTTTATAGAGAGACTTGAAGAAACTTGAAGAAGAAGGAAAATAGAGAAGAGGAAGGGGGAAGAAAACAGAGCTATATTACCAAAAATGAATATGTCGAATACAAGTGTTCCATAGGCACAGTATTCTTTGAACTTATATCTCTTTGGCTAATTACACATTTAACCCTTAACACCCCCCCCCCCCCCCCCCCCCCCCAAAAGCTGATGTGAGGGAAGTTGACATTAGGTTGCTACAGAATTAAATGACTTCAAGGCTATACAGGAACCTTGAGTTACACTCTTGGTATTGAACTCAGTTGGAGGACAAGTATCAGCCGGCCAAAATTCTTGTTGAGATTGATAGGATGATGCTGGCATAGTTTGAGTTGAGAAGGAGAAGGAAGTAACCACAGCTTGAGGTGTTGGTTGATAGGCATATTTATGCTTACCAAGGCATTCAGCTGCACTATGACCTGTCTTGGAACAAAAATGACACTGCATATAAGATCCAGAAGCAATAACTTGCCTAGGGGCAGATCTTTGAGGACAAGTCTTAGCAAAGTGACCAAATTGTGAGCATATTTGACAGATATCACCAGGAAAGTAAACACACTGAGAGTTGCTATTATATCCAGCTTTGGTAACTTTATCATTGGAATAGGATGGCTGCTGCATATAGCTATTGGTTCCAGATGCATTTAATAAACGCTTTCCACTGATTACTTCGTTTATCAATTCTTTGGTTGCCTCAATTTGCTCTTTCCCTCCATTTATATATACTGATCTCTCAGTTGACTTATCACCAGGAGGAAGGTGCAATGGTACAATCCGAATACAAGATCTTGACTTGGTTTGCATACTCTTGATAGTCTCAAACCCTTTGCCAATTATCAAAGCAACCATATTGTTTGGAACTTTCATTACAAACTGTTCATCTCCAGGTTGCATTGAGTTAAATCCCTGAGACAAACTGCTTCCATTGTTGCTACCAAAGTTACTATGTAGACCTCCATTTTGAGTCACAAATACAGATGGGGAAATTATAAATGATCCATTGAAATTATGAGCAAGATATTGAGGGTACTCAAGATTGTGGACCGTAAGACTGGTTGGAAATGTTGACTGATGTGCATTTGTAGCAGGTACGACAGGAGGTTTCACAAATCCAAAGTTGGTTGACATAGTGGTTGGTGGTGAAGCATATCCTACTTGACTTGTGCTAACAGGAGACATATTATATGCACTGTAGTGTGTAGGCATATTATATGTGTTTGTGCTAGCAGGAGTAGAGCAATTAAAAAGCATAGCTAAACTAGCAGGATTAAAGCCACCCAGATGTTGAGAAAAACCAATAGGCAAATATGGTGAGGCGTGAACAAAATTTCCGTCAGGAGGATGAACCATGAAATCAGATGCATTGGGAGATGATGTCATCATGTAGCCATTACTTGACATATGGGGTAACCCAAAATTTCCATTTTTCATCATGGCATTAGCAGCATATGTAGTATTAAAACTATTCATAGTAGAAACAGATGTAGTGACATAGTTGGTATTGTTAGGCATAATAGTATGTTGAGGTACACAAGCAATTTGAGTAGTAAGATGTGTACCAGGAGATTGGTTCACATGATTAACAACAGATGTAGTCACGGGAGCAGAAGCAAGAGAACTTGATTCTTGGACGATGTCAGACTCAAAATCCAATAATAGTGTGCGAAGCTGGCTTAGAGTGATCGGCGTCTTACTAGCTCTGATGACAATCTTTATGGTTAAGAAATCAATAGGCAATCCATTCAAGATCAGAGTAACCATATCTTCATCAGAAATATAAACTCCAGCTAATGAAAGTTTGTCTCAAATAGTTTTAAACCTCTCCATATACTTGTCAATGCTATCATTACCTTTCTGAATTTTCTGCATAGAGTTCTGGAGGTCGTAAGCTTTGAACTTTGAAAGTTTAGCATATCTCTCCTCAAAGCAAAAACCAAACTTCTTTTGAGGTTTTACTCCCAACAATGAATGAAAGAGCATCTGACGACAAAGTAGCAGCTAGTAAAGTAATCAAGGCAGAGTCAGTCTTCCTCCAATCCTTATAGTACTCTTGTGTAAAGTAGTACCAGCCTCTGTGATTTTGTATTTTGGAGGACAAGGCACAGAACCATCAATATATCCCATTAGATCACACCCTACTAACATTGACTCTAGCATGAATCTCCAAGTGACATAGTTAGTATCATCTAACTGCAGAGTGATGAGATTGCAGAAGTTGGAAAGGAGACAATCATCCAATTGACTGGTATTCATGATTATGAGAGCAGAGGTAATAAGAAACACAAAACCGAATACAAATATAAGATACTTCTTCACAAAAAACAAACAAACAGAGAAATCTGGAGATACCCAATTTCCAAGCTTTCAACTTCTTCACAAGAAAACCAATAAAACTGAGTTTCAATTATCCCCAAAATCTCAGAGTTTAGAGATGTTCTTCTAAATTTTCACACTACTAATCAAACTCCCCAAATTTCTGAAGATTAGAGTACACAAGAGCAAGTAGAGACTGAAGGTGAACCAAAAGACTGTATGCTAGAGATGAGTAGCTTCAAGTAAACACAAAATCGAACACAGGTAATAAAATGATGGCTTGAATAGTATCTGGATGTATGTAATATCGACTATCTTTCACACACAGAAGAGGGCAACAAATCTGAGTCTTGAATTTCCTCAATCAAAAAAGCTAGGGTTTCAATTCTTCACTTTCAACTTTCCAGATCAAATCACTAGAAATTACTTGCTTCAATCACTAAAAGTATGCTTTTGTACTAGAATTCTTCAACAAATCATTGATATATTTCACCAAATCTTGACAAAATCAAATCGCAGAACTATGAAATTGAGCTTATCTCAAGAACGAGCACAAAAAATTTATGAAAAGGCCGATGACGGACACCAAGAAAGTAAGCTTTTGCTTGAGTAGTAATTTGGGGTTCACATCCAAAACCAATTGGCAATGGATAAAGTGGCCCAAACCCTTATAAACTCATAGGCAAGGTCCTATTTTTCCCATGTGGGATGTATATATTCTCAACACGCCCCCGCACTTGTGACAAATTTTCAAGCCATACACATGGACAACTTTGGGTGACGTGAAGCCCGTGTGGCCGTAAGGCATGCACAAGTGAGTAACCTGGCTCTGATACCATGATAGCTTTACAGAGAGACTTGAAGAAACTTGAAGAAGAAGGAAAATAGAGAAGAGGAAGGGAGAAGAAAACAGAGCTATATTACCAAAAATGAATATGTCGAATACAAGTGTTCTATAGCTATAGTATTCTTTGAACTTATATCTCTTTGGCTAATTACACTTTTAACCCTTAACAATAATAAGTCGGTTCTAGGTTCACCATCTTAAAACCTTCACTAAACCTCACTATTCTTACTCATTCCTCCATTCAATCCCAATCACTTGGTTCTCTCATTGGCCCAAACTCACTCTCACCTTCGCGGCTTCCATCCCTCTCCAATTCTCAAAATCATACTAAACTCATCCGCTGTCCGATCTCGCGAGTATGCAAATACAATAATAAACTAAAGTTACTAAACTTGATATATGGAATACAAAACTTACGCTAACAAATTTGTACGTCGGATCATATCTTATTCTCTTCCTCATTATTACATGAATGTGGTAGGGGGTTTTAGGTCGAACCATCAACGCCATAAATTTCAACGTTGCATGTTCCTTGAGCATTCTAGGCTTGTCCGCTCTAATTACACAAGCAAGAGAACAAGAGATGAAAATTTGTTAGGAAATCACTTTGAATATGTATATAGGTTTGGAAACTGGGCATGGAATCGATAGGAGTGAGTATTTTGACCTCTTTCCTTTTTTCTTTCACCTTATTGTTGTGTACCCTTGCCATTCGTTTTGAACAAGTTACCAAACATGGGATTCAAATGTTTTGTGACCAAAATGGAATTTAAATATTAAGCAACAAAAATGTAACACTAGTCAAAATTCAATAATAAAATTTATCCAAGATTTACTTGTTCTCCAAGAGTTTTCTAATGGAGTTGGGAGCTAGTCACACTATTTTTCTCAGCTTGACTACAAAAGATTCCCATAATTTCCCTATTTTAGAATTTAGACTTAAATCTTTACTATTTTCCATAATTGGCCTTAAAATTACCATAATAACCATGACGTACTTCATGGTTTAAAAAACAAAAAGGGATAATCGGGAAAGATTTAAATATTTTTTTCAAAAATGAGTAAGGGTAATATAGGCAAACGAAAATAGAAACAAATTCCCATACAATCTGTTACGAGATGCGCCCAATCAAAATCAATGTGAATTTTTTTTCTTTTTTTTTCTTTGAAGTTGCTTGGGCCCCAAGTTTTTCCGTAACAACATAGGAGGCATGCACCCTGGCAGATACGACCAGATTTCTCCGAACCTGGCCTTCATACTTTTATCCCTTAAATACCCTCACCGCCTCACCGAATTTACCATTCCGGACCTAAACCCCCACACCTCCAATATATAAACCCCCCTGACCCAGTTCGACCCTTCCGCACCAAAAACCATCAAATCGCTCCCTGTTTCTTCTACCCCCTTTACACCTTTCGACTTTTGACGCTTTCAGGATCTGACGTCATCACGCCGGCGATCGTGGCAGAGATGATGGAGGCCATCGGAGGCATCTCTTTTCCGGTCGTGTTCTGCGACGGCGAGAGCGAGTCGGAAATCGGAGACGTCGTGATTTACCCGGCGATGGAGTTCAAGCGGTTCCAGGCGGTTCTGAGCCAGAAGATCGGAATCTCACCGAACCAGTTCTCGGTGTTCATCTCCTCGCCGGAATCCGGCCGGCGAATCCCCGTCACGAGCAAGATCAACTTCAGCGTGATCTCCCGCGAGACCAACTGCTTCTTTCTCGTCGTCTTGAAGCGGACCAAGCGCGAGCGTCGCCGGAGGAATAATCAGCACCACCACCTCGACGAGTCCCAGTACTACAATACGCCGTCGTCGTATTACTCCCCCAATAAAATCAAGGAGAACCCTCTGGAGAATGCTGTGTTTCTGAGGCGCGGCGCGGGGATCAACCACCACGGTGGGGAAGCAGCAGCGCTTTCCGGGATGGGCATGCCGTTCGCGGGTCGGGTCGAGTGGGAGAACCGGGTCAGGGAGTTGCAGATTGAAAAGGAGAGATATTTGATGAACATGGGCCTTGCGAGCGCTTCTGGGTTTGGGCTGGGCCAGGGCGGCGGTGGTGACGGTGGAGGTGGCGGCGTGGTGGTGTGTGAGGAATGTTCCAGAGCTGATGAGATGGGGACGGAGGTTGGGTTCCATTGGTGCGCTTACGATCCTGTTGTGACTTTCCGGTTCAGGTCTCCCGCGGGTCCAATCTCCCGACCCACCACCCGTTAAAAGGATCCGAGTTGAAAAAGATCGGACCTTTGGGGCTCTTGAATTTTAATTTTATGAAAGGGACGAAACGGCGGTTGGGTGATGGTGATGTGGATAGGATGTGGTTTGGTATACCCTAAAGGATTGTGTACCTGACTAGACGGCTAGACTTAATTTAGAGCAAAGGAATTTTGGTACCCTTGTGGAGAAGGGTACTGCACTACTGGACTACGCTGGCGTCGTTGAGGTGGTGGAAGTGTGATTTTTGGAGACTTGGTTCCTACCAGAGTCCTTTCGTCTGAAGCTTGCAAAAGAAGAATGGGCATGTAATGGGGAAACTGAACCAGCCCAGTAGTGGAAAGGTTGTAGGGCCTTTTGAAGTTAGCTGGCCTCCTATATATGTAGATTTGAATTAGTCTTTGAGATTTGCTTGAAAGCTTTGCTCGCAATGTGTTTTTCCAAGCTGGAATTGAAACACTGTTGCTACCTGAATAGGAATTTTTTTTTTTCCTTTGCATCCATAATTAACTAAATGTTAAAGCTAGGCTCTAGCGTGATGACTTTGTTTGATATCCTTTTCCCTTTGAGCATGTGTTTCTGGGTGTGCTTTACAAATTTTACTTCATTCTCCAAGGCCCTAATTGAAAGCTCTACATTTTGGTTGTATCTAACATTTGTACCATAAGGTGAGATGACTTGGGCATTATGTTGAACTTTAATTAAGAAATCTGTTTCAAGCATATCGTGTAAATATGAATATCGTGAAAATATTTTGGACGTATCAATAAATGAGCTACACAAAACCGCTAAAGTAACTAAACGGACGCAAATGGTTTTACATGTGAACTTTAAACAAATATCGACCGTTTAATAGGTGAATTCTAAACTGACATTGATCGTTTAATGCGTGAACTCTGAACATATACCGTTCGTTATACACGTGAACTCTTTAAAACAGACATCTATCGTTTAACTCGTGAACTCTGAATCGCCTACCATACACCGGCGAGATCCTCTGAATTCCAATCCCGGAAGTAGTTCACTTCGGAATCTATGCTTGGTTGTCAAAAACATAAGAGCTAAAGGTAAGGAAATGAATTCAAAAAAAGAGGTGCAGGTTTAATAAGCTGAGGCCAACATCACCATACCCCTTCCCTCCCTACACACTTATCAGTCTCATCAGGTCGTAGCAGTCTTAGTCTAGCAGATACAGATACCAATCCCTTGCGTCTTTCGCCAAAAAAAAAAAAAAAAAAAAAATCCCTTGCGTTGATTTGGTGCCTGCAACTCCTGCAAACGTACCAGCCTTTTTCTATTGTTTCCCCTCTCACACTCTCCCGCCTAAACCTCTCCTCCACCTCCCCTCCATCAAGCCTCCACGTGTCCCACATTCCACATGTCAAGCCCATACGCGCGAGTAGCTTCCAATTTCCTACTCTAGAGAGTACAAATAAATAGAGCAGCGACGGGCCTATATACGGCCGAGTAGTGGAGGCACGACGAGCCGAGCAATACGGAGTGGCGCGTGCGGAGTGGTCACGGGTCATGGAGCCGGAAGGCCCAACCAGAACCCAAGGCTCTGTTTGGTCCCACAATATCAAATGAATTTCGCAACAAATGCTTGGAAACTCGCACCCCCTTTACCATTGACTCATCAATTAAATTTTCCATAAAAAAAACAAAATCCGGTTTGATTGAGAATGCAAACAGCCCCTTAGTAACCTCCTCTCTCTCTTCTTTATAGAGGGCGAGGGAGGAACACAGTTGTAACGAAACTCAAAAAACTATAAACCATCCCGCTTTTCAGACCCCTTGAAATTCCCCTCACATTAAACAGACCCTTTGCTCTTCTGCGTTTTGGGTCCCTCGGATTTCAGCCATGGCCGAGTTTCCTCCGAATGTTGACGACGCTCGACTCTGGCTTCCCTCTGATACTTTCTTCAACGACGTCGTCCCGTCTGAATTTAGCCCCCACCAGAGTCCGTTTTCCTCCATGGACGACCTCGCTCATCACCTCGCCGCTCTCACTTTGCTCAAACAGCGTCGCACTCTACGCCTTCAGGTGAATTCTCTCTCTCACACGCGCGCGCACGCGCTTCTGCTAGCTTTCTCTTTTAGGCCTTTTGCATGACCAACTAACTAAACATGCTTCGCTTTCGTCTCTGCAGCGGTTCAGACCGCCGGTTCCGACCGGTCAGCTTGATTTTCAGTTCCAGCGTTACTTCAACGGCTTCTCCGGGACTGAGCTCTGTCACCACTACCCGTTCCCGAACCCGGTTCAGCTTCAGGTACAACAGTGAACCGGAAATTGAACCTTTGTTTTTCTGAGTTTAAATGTTTCTTGGTCTTGTCTTTTCAGAGCTTTTTTGCTTTTTTCAGCTTTATGAGTAAAATGAAGGAGTTGGTAGAAATATGTTCATGGGATGTCAATTTGTTACAGATTGGTGATGGTGGCTTTCTGGAACCTAGAGCTCGGGCTTTGAGGAGGCATCATAACCAAGCCCAAATCCGAAACCAAAACCGCCTTTTCCAATTTCAGGGAAATGGGATCGGCCCAATGGGTGGTGCTTTTGAGAGGGTTTCCGGAGGCACCGGTGTTTTTCACCCCCGGGTTTTGGATTCCACCAAAACCACCAGGAGTGTTGAGGTCAAAAAGAAACCTGGTGAGTGATTTCATAGCATTTGTGCTAGTTTTGGTTTTTGTTTTTATCTGTCGTTTTTGGTACTGCTATTTATTTGGGTGTTTGTCATTATGTGAGTATATTTGTCAAGCCATGTGAGGATGTTATTATGTACAGTACTCTGTTTAAGGTATATTTTTTTCAGTTTTTGCTCGAGTATTTAGGAATAATTGTACATTACTTTTGTGCTTGTTTTACCCCCAGTTTTATGCAAAAAAGTACCAAACTTGATGGCTGTTTCAAATTTTTGATAAAGTTGAAACTTCATCATTTGCTTTCCTAGTTCAGAAAAGGTTGTTGAGTGTGGTATTCATCTGCTGCTAGAACTAGAAGCTTACAAGTACCCCCTTTATTAAATTCTTTGCAGAAATGAAACCCATTATTTTATAGTTTTGGCTGGACTTCATTGATGGTAGGTTCTGTTTTGGTATATGGACTGGTGGGATTGCTTGTCAATGTATTTGAATTCATCATTATTGTGTTGGATGAGAGTTGCATGTTGAATGTTTGTTTTCTCTCCTTGCTATGAGTAACAATGAAAAATCCATTAAAAGCTCCTCGAATAGTGCTCCGTTGTTGTTATAGTTGCTTTGAAAGTTTCAAATCGAATTCAAATGCAATCCTAGAAACAGTCCTAGAGCCAATACAAGCTACCATGTCTGCTACTTGGAAGTGGTTGTTTTTCTTGGCAATTACTTGGGAATCGTTGGTGCTTGAGGATTTAAGATGAATTCATCTTGTTGTTGACATCATCAACAGTTAACAATTATTCATGTCGCTAAATTTTCGACTTACAGTTTCCTTTCGGGTTAATGGTCTGATGACAGGGTTGAGAAGTAGGCAAGAGATTAGAGGCATTCAACAAAGGAACTCTATGAATAAATGCGTTGGTATGGGCGAAGAGCATCACCAGCTTTGTCCTGATGTTGTTTTACCTCAAGAGTGGACTTACTGAGCTCAATTGGTACCCTTTCTCATGCAAAGTGGTCTTGTAGTTTCTTTGATAGAATAAAGTTCCATCAAACTAGAATAGAAGGTCAAATATCTGTTGGGCTTTGTGCAGCAGGATTAAAGATGTGTAAAGCGGTAGCGAGTTGTTCCTCTTTCTCTCCTTTTGTGTGCCAGGGATGTTGTAAAAATAAATAAATTAGGTAGAAACTCTTATGTTAGGAATGAAGAGATTGTTCTGTTAATTTTCTATTACTCAACATGGATCCACTGTCCATGCTTGCATCTACTCATGGCGCGGTTACTTAGAATAATAATAAAAAAATGAATTGAAGACGACTGAAACGAGAGAAGAAAGAAATCAGTCTTGATTTCGGAGGTTTTGATTCTTAAACCCATCTCTTCTTTTATAATTGTAATATGAGTATTTAGGAAGGGAAAAAGATGCAAACAGTACCTGACCTTTGGCCCATTAGTAACTTTAGTACCTGACAAAAAAAAAATATCACTTTGGTACCTGAAGTTTGAAACCCGACCCAACATTAGTACCTAGACCGTTAACTTCGCTTAACTCCGTTACGGAGACTGCCAGCTGTCATATTTTAAAGGGTATTTTCGTCTCTTTGTATCTTAATTAATTTTTTTTTCTTTAAGCATTTTTTCCTCTCTCTCTCTCCCCTTTCTTATCTTGTTCTTCCCTCTCTCTCCAGATCAACCTGCAAATTTGTCCCGGTTCTGAGTATCTCTTCTTCTTTCTCTTCATCCTCGTTCGGCCAAATAAAACAGAGCTAGTGATTGGTGAAGAAGAATTCCCAGATGAGAGAGTTTTTTCCCAATCCAAAACTCCACAATCTTCACTCTCTTCTTCAACCTCCAATGCCCAAATCTTTACATCCAAAGCCCCAACCTCAATTCCCCGTCATTCCCTCAAAATCAATTTCAAATGATGCTTTGCCTCGTTGTTTTGATCTCCACATCAATTTCATGCTCTGCCTCTTTGTTTTGATCTCCACTGATTCACCTTCTCCCATTCGTATCGCCCAGAGCTTTCATGCTTGGCGAAAGCATCTTGAAAACTTCCCTTTTGATATCTTACTGATGATTTTGCTCTGCGTGGAAGAAAATTGACTCCATCGAAGGGGACCCGAACGGAGACGAGCCGGAGTAGATTCTCATCATCTCCGTGCATGAGGACAACGTCGCAGGAAAACCTTAAATCCACGCCTCTAACACCAATCAAGAACGGACTTGAATTGTGGGTCAGATTCCGGCAGTACTGCAATACTCACAATGCCGGAAAACCCAGTTGAAGTGATCAAAGATACGCTGGTATTAGTAAGATCAATTGAAGAAGAGGTGTACACAAACCATGTCTGATTGTTGTTGAGCTTTATCGTGTACTTGGTGCGAGACTCATTTGAAGAGAATAATATAATAGCGTGGATTGTTGAAATTGAAATGGAAGTCCGGTTCAAAATAGAGCAGGTGAGAAATGGGCTTCCCCGGACGAGAAAGAATCTGAGATTGGAGGAGGAAAACTCCAGAGTGATGCTGAGATCATTGAAAGAAGAAATTACATGTCTTTCTTGTGGGTTTTGGGTGTTTGAGATGGTGAGGTCAGCGTTGAAGACTTGGTACAAGAAAGCAGAGTTGGAGAATCGAGATGGGTAACAGAGAAAGAGAGAGAGGAGGAGGCGGATTTGATGAGGTAGGGGTGGAAGTATTCGGGTTGATCTCCATTTTTAAGGGTCAAGTTTTGGAAGAAAGAGTTTTGGGGAGTGGGGTTTTGAGGAGGTTTTGGGAGAAGAAAGGAGAAGGGTCAGGGAGGACTGTGGATTGGGTTTGGGGGAAGAGGAAAGGGGTTTGCTTGTGTGTGTGACGTGAATGTGGTGGTGACATGGTTGTGGGCACTTCAATTTCTGGTTCAGATGGTGGTGATGGAGATGGGGAAGGTGGAGGTGGAGGTTTATAGGGTTTGGATTTGGGTTTCTTGAAACTCTTGGTGATTAAGGTTTTGACTCTTCGATCTCCTGATCTTTTTCAACATTAAGGTTTCAACATTATATAGTCCTTGAATTTGCAGGTTGATCTGGAGAGAGGGAAGAACAAGATAAGAAAGGGGAGAGAGAGAGAGAGAGAGAGAGAGAGAGAGAGAGGAAAAAATGCTTAAAGAAAAAAAAATTAATTAAGATACAAAGAGACGAAAATACCCTTTAAAATATGACAGCTGGCAGTCTCCGTAACGGAGTTAAGCGAAGTTAACGGTCTAGGTACTAATGTTGGGTCGGGTTTCAAACTTCAGGTACCAAAGTGATATTTTTTTTTTGTCAGGTACTAAAGTTACTAATGGGCCAAAGGTCAGGTACTGTTTGCATCTTTTTCCCATTTAGGAATGGATTCCACACAATGAAGTGTATGGGGCCTACAGCCATTTTGATTCTTCTATATGTTAGATTCTTCTATGTGTTAGTAAATGCAAGAATACTTTTACTCCGAAACCATTCTCTCATTTTTCATTCACATTTCAAATAAGTAAACGTGTCTCAGTAATACATGAATTAGTCTAAGTAGAAATTATAAGAGCTTTTAACCAATAACTACAAAATGACACTACTATTTACCAATAATAGACTTCAAAACTAATAGCTCATGCAGCCAATAATTAAAACAGGCTGTTAGCCCATTTTATAGAAAAAAACACTCAAATATTAGGAAAATTACGAAACATGCCACTGAGCCTCACATAACCAATTTCTCCTAAAATCAGAACGGTTCCAAAATCGAAACCATCCCAAAATCCAAATCCTCCTTAAATCGATCTAGGGCTCCGACGAAGGTAGGGGACGAAGCAGCTGGCGGATTGAGGCGGCAAAGCAATCGACGAAGGGAGGCTGCGAATCCGGCGAAGGGAGGCTGCGAATCAGGAGAAGCAAGGCTGCAAAGCAACCAGCGAAGTGAGGCGGCGAAGGGAGGCTGCGAAGCCTGCGAGACGAGGTTGCTAAACCAGCGAAGGGAGGCTGCGAAGGGAGCATCAAATCTCTGATACTCTTTCGCTTTCCTTTCACTATATTTCTAAGCTTGGCTTATACCAGCTCATGGATCCCTTTGATTTGATGCAAAAAGGTATTGCTCCGCTTCGGATCTTTCACTTGGTTTTGGGATTGATTTTGGTTTATCTTTGTTTTGGATTTTGTGCGTGGTTTTGTGATTTTTGGCATTGAATTTGATTGGTTTTATGGCTGCGGATTTGGTTTCTGTGCTGCTCTTGTTTTCTTTAGCTTGATTTTGTTTGGATTTTTTGTGGAAAATTGGACTTGTTTTAATGAAGTTGGGAATTAAATTTTTCTGTTATCGTATCTAGCTTTGTTTGCTTGAAAATTAATATGTATTTTTTGTTTCAACTTCAGGGGGTTTAATCGGATTTGAAACTTTGTTTTTGTGGAGATTGTCTTGTCTCTTTTGCACAGAATCTTGAAAAATGGATTGGTTTTCGGATAATTGTACTGGTGAAAGAATAAAAGGAATTTCGAAAGTGCTTTTGAAATTTGGTTTCATTTTTGCTATTTATCTCTTGAAGGTCAGTAGCTAATTATGCATTCAATACTGTCGAAATTTGATCATGCTTAGTAGCTTTAGCTGAGCAATTTTGGTTGAGAAATTCTGAGGGTCAGTACCTTTAGTCTCATGTTGTCACAGGTTTTGGCATGGGTAAGCTATAATGACCTTGTGTTGTTTATTTGTTTTGCAATTTGGTGGAGCTGTACTGATCCTAATTTGTTTGTTATTTCTGCAGGGCTCAGCAACATTTTGTCTGTAGGTCAGTAGCTATAGTATGATTATTAGTTTTGTATTGAGGGTCAGTAGCTTTAGGTTGTGTTTATGTTAGTTTCTTATGGTTCTTTGTTCTTGCAAGTTCATGGATTAGTTGCAAATTTTGCTGCTTGTATCTTCTACTTCCTTTCGTTTTTTTCTTTTCCAATTTTTATCTTGGAAAGAAATAGAAGAAACTATAGAGATTAGGCACACTTTGTCAAAGCATTTTTGAAGTGAAAGGATTAGAGTTGTAATCGGCAAAGCATTTTTGGGCACACTTTGTCATCCCTTATGCTCTGTATTGCCGGTTGACTTGCAGGATGAAGCTAATGAAAGCAATGCTGATGTGAGCAAACGCAAGAAGGCCAGGATAGTATACTACTGGGGGTCAATATACTACTGAGGGTCAGTACTCCAGGAAATCCTGCTGGAGAAACTTCTTCACCATGAGAAGAGGTGAAATTCAATGCAACTTGTATGTGCAAGCAGCAAAACCAGAAATAAATGATATATTGTTCAAGTTTCATATTGTAATATTTATAAATAGTTTTTGGAATTATTAAATAAATGAGTTGTTTCTAGGAAAAATAAATATGGAATATAGAAATATTATTTCTTCACAATGCTACTAACATTCAGCAGTGTTAATTCACATTATCAAACTCACAAGGGCAGATTCGTAAATTACTTACCAATAGAAATAATTCAAAAAGTGAAGAAGTCTGACCGCATGGGCCATGAACAGTACCACATGGGAATTTAAAAAAACAGGCCTGCTATTGGTAATTTATGGACTAAAATTGTAGGAAGTGGTAATTTGCTATAAAAAAGGCACTGAACTTTTTTTTTTTTGGCTATTTTAAAAGATCAATTATTTAACTAATTTTTCGATCACATTATCGACATCTCTATTATTTAGTTTTTAGGTCTATATGAGTATATCAGTTCTGAAAATTTTCAGCCAAATTGATAATCGTTACTGTGTTCATAACTATGATTTACAAATTTAAGCATGAACGGTTCAGGTTGGACAGATTTGGTTCGTCCATTAATTTAATCTAATTTGATACCCAAACGATCATCAATTTGGTTGAAAATTTATAGAAGTGATAGACTCATGGAGTCTTAAGAATTGAACGGTCGAGATGTCGAGATGTGATTAAAAAGTGGGTCTCACAAAAAATCCCTTAAAATAACCAGAAAAATGAATTCCTTAGTAGAAGAGCCCTCATATTATGACGAATATTAGGGTTTAGGACTTTAGGGTCTAGGGTGACTTAATATTCTTCGTCCATCTGTCATCTTAAGCAAGTTGCTTTGCTTGATTTCTTCAGCTACCTTTTTTAGCTGAACTCCACTTTGAAGAGGGCAAAACTTTCATGTTATGTTATATATATATAAGGTAACCCTGGCAGATGGTACCCCTATTTTTTTTTTCCAGACGGTATACAGATCGAGAAACCTCGACCCGAATAAGCTTTTAGACCCGACTCAAGGTGATCTCCGCTGTTCGGACATCCCAGACCACCGCACTGGTCAGAAACGACTAGTGCTCCTAGGGAGCAGAAACCGAACTGTGAGGTAAAAACCTGGCGTATCGGGCCGGATAATAGGTTGCGGTTACCGAATCAGAAGAAACAATGAAGGAAAATGTACTGGACTACACCGGACAGGGTCGAACCAGGTCGGAACCGGTGTCTTTCTCTGAACAGACCAGAATAAACCGAACTTGCAGAATTATATATAATATATTAATTTTAATTAAATGTAAATAGGTGTCACTTTCTAATTGGTTTATAATAGGTTTCATGTGGGCTTGACCTTACCTGATCACCGAAAAAAACCCTAACTCTATGCGATCCTATCAGACTCATTCACTCTATCTCGACCTCGCCGTTTTCTCTCTCGACCCACTCTCTCTCTTGATCAAATCTCCTCATCTCTTCATATCTCGCCGTTTTAACGGCTGTAGATGGACTCGGTATGAACCGGTGAACCCTTCCTTGCTCATCTTTCTCTTTTGCTTACTCTTCTTCTTGTTCAGATGAAATTAAGGTGTTGAGATACACTTTTGTAGAGATAAAATTAGAAGAAAATGGGTTTTGATTTCAATTTCACTTGGTCCAGATTGTGGGGTTTGAAAATGTCTTCTGGAAATTGATTGTGGGTTTTGATTCTAGGGTTTCTGGAAATGAAATTAAGGTTTCAATATTAGGGTTTCTGGAAATGAAGCATGGGTTTTGATTTTAAGGTTTCGGGTTTTGAAATTAGTGTTTCAATTTTAGGGTTTCTGGTTTATGAAACATGGGTTTTGATTTTACGTGTTTATGAACCAGTTTATGTGTTTGTGTTTATGAACTAGTTTACATGTTTATGAACCTGTTTATGTGTTACTGGAAGTTTATGTTGCAAAAAAACTGATTTGATGTTCATTTTTTAGTCTATGTCGTAGACCCCTGATCTGACACCCAGTCCGACTGAGTCTTCTCATAACATTCAAGCCGGGCTTCTTCTCATGCCTCCTCCTCAACTTAGAACACTATCTACTCCTGCTAGTGCCTCAATTGAAGCTCCAAGCAGTGAAGCTGAAGATATTGTGAAGAGGAAGAACCAGTCAGTAGCTTGGGATCACTTTGTGAAGATGAAGAATCTGGATGGCACAAAGATGGTGAAACCGAGAGCAAAGTGCAAGTACTGCCCCTAGACCGATGCTTGTGATTCCAAAGCTAATGGGACGACATCCATGAGGACTCACATGTGGTACCAGTGCAAGAAGTGTCTGGTTTCGAATCTGCTGAAAAAGGATTTTATGATCCTATGAATTGTACAAGAGCATGTGCTATGATCCTATGAATTTAGTATCTTTAGCTTATGATCCTATGAATTGTAGAAGAGCATGTGCTAGGATGATTGTGAGGGATGAATTACCTTTTAGTCATGTAGATGGGCAGGGGTTTCAGGATTTTATGAAAATTGCTCAGCCAAAGTTTACTGTTCCTAGTCATAGGACAATCTGTAGAGATATTTGGGATTTCTACCAGTTTGAGAAGGAAAAGATAAGAGAGTTTCTAGCTAGGAATAATCTGAGGGTTTCACTAACCACTGATACCTAGACTTTGGTCCAGAATATCAATTATCCAGTACTCACTGCTCATTTCATAGATGACACATGGACTTTGCATAAAAGAATTATAAATTTATGTGTTATTCCAAACCACAAGGGAAAGACTATCGGGAAATTGGTAGAGTCTTGCTTGATTAATTGGGTATCGAGAGGGTTTTTAGCATTGTAGTTGATAATGCTTCGAGTAATCAAGTTGCACTTGATTACATGAAGGAGAAGATTGGAAATTGGAAGTGTTTAGTGCTAGGTGGGAGTTTTCTGCATGTTAGGTGCTGTTGCCATGTATTGAATCTGATTGTGAGGGATGGAATGGAGGAGCTTGAGTCCTTCATTGATGCAATTAGGAATGCCATTAAGTTCATTAGAAATTCACCTGCTAGACTTGAAAAGTTTAGGAAGTGTGCTTCTAGAGAGAAGGTTGAACATAAGGGGGGTGTAGTGCCTTTAGATGTCTACACAAGGTGGAACTCCACTATTTCATGCTTGACATTGCTGTTAAGTATAAGCAGGCATTCTCTAGGCTTGAAGATGAGGATCAGCAGTATGAGAACTATTTTATGGAGAGAGTTGGGGGAAGCAAGAGGGTTGGGCCACCTAAGAATAAGGATTGGGATAAAGCCGTGAGGTTAGTGAAGTTCCTAAAAATCTTTTACGATGCAACCTTGCATTTTAGTGGGACTAAGGTAGTACCTTCAAACCAACCTGTTTAGTGGATTTGTACCATAGTCGATGAATTAGATGTATGTGTAGCTAGTGATGATCCTTTGATGGTTAGCATAGGATCCTCTATGAAAAAATCCAAGGTACAAATTATTGTATCTTGAATTTTTTTTTTCCAAAACTGCATTCGGAAAGCAGCATGGTGCGATTTTTGGTAGATAAAGTGAAGAGGAACCTCTTGCAGCTATATAGGGAGTATCACCAATCTGATCCCGTGGCTGTACAATCCTCGGATAACACAACCTCGTGTTGATCATCCAGCAGCTGAACAAGGAGAGGACTCACATGCTGCATCATTGAGTAAGTTTATGAAGCTTAGGCAGGAGAAAGAGGTGGTGGAGATAAGGAATGAAGTCGACAAGTATTTGCTTCTGCAGAAGACCCTGCGAGCAAAGATTTCCAACTTTTACATTGGTGGAAGAAGAATTTTGTTAGATACTCGATTATGTCCAAGATTGCAAAGGATATCTTTGTTGTTCCAGCTTTAACAGTGGCTTCGGAGTCAGCTTTCAGCCTAGGGAAAAGGGTTGTAGACCCATTTCAAGCTTCATTAACTCCTAGTATGGTTGAAGGGCTGATTTGTCTCAACGATTGGTTAAGGGGTGGAACCTTTAATGAGTACAAAGAGCCTACTAAGACGGAGTAGGAGTTGTACAGTGAGCTTGAATCAGGTAACTTTCCTTTATTTTCTTTGGCGTAAAATCAGTTTGTTGTTTGAATATTTGTTGTGTTGTGAATATGTTGGTTCTTTAAATGTTAAACTGATGTGAATAACTGAATATGTTTTTTTTATTTTATTGGTAGGATCTGTCGTAACAACAATTAATGATGAAGAGTGATTGATGGGTTAAGGCTGCGAGGGGCATGATATTTTGGACCTTTGGTGTTGGCTGCAGGGCATGTTGTTTTGGTCTTGGCTGTAGACTTGCAGATCTGCATTTCTATGTTGTCTTGAACTTTTTTTCAGTTTTGGAGATCAAGAACTTTCTTTAAAGTTTGAAACTCTTTTATTGTTCAATTTCGGTTTGTAACGAACTAAGTTTATTGAATTTCGGATTGTAATGGACTAAGTGATTAACTGTTTCGGATTTGTGAAGCTCTTTAATGATGTAATGAACTAGGTTTCTGGCTTTCTGCATTTCTAGATTGTTTATGGTTGTTTGACTTGTTTCCAGGTAATTTGAGCAAATTGGGCCATGGATTTTTGCTTGTTTATGTTCAAGGTGTTGTTTTTGATATATTTATATATTTGGAAAAATTGGGTCATAAATTAAAAAAAAAAAGCCCAACTAAGACCAAACCAGAACTGGGCCGAATTGAATTTTCGCCGCACCCGAATATTTCAGCCCACTCTATTTACAAAAAGTTTTGGGCCCAAATTTAGGCCCAACCAACATAACCGGGGTCGAACTCGGGTTGGGCCCAAAATAGAGCCGGGCCAACCCGTAGTCGCTCCACAGTGCCTCGACCTCTGTCTTTCGTTTACCTTGATTCACGTTGCTGGAGGAGAATCGAACCGTTTTTGGGTACGGCATACCCGTTTATTCGACCTGAGTTGAATATGGATTTCGGGCAACTTCCGGTTGTGAAATCGACTGGGTCTTGAAGATCTCACCTTGCTGAACTCACTAGTACCATCCATGAAGCTTGATTCGGTCGGAGGCTGGTGAGTCGAAGGATTTTAGTTTCGGATTCCCGAAACTATTGAGGTAATTTCTGGTCTCCTCGCTTGAAACTGATCTGAGCTATAGTTGAAAAGTTGTTGTGCGTGTTGTGGTGATCACTATGATATGGCCACGCATCTAGAATCAAAGTTGGATTAATGGTGAGTGGGCCCCACGCGTTGCCGCTAGTGGAGGCGCATGCCACCAGTTTTGCCCTCATGGTTTTGCTTCTAAGGTAGAATTTGATATTACGAACATGTCGATATAATGTTTGTTGAAATTGGTGAACCTTTAGCGAGCAATCAGAATTCCAAAATTCCTGGAATTTTGGATTTCGATTCGTCACAATCAGACCGTTGGATCGTTGTGATTTTTCTATAGGTTGTTTAAATTATTAAATTAACGAAATGTTGAACTTCAAGCCAATTCGGATATGAGATCGGATTTTCAGTAACTTATGAAGAATTAATTAAAGTGTCTTCGAAGTTTCGTGTTAAGTTTGAATTTATGGTTTATAGTTTATTTTCGATAGGAGTTGAATTTTGTTGAATATTATGATATATGAATTGATGGAATGTTATTTTATTTCCGACAAGAGTGTCAGATTTGAATATTTACTTCGAGTTACGATTTTTTGATGAATAACCGGAATTTGAATTTTTTGTAAGATAGAGAGATGTTAAATAAGTGATGTGATTATGATTGTATTCCTCCCCTTGGGACGTAAGAGATTGGTTATGGGAAGCTGATAATTCAGGCTTATTGGCGCATGTTATTAAGGAGCTTAATTATATTATCAAGTGCATGCACGCCTTACCTGGTCGGCAGTACCCTCTAGGTAATATTCTGGTCGTCAGTACCCTCCAGAATATATTCGGTCAATAGTACCATTCGATGCGTCATCTAATCAGCAGTAACATCCAGATGGCAGGAAACAATTAGTTGGCAATATCCTCCAATGTGTCATCTAGTCGACAATATTCTCCAGAAGACATGATATGGTTAGTCGATAATACCCTCTAAACATCGCCTCATAGTATTATAGTCGGCAGTACCCTCCGATGCGTTATCTGGTCGGCAGTACCCCATAGATGGCATGAATGACTAGTACCCCATTTCGTATGTGTTATTTAGATATTTCATATAGAGTAAGAAGAGTATTCCGGTCGGTAGCCCCTCCGATGCGTCATTTAGTCGGCGGCACCCTCCAGATGGCACGAGATGTCAGTCATCAGTAAACTATAGATATTCCAGCTAAAGTGAGTAGTTGTATAGTGTAATCCATCCTTTTGGCATCTTGTATTTAGTGGCCTCCTAGTGAGTACCACTAGCGTACTGATCTTAGTAGCCGTTTGGTGAGTGTTACTGGTGACATGATCCCAGTGACCATCTGATGAGTGCTACTGGTGACCTGATCCTAGTGGTCGTCTGATGAGTACAACTAGTGACATGATCCTAGTGTCCATCTGGTGAGTGTTGTGAGTGAGGTAACTCAGCTAGTAACCACTGGTGAGAGCAACAGGTGAAGTGCCAGATATTTATTTCATATTATTGATTTCTTGTTTAAAATAGATTATTTTAATGAATATTACTTATTTCGTCTCAAAATTTGATGATCGAGATTTAAGGCAGTGACCTATATGTATTTTTGTTGGAGTTGGTTGTTATTATGGTAGCAGGTAGGCTCCCAGAGTTGGAGGTTAGATTTGTGTAATATGATTGTTGAGTTTGTTTTACAGGTTTGGGTAGTCCATTTTTAAGAGAAATTCTGTTAAATTTTCGGTACAATTTCTCCTACAGTGGGCCCCGTAGGGCCACTTCTGATTTCAAGATAAAATCCGGTGGGCGGGGGGAGGGGGTCCTGTCATGTTATGATCTTCAATCAAGGAATTTATTCATTCCCCCAAATAAAAATAATTATGTCTACCTTGCATAATCAACGAAAAGCGTGAACACAACACTCCAATGATAATCAAACAAACCGAATGCTAGGGAAAAAGGTAAAACCCAACTCTAAGTTTAAAAATAAAGCTAAAGAAAAAGCGTACTTCGAGTGAGAAAAATTTATCAAAACGAGTAATCATGGGGGATATAAGCACAAAGTGCACATGTTCATCCATTCAATTGTGCTCAACTGTCATTAGAGTTAAATACAACAGTCGAGACTAATAAAGCAATTGAAATTAATTTAATTGACTCATTATTATTTACCGTTTAAATCTAATAACAGTTGAACACAACTGAGAAAGCAACTAACTAAATATGTAAATGGAATGGTACATCTGTAGGCTCATCATTATCTTTACATGTTGCACGCTATCCAAAACCCACCATCGTAACCTTTCTTCTTGACATTCCCAAAGCAGTAGCCGCAGCCATTTCTGCTTACCCTATGGCCTGTTTCAAATTTCCAAAGACAATCTGTCATCAAATCAACTCTGCCCTTGCGAATTTTTGGTGGGACAATTCTGATCACAAGTGCATTCATTGGAAGAGTTGGGAGACTTTGGACCTCCCTAAATCTCAAGGCGGGATGGGATTTTGGAGTTTGGAAAGTTTCAACGATGCGCTTTTAGCGAAGCAAGGATGGCGAATTCTACAAAACCCCCAATCTTTTTGGTCCGAGCTCTTAAACAAAGGTATTTCCCTCATTCTTCTTTTTTAAATGCCCTAAGCGGTACAAGCCCTTCTTGGATTTGGTCTAGCCTTTTAATTGGTCGTCACTTATTGAAACAAGGTCTGCAATGGAAAATCGGTGGGGGTCATGATGTCTCTATTTGGTGTGACAAATGGATTTCTACTTTACCAGATCATAGGCTCTCATCCCCCACTATGGACCCACATGTTCGAGTTTCCTCCATTATATATCCTATCAACCCGCAGTGGGATCTCCAATTGATACACAACTCTATCATTGCAACTGAAGCCACTGCTATTATGGCCATTCCATTCTCCCACCATGTGTCTGTTGATCGACAAGTGTGGCCTCACACAACTAATGGATGCTACTCTGTTTAGTCCGGATATCACCTTCGTCATCTCACCGGTAACCCTCTTCAATCAGTACATCCTCACACCTCTTTCCAAGTAGATTATACTGTTTGGAAATGGATCTGGGGTCTCTGTGCGACTCCTAAGGTGAAACACTTCTATGGAGAGCCGTCTCAAATGCATTAGCTACCAATGCTAATCGTCATCGGTGTCATCTTACCACTTCCCCCATTTGCCCTTTATGTGACTCACAACCGGATACTATTGAACATATTGTCTTCACCTGCTCTACAGCCACGAAAGCATGGTTCATACATCCCTTAAGCTATAGGGTTCCTACTGCTCACACATCTACATTAGCAGCTTGGATTTATCAACTCATCACAGACTGGCACTCTGAACCTTTTAATTCCCTGAAATTTACCGAGGTGCCATACCTACTTTGGTAGCTATGGAAGCATCGTTGTGATTGTATTTTTCATCGCAAACCACCCGACCCTTTTGCTGCGGTTTGCGGGCGACTTCAGCAGCCTACGAATTCTCTGAAGTTAACCAAAAGTTGAGACGCACTGTCAATATGACCACTTCATCATTGTCCTTACAGCTTTGGGAGCCACTTCCCCCTGGTATCGTCAAGATAAATGTAGATGCTTCCTGGCACTTGGAATCACTTGGAGGTGGGATTTCTGCTCTCTTTCGAGACTCCTCTAGTTTGCTCCTCCATGGTGTGGCCAAGTATGTTTGTACCTCTTCTCCACTGCTTGCGGAAGCCTTGGCTTATAGAGAGGCTTTACTCCATGCTCTAGATCTCTCTCTGACCGATATCATGATCGCTTCAGACTCTCAAGATCTTATTCATGCCCTCTCATACTCATCTCATCATTCTCATTGGTCTCTAGCTCTTATTGTCTCTGATATCCGAATGCTGGCTGCTTTTTTTAGCAGCGTCCAGCAGAAAAGCTAATGTTGCGGCGGATCACGTTGCTGCCTTGGCATACAGGAGGGTGTGCCCACCCACGTGGGTTTCTCAACTGCCTCCCTCCTTGCAACTTATTTTACTTTTTGATGTTACTTCAGCCGTACCCTAGCTAGTTTTTCTTTTCCTAGTTAGTTTTGTCTTCATGCAACTTAAGTTGACAAAAAAAAAAAAAAAAAAAAAAAAACAGGCCGGTGAGTGAGGCGTGTGTCATTATCTGCCTTTTCTGTTTCTGCCCTTTTACCCAGTGCAGGTGTAATTAATCTCAAGAGGTTTAGTAAAGTTTTCAAGCACACGAAGTACAATTTTATATAGGCAATTACTATAACTTCTTAAATTAATGTTTTCTCAAAGCTTAAAGGAACAATAAGAAGTTAAGAACAAGTTTAACCTTATATATGAAAAGATATTCGATAACCAGGGCATCAATGAATGGAAGTACCTTGCAAGCAACCATTTCGGCATAACATTTTTATAATACTAATTGGATGATACTTTGCTAATTCCTTGTGACAAGGTCGAAGTTACAGTTCACTAGCTGTGTGTATTTATATAGTCTGCTACCAAGAGCGAGTTGGATCCCAAGTTCCACATATTGCCAAATTGCTGTGGTGGTCGAAAAACTGAAGGTACGTGAGCTAAGTTTTCAGTCTCGCTTTCTTTTGGTTTTGTAGGAGAGATAAATTTAAGGATTAATTTCGGTTTAGTCCTCTGAGGTTTGGGAGTGTCATCATTTCACCCTCTCTACTTTCAATTTTGAATTTTTACCCCCTAAACTTTCCAATTTCTACTATTCCGTCCAAATTGGACGTTAAGTTTGACCATTGAGGGCTAAAATGGTCATTTTAACATAAAAAATAATAAAAATTCTGTTTTTTTTTTTCTCTGTTTCTTAGTTTTTTTAAAAAAATTTTGTCTTCAACCTATACACGATAAGTTTTAAATACACACCCCTAATTACTTAATACACACTCCATACTTAATACACCACCCATTTAATTTCTCATTCTAATATTCTACTAAATACACAACCAAAAGTACTAAAATATCCTTATTCTCAAAAATCATGAAATATCCTATTATTTGACTATATTAAGGCTACTATTTAATATGAATAGTATATTCTAGTATATTGATGTTTTTAAATGACCATATTGATTATTTGTGTCACTTATTCAAAAATCCATAAAGATTTATTATTGTTCCCTTTAAATAAATGCATATAAATAGGTTTTATATTATTTGAGTTCTCATCCACCAAACACCATGTTGATCAAGTATAAAATTATGAGTTGAACATTTAAACACAACTATATCACTAGTTTCTCTCCAATGATGGAACTACAAAGTTGTCATTATAGGGGCCAAACAAATTAACAATAATAAAGTTTTTTCACCCGTGATGTTTTATATTAGAAAATAAATGGATTAATTGTAATTGTATCTCTTAGAAAAAAGAAAGAAAAGGAAATTAACTAAAAATGGGAGTAAAACGATCCGTTTTAAAAACATTTAATACCATTGATTTTGCAATTCTAATATTATGGCTTCTAACCTCATTTAATTACAATTTATTTAAAAAAATTAAATTAGATAGTTTCTAACTTTATTCTTGTACTAAATTAAGAGGCCATGTATAGACATTTGTGGTGTTTATCTAACTATTTATACATAAATTATTCTATATAAGGAAAATATAACTATTTTTTCTTTCTTTCTAATGCATAGATGTCTGTTTTGGTCATTCAACCTACCTACAAAATCTAATTTGAAATATAAAATAATAGGGATGTGCATCAAGTGATTAGGGGTGTGTATTTAAAATTTCTCCCTATACACCACAAGTTATAATAGGTTTATAAAAACAAAAAAAAATACTCTAGGTGGTTGAAAGCTGCTCGTTGGTCTACGATATTTGTGACATATCTCCGATAAAGTGAAGAATTTAGGATATATCCCCAATAAAGTAAAGAAATATCTGTAAAAAATAATTTTACACTTTATTTGTAAATAAATATCTGTAAAAAATGATTTTACACATATATTTCTTCACTTTATTGGGGATATACAGATATTTACAGATAAAGTGTAAAATCATTTTTTACAGATATTTATTCACTTTATTGGGGATATATCCTAAAATTCTTCAATTTATTGGAGATATATCACAAATATCGTAGACCAAAAAATGATTTTACACAGATATTTATTTACTTTATTGGGGATATACAGATATTTATTTACAAATAAAGTGTAAAATTATTTTTTACAAATATTCTTCACTTTATTGGGGATATATCCTAAAATTCTTCACTTTATCGGATATATATCACAAATATCGTAGACCACCGAGCTGCTTTCAACCACCTAGAGTATTTTTTTTGTTTTTATAAACCTATTATAACTTGTGGTGTATAGGTTGAAGACAAAAAAAAAAACTAAAAAACAGGAATTTTTTATTTTTTATTTGAAATGACCATTTTAGCCCTCAATGGTCAAACTTAACGTCCAATTTGGACGGAATAGTAGAAATTGGACACGACTGATTGAAATTGGAAAGTTTAGGCGGTAAAAATTCAAAATTGAAAGTAGAGAGGGTGAAATGATGACACTCCCAAACCTCAGAGGGTAAACTGAAATTAATCCTAAATTTAAACTCATATCTCATTCTATATATTAATACATGTTCAGATGAGAAATGCAATAGGAGTTTCGATCTAGACTATATATGTATAATAACTAGTTTGTAGCCTTTTCTCTCTTAAAATTATGAATACAATTAATACCAAAGACTATGAAACTTCCTATGAAACATTTATACCCGTATCAAGCTTTTATTATCAATCTCATCATTTATGGTTTAAATCCTAACACTTTAATTTACCATTCATCATCAAACTTCATTTTTTGTGATTCGTGAATCCTAACTTGCACTTTGTTTGGTAATACTTTACTGAGCATTATGAAACCATTTGGTAGAAGTCTACCAAACATTTTGTATTATTTGGTGGGTATTACTAAATACTTTGAATGATTTTATTGTTGTAGATTCATTCAATAAAACTTTACCAAACTCTAAGAGACTATTTGGTAAAGGACTACCGAACATCTGTTAAGTTTCAGCAGAGTCTTACCGAGCATATGAGATAATAATCATTTTATTTCTTTTGAATTGTAAGGAAAATTTACACGTAAGGGTAATTTGAGAAGTACAAGTGGGTAAACTAAGTAAATTATAATTTAAAAATTTATAAGTGGTTTGAAAAGAGTATATAGGGTGAATTGGCTCATGTCCATTATCGGTAACGATATGCCTTTAGCCGGTGTTTCTATTAGGGACTCTAGTACTTCTCCTCCTGTTAGGGAGGCTCTTGGGAGTACATATATCCATTCCAATGGTTGTAATCTTGTCAATTAAGGAATAAAAGTCTTTCCCTTCTCAAAAAAAGAAAAGAAAAGAGTATATAGGGTGAATAAAGAGCTTATTAGAGTGGCAATAGCGGCACCCAAAATATAAACATAAATATTTTCATAATACTATAGTAGTATTAACATTATTACTAAGGGTGGTGCTATTCACACACCCCCTCTATTCTTCTATTACTTTAATTTAATTTTCTTTTACAAATTACCCTAACTAGCATCCCTTGCAATTATGTTTTCTTTTCTTATTTCTTTTTTCTATTTGACAAGTCAATCATGAATCAACTATCATTATACAATAAATCAATTTTTTTTGCTACTAAGATATTATGATACTAAGATCTTCCAAGTAACACTAATTTTCAGCAGTAAATATGGTTTTGCTCTCCACATTGTTAGCTAGGTAAAAAGGTACCAGATCTAATTCAACATTGTGAAGAGAATGACAATACAATAACTAGTTGGTTATTTAGAGTAGTAGTTATAATTACTGAACTTAAATGTATAGATGGTAAAAAGTTGATATGTATATAAAAATAAAATGCATAAACCATAGTTGGGGTTGCAAAACCAAAGAGTAAAAAGTTGCATATGAACTTATAGTAGCAAAGAGCAAGCTATCCTTATCTCGATACATTTAGTTCCTTTCAACTAGAAGCAATGACAAAATTGTCAGCACAAATACTTCAATAATGTAAATTGGAGCATGAATTACCCAAATAATTTGGTAGAAAATAACAAAAACCAATGTACCAGTCCACAACATTGCTTCATAAAAATAAAAGCTAATGAACAAGAGTAACTAGAAGCATCAAAACCAATCAACCCTCAATAAAAAACACAAACCCTTGCTTCCTTACTCCCACCCCCATAAACAACCACTCCTTATCTCTGAAACCCCCCTCAACTCATATTTGTATAATTTTTCTATGGCAAAATCTTTCGTATTCTAGCATAATATAGTAGAACAAATCATGTCTATAATCATAAGGCTGTCATAATTAGGCTGTTGTAAAGTTATATAGTTGCTCAATGGATTCAAATACACCAAATATTTTCAGTTAGAATCTTACTAGGAATGATGAATTCAAAGGGACTCGAATGATCACTGAACTCATATTTTTCTCACATGTCTCCATTGCCAATCAAGTGTAAAATTTTCTCCAAAGATGGGTCTAAAGTTGCTTATTTTGCTTTGATTGAACTTCAGAACATCACATTAGAGAGATAGAATGACTATGCTAGAGAAATTTAGATGGAAAAAAAAAGGGAATTGAAAAGAGTTTTGAAGTCCTCTGTGCTTGCGGAAAAATAAGGGTTTAAGATTTGGGAATGATTGAATTGTCAAATAGAAAAAGAAAAAAGAAAAAAGAAAAAAACTTAATTGCAAGAGAGGGTGATTAGTAAAAAAAAAATTGATTTATTGTAATAGAAAAATAGAGGGGTGTGTGAATAGAGAAAAATGGTGTGTGAATAGCACCACCTATTACTAAACAACCTAGTAAAAGATTGTTAAATAACTAGTTTATTGAAAATTGTTAAAACTTGATGGCAGGGATATGACCATAATTTTTTTTTTTTTTTGAATAACGGGATTTAGAACTCAGTTAAGCTGGGAGGCTTATCCACACCGCTCATGTTATTATTTAATAAAGTTTGTCGCATCCCGCAACAGGGGGGGGGGCATAATTCCAATTTTATTTTTTTATTTTTTTATGAAGGGACATAAGATTTATACCTCAAGCGATTATAGAAGCATTACAGTTATCTTCGTAAAGGACATCTTGTAGAAAAGTAGAAGCATTACAATACTTATTCTCTTAAATATAATATAAATTTATATTACAAATAAATACTTGTTGTAAAATTTATAATATTGAAAATCGAAATACCGAATTAGATAGAAATGATTAAAAACTAAAACTTTTTTGGTTGGTAATTAGAGGCTCAATTTTGATATTGAAAGTTTTAGTTTTGAAGTCGATAATGCATATAACGGATTTGAATCGACTGAATAGGAGCTCTAATATAGTCCAACGGGTTGAAGAGAAGTCTCTTTCTTCTCGATTCTTGATTGATGGTAGAATCGATAAAAAATTTGTTTGTCTTCAATTATTTATTTTTTGAAAATATTTGTTTGTCTTTGATGAACTGTGATTTGTATTAATGAAAAATGGGTGAAGCAACTGTGATTTATCGTTCATAGGTATGAATTCATACTTCGTGGCCTAACTGAGGAAAGCGTATATGATTTGGTCAACTCTTTGTCGAATCGTTATTTGATTGATGAGCAACTACAGCTACGTAGAACAGATCTTTCCATCACATTAAGTCGTTAACAATAGGCTCGTCATTTAACATTAACAGTAGTATCAAAACATTACATGCATGATCCAATTGGCTTTGGACAAGATTCTAAAATTTTATGAGAAATAACGAATAATAGAGAAAAATATTTGGATGATTTTGCATGGTTTCAAGGCGCTTTGAGAAAATAGAGTATCTCATTCAATTTTCTTTTATCGTCTTTTTGATATATAAATTTGCCCCTTCGATCGGCTAAATTAACTGTTTTTGTTTTTGATTTTCCACGCAGCACCCATAAATGGTCAGAGAATGCGCTGTCCCAGCAATCCGTCCTTCGGGAGAAATCCATCCTTTGGGAGGTCAATATGGTGAAGTTTTCAACTATCTACCTTACAAGGGGCTTCTGAAAATTAACTATAGACTAAATTTGGGAATCATTTTTTTTTCTTTCCTTTTTCTGTTTTTTCCTCAACAAGCAGAAGCACCGGAGAAGGAGCCAAGAAGTCTTTATGAGGGTCTAAAACTGTGGTGTTGTAGCTCAGTCTCAGCTAAAGATCAGGTCGATAATCATGTGTCAAATTCAGCAGATGATGTTCCTAGTGCTGATGAACCAACATCGCCTGATCGGAGTCCGAGGAATCAAACAACAATGCGTAAACAAAATGTGAGTGATCCCATTGCAATTATAATAATGGATAAAGTTACAAACAAGCCTACATTTTGGCCCGACTGCTGTATCTATAAAGTCCCCGGGAGATTGTGCAAAGGTTACGAAGACTTCTACACACCTCGGGTGGTCTCAGTTGGACCTTATCACTACTGCAATGGAGGAAGCTCGGAAGGAATGCAAGCCTATAAATTCATATACCTGGAGGCATTTTTCAGTCGGAACAACTTGAACTTGGACCACTGTCTTGGAGTTGTAAGAGAGCTAGAAGGAAAAGCCAGGAGTTATTATGTCGAGCCAGTCAAACTAAACAGTGATGAATTTGCTCTAATGTTGCTGGTGGATGGAAGTTTTCTTTTGGAGCTAATGCTTAGGCATTACTTTGTGGAAATTGTTGATGAATGTGATCGGATATATCGCAAGCCGAGAGTGATTCAGGATGTTTATCGCGACCTCTTGTTGATTGAGAACCAAATTCCCTTCTTTATTCTCGAGGCTTTGTATAAGGAATTGGATATGAAGACTTGGCGAGCCCAGCCATCTCTTGTGACGCTTACAAATGTGTTCTTCAGGTATTTGGTGGAAGTTGACAAGTTTCCTGGTCCAGAAAAAGTGAAGCATTTCGTTGATTTTATCCGATGGTACTACTTGCCCAAGAGTGACAGGAACAGTGAAAAAGGGATTATCTTTGACGTTCCAAGTGTGACAGCAATGGACGAGGCTGGAGTTAAGTTTGAGAAAGTCACGAAATCGATCACATTGCTTGACATGGAATTCACTAATGGCTCTCTGCGAATTCCGCACTTCATAGTAAATGATTGGAGTGAGACTCTCTTCAGGAATCTCATTGCGTTTGAGCAATGTCATGATCACCAAGTAAAGTACATCTCACAGTTTATGTGCCTTATGGGGTGTATGATCAGGACTCCAAAGGATGCAGATTTACTCATCGATCGCGAAATTATATCTACCACGCTAGGGACTAGTGAAGATATTTCGACCATATTCAACAAGATTAGCAAAGGTGTGACCTTGGATAGTTCATTTTATTACTTCACTCTCCTTAAAAATCTGAATAAATATTGCAGGAGCCCATGGCACAGTTGGAAAGCAACTCTGAAGAGGGACTATTTCAACACTCCATGGAAACTGGTTTCTACAATTGCTGCATTTGTATTGCTTGTCCTCACTGTTATACAAACAGTGTGCTCCATCATATCCCTATCGTAATTATGTCCAAAATTAGCTTTCAAATCTTTGTAAAAATTTTCAGAAATATATATGTCATGTTACTTTTTAAGAACTTATTCCAACATGAACTGGTTTTGCTGTACTGTTTGAGTTGCAACTGAACCATCACGACATTCATGTTGGTAAATGTCTAAACACATTGCATAAATATGCTGATATGATATACCACTAAGGTCAGGCATTTGTATGCCCCGTTGAGAATCTTTTGCTCCCACATATTGACCGTTTAGCTTGTGTGGAACTGGGAGGGCTTTGCGGCATCTATGTCATTCTGTGGATGGTCTTTGACTCTTTGTGGGCTTTATAGTAGAAGGGTCGCAAGATGCGTTGCAGATCCTAGTTTCAAATCCATGACTTTTTTTTTTTTGGATATGATATTCTTTTTTGTCAATGAAACGAGTAATCCATCCCTGACTGAGCTCAATGAGACTTGAACCGCTGAATCAATATGTCACAGTTCACCGACAAGTAAGTGAATTTACTAAGTAGTGATTTCTTCTAATGCATCGCTTGAAGTGACTCATTTTTTTTTTTTTTTTTTTTTTTGAAAATAGCAGAGGCACCAATCTAGCTAGGTGCCACGTTCATATTATTAATAGGGAAAGAGTACAATGGGGGGGGGGGGGGGGAGACACATTGCCTGAACCCCTAAAACCATTACACATATCCTCATAGAGAACGTCCCGAATAATAACAGGCGTCTCTTCTACCCAAAATTCATCAATACTATTCCAACTAGCAAGGTGTGCTAACCTATTGGCCACCCCATTTGCTTCACGAAAGACATGCCAAAATTGAAAGGACTTAAAAGAACTAGCGTATCTTTTACAATCCTCTACAATCCGGCCTATCTCTGACAAGTCCTCCTCCTCCCCATCAAGGGCATTTACAAGCATAGCACAATCTGACTACCTCAATCTCATCCCAACCTTGAAGTGACTCATTTATGTGTAACAAATATATGAACTCTTTTGCTATAAAAGGAGAAAGAAAAGATAAAAAAACCTTTGTTAGTAACTTTTCATATAAAACTTCATAAAAAAAAAAAAAACTTTTCATATAAAACGCAATTGTACTTCGTACTTTCTAAGAAAATTACCAAGTTTCTTATACTTTTTTCTAAGAAAATTACCAAGTTTCTTATACTTTTTTTTTGTTACAAAAAGTTTGAAGAGAAGAAGGCTATTTTGCACTTCCATGCCAGTGCTGCCCTACAATCTCAATCCCATAAGATTGATGTGACGTGAGACATGTACTTGTCTCTACAAGTACGCTCATACCAATTGAACCAATTTAAGTTTCTTATACTTTTGATTATACATATTTTTATTTTTATATGATTAGAGTATTAGACCACCAATGTTGTGTGGGACTAAAGTTAGAATGGGATTGGGTTCCACTTGATTTATATGATGGATTCCTCCACCGTTATCTTCTTTATTTTCGACGAGGGACGAGAATGAATGAGTTGCGGAAGAAATTTGTGTTAGTGTGAGTCATCGTTCCCTATTAGGAATAGATACACTGGAATATATTGTTGTAATTACTTACCTTGTGTATGTTGTGTAGTACGGTTGTACACAATAGGCGTAGTACGTTGTAGTACGATTATAATCTGTTTATATACACCACAGAATGGGTGTAATAATATTATCACTGAAATTGATTCTCTCAATACTTGTCTTATTTGACTTGGTATCAGAGCAAAGATCCGAGAGGACTTTGTCTCTTTTTCTTCAGTGTGAGAAATTAATTCAAAAACCACTGTTAGGGTTATTTAGTCCAAGAACGATCGATAGTATCTTCTTCTTGGTACTCAGACCGACCTCGCCTTCAGCTAAAGGCCGTCCTCGTTTCTCTCCTCGTTTCTCCTTCAGATCGTTTGACTTGGTATCTTCACCGGCATCTGTTTCGGTCGTCTTCATCTCACAGCAGCGTCGGCGTCTTCGTCTGCAGCGTCGCTCGTTTTCTCCTTCAGATCGACGCCGTCACCAGCTGCTGTCTTCACCGGTCATCTTCATCTGCATCAGATCCGGCTTCGTCACTCGACGTCTCACGCCCAGATCCGGCTTCGTCTCCGACAACCCAGACCGCCGTTGCTTCCCTTCGTCTCAAGTCGGCCGGATTCCTCACTTGGCAGCCCGAGTCGACCACGTCTGACCTGATTCCCCGCGCCGTCACAACCCAGATCGATCAACTCAGCCGAGTCAACTCAACCGAGTCCACTCAACCGGGTCAACTCAACCGAGTCAACTCAACTCGGCCAACCCAACCCGGTCCACCTCTCAACAGGTTATAAAAAAAAAAAAAAAAAAAAAAAAAAATCTGTTATTATTATTTCTTATTATTTCCGCTGCATACTCTGTGTTCTTTGTTACTGTATTGTTGTGATGGGTGGTGATCAAAGTGAAGGTCAGGGTTCTAAGGCTAATGAGGTTCAGAAAGTTGAGGTCTCTGTCAAGAGTTCAGAAGGTGGTTCTTTCGGGGGTACCAAACTCACTGGTACCAATTTCCGAACATGGAAGAAGATTATGTCAGTTTATCTCCGTGGAATACACAAGATGGGGCATGTGACTGGAACAATCAAGGCTCCTAAAGCAGATGATGTGGAGGCCTATACTAAGTGGGAAGATGATGATGGTTTTGTAATGTCCATTCTATTTCGAGCCATGATTGATGATGTGCTACAGATGGTGGAGGAATGTGAAACTGCTGAGGCAATCTGGAAGACATTGGGGGATTTGTATACCAATGAGTCTGATTTTATACAGGTTCATGAATTGATGTGTAAAGCTGCTAGTATGCAACAGAATGGGCAACCAGTGGCTGTGTATTTCACCAAGCTGAAGAATGTATGGGCTGAAATTGATCAGAAGCGTCCTTGCAAGATTAAGAATCAAGAAGATCTTGTGTGGTACCAGAAAGAGAAGGAGCTAGAAAGGGTCCATGTATTTCTGAGAGGGCTTGATGAGAAGCATAGCAGTGCCAAGGGAGAATTGCTTAGAATGACAGACCCTCCTAGCCTGAACACAACATTTACTTATATCCGTAAGGATGAGTCTCAACAGGAGAGTGTCAAACATGCACAGATTGAAGTATCTAGCTTAGCCATTCAGGCCAAGCCACCGGCACCTTTCCTTCAGCAGCAGAGTTCAGCCCCATTTCATCCGCAAGGTTCACCACAAGGTTTCACCAATCGCCCTCGTCCTCAATGTTCTTATTGCAACGACCTTGGGCATGTTCGGGAGACTTGTTGGAAGTTGAACCCACACCTTAAACCTAAAAAGCAGGGTTATCGTCCTAAGGCAAAAGCAGCTGCTGTTCAATTGGTCCAAGAACCGGATTTCTATGGAGTGGCTGGCCAAGATCATCATACAGCAGGTGGAGCTACCCCAACAGCCTCTATAGCTGGTCGAGGTAAAATTGGTATAGCTTTACAGATTTCTAACTTTGTTGGTTCTGATACATGGATTATTGATTCTGGTGCCTCCGATCATATGACTTATGATAAATCATATTTTACTGAATTGTCTTCCCCATCAGTGTCCTATGTAACCAATGCCAATGGTGAGGCTTTTCCTGTGTTAGGGTCAGGATCAGTGCGTCTTACTCCACTTTGGAACTTCATAATGTGTTATATGTGCCTGACTTATCTCATCACTTGATATCTGTCCCACAATTGAACACTGAGTCTAAATGCTCTGTAACCTTTTATCCTATGTATGTGATCTTTCAGGATCTTCTCACCAGGGAGATAATTGGTCGGGGGTATCTGAGGGGCAGGTTGTTCCACCTGGATCAGACATACGCAGGAGAGAAACCAGGATCACGGTCCCGCGCTGCTTTGACTTCGAGTTCTGATAAGCTAAGTGAAATTTGGTTGTGGCATCGCCGTTTAGGGCATCCTCTTTTAGTCTTATGAGAAAAACCATGCCGACTTTGTTTATTGGTGTGGATGAGTCTATTTTACATTGTGAAACATGTGTTTTGGCCAAGAGTCATCGTGCTACTTATTCTCCTAGCATTTCTAATAAAAGTGTTGTTCCTTTTGAGTTGATTCATTCTGATGTTTGGGGGCCATCTAGAGAACCCACTGTGTCGGGTATGCGATACTTTGTTTGTTTATTGATGATTGTACGAGATTGTCATGGGTTGCTCTGCTAAAAAACAAAGATGAAGTTTTTCCAGCTTTTCAAACTTTTCGTACTCTTGTTCAAACACAATACCATAGCACCATTAAAGTCCTTCGCTCTGACAATGGGGGGGAATATGTTAATCATGTTTTCCAAGAGTTTTTTACAACCAATGGGATTGTCCACCAAACCACATGTCCACAAACACCAGAACAAAATGGAGTGTCTGAAAGGAAAAACCGTCATTACTTGATATGGCTCGTGCCATTCTCTTTAGTGCTCATATGCCTAAATATCTTTGGGGCGATGCTGTACAGGCTTCCTCCCATCTTATCAATCGTCTTCCATCTAGTGTCCTTCAGGGAAAAATTCCATTTGAGGTTCTTGCATCTCATGTCTCCTTACCTTCCTTTCATAATCTTCCAGCTCGTGTCTTTGGTTGTGTTGCCTTTGTCCATGTTCCTAAAAACCAGAGGTCTAAGTTGGATGCCCGGGCACTTAAGTGTGTCTTTGTTGGCTATGGAGGGAATCAGAAGGGATACAAGTGCTATCATCCACCTACCCGGAAGTACTATGTCACTATGGACGTTACCTTCTTTGAAGACATGAGTTATTTTTCCTCTTCAGATACGGCTCTTCAGGGGGAGAATTCATATTTTGAAGAGCTGTATCATGGAGAGGGGGAGGAAACAGAAGGAGGAGAGGAAGAAGTCACACAGGCAGGAGGTATTTTGACAGATCCAGCTGAGACCATCAGCTCGCCACCTCTTGAAGCAGTAGCTCCAAGCATCCAGGCACCAGTTTCTATGGCTGAAAATGAAGTTGAAGACACAACTGTCCCTCCTGCCATCACTTCTACCCCTGACCCACAGCTCCCTGGTACGGAAGATCACTCATTTGAGGTATGTCCACCCACTAGTACTAGTAGTAGTGAGTCTAGTGTTGAGCAATATGTGTTACCAAATAGGACAACTCGAGGTCAATCAGCCAAAAGATATGAACCTACTCTTACTGCCAAATCAAAATACCCAGTAGCTAACTATATGTCCACTAGGAGATTGTCTAAGTCATATGAATCATTTGTGAATCAAATATCTGCTGTATCAGTACCTAACAAAGTGCAGGATGCGTTGGGGAATCCAAAGTGGAGGAAGGCAATGGAGGAAGAGATGGAGGCGTTGCAGAAGAACAATACTTGGCAACTTGTGCCTCCACCACAAGGCAAGAAAGCTGTAGGTTGTCGTTGGGTGTTTACTGTGAAGCATAATGCAGATGGATCAGTGAATCGGTACAAAGCACGCCTTGTAGCAAAGGGGTTTACTCAGACATATGGTATAGACTATGATGAAACATTTGCCCCTGTTGCCAAATGAACACTATTCGGGTTCTGCTCTCATTTGCTGCTAGTTTAAACTGGCCACTCCGACAGTTTGATGTCAAGAATGCATTTCTTCATGGAGAGTTAGCCGAGGAAGTGTACATGAGCCTTCCACCTGGATATGTAGTTGCTTCTCCTGGTGATTTTGTCTGTAGATTGAGAAAATCTCTGTATGGTCTCAAACAGTCACCACGTGCTTGGTTTGGAAGATTTTCACAGTTTATGCGAAAGGTTGGTTACAGGCAGAGCAACTCAGACCACACCTTGTTCCTCAAACATCAACAAGGGAAGGTAACAGCTCTAATTATTTATGTGGATGATATGGTAATCACTGGTAATGATACTGTTGAGATGGATAGACTGCAGAGACAGCTAGCCTCTGAGTTTGAGATGAAGGACTTGGGTGAGCTTAAGTACTTCTTAGGAATTGAGGTAGCCAGGGGGAGAGAAGGAATCTATCTGTGCCAGAGGAAGTATGTTCTTGATTTGCTGACAGAGACAGGATTGTTGGATTGCAGACCTATTGACACTCCTATTGAGCAGAATCATTGTTTAGCCGAGTATCCAGATCAGGTACCTACTGATCGAGCTCGCTATCAGAGGTTAGTTGGGCGCTTGATTTATTTGGCTCATACTAGACCAGATGTTGCATATGCAGTGAGTGTGGTAAGTCAGTTCATGCATAATCCGAGTGAGAGTCACATGGATGCGGTTATGCGGATTCTGAAGTACTTGAAGTCAGCTCCAGGAAGGGGAGTACTGTTTTCTAAACACAACAACATTCTTGAGGTTTGTGGCTTCACAGATGCAGATTGGGCTGGAAATATCACAGACAGGAGGTCGACATCAGGTTACTTTACCTTTGTGGGAGGTAATCTGGTTACATGGAAGAGTAAGAAACAGAAAGTTGTGGCACGTTCTAGTGCTGAGGCCGAGTATAGAGGTATGGCTCACGGAGTGTGTGAATTGTTGTGGCTGAGAAATCTGTTACGTGATCTGGGTTTCAAACTCAAAAATTCCATGCAATTGTATTGTGATAACAAGGCAGCTATTGACATATCACAGAATCCAGTACAGCATGATCGTACTAAACATGTGGAGGTTGATCGTCACTTTATAAAGGAGAAACTAGATGCCAAAATTATTAGCTTTCCTTTTGTTCCAACTGAAGAGCAACTTGCAGATGTACTTACCAAAGGAGTTTCCAGGAAGGCGTTTTATGACTCACTTAGCAAGTTGGGCATGGTTGATGTATATGCGCCAACTTGAGGGGGAGTGTTAGTGTGAGTCATCGTTCCCTATTAGGAATAGATACACGGGAATATATTGTTGTAATTACTTACCTTGTGTATGTTGTGTAGTACGGTTGTACACAATAGGCGTAGTACGTTGTAGTACGATTATAATCTGTTTATATACACCACAGAATGGGTGTAATAATATTATCACTGAAATTGATTCTCTCAATACTTGTCTTATTTGACTATTTGTTCACCACCACCACCACCAGAGATCAATCTCCCCTCTTTGATACAGCATTCCGCATTTTCTCTCAGGTCAAAGAATTTATATAGAAAATCATGGGGGTTCCTCAAGCAATGGAGGCCGTGGCAGCCAGAGCAGAGCTCATACGAGAGTCTCTCCAGAAGAGCCAGACCGTCACCGACAGCATGGTCTCCATTCTCGGCTCCTTCGACCACCGCCTCTCCGCCCTCGAAACAGCCATGCGTCCCACCCAGGTCACCTTTTCTTTCTTACTCTGTTCCTTTGCTTCACAACAATACCCTGTTTCAAGTTTGCGTTCAATCCTCAAATCTACGTGTATTGTTGATTTGAATTCGGGAAAATTTAGGGTTCTGATTTAATTTTATGCATGGCAGATACGAACACATTCGCTTAGGAGGGCGCATGAGAACATTGACAAGACATTGAATCGAGCAGAGGTTATACTGGAGCAATTTGACCATACACGCAAGGTTAGCTACCACTGTTTTTCTCTGCATAACATTCAGGGCTCTGTTTTGTTTGGTATGTGAAGAATGTGATTGGTAAATGTGTTATTGGTTTAGGCAGAGGCTAAAATATTGAGATGGCCACATGAGGACCTGGAAAGTTATTTGGAAGCAATTGATCAGTTGAGAAGCACCATCAACTTTTTCAAGATCAATAAGACTCTCAAGAGTAGCGAAGGGATCATTAATCATGCCAATAACTTGCTTAATAAGGCAATCTCAAAACTTGAAGATGAGTTTAGACAGCTGCTTCCAAATTACAGGTTCGTTTTGTCCCGCATTCAACTCCCTCTTGCATTGATAAACCTCACTTGCAAGCAGCAGTGTTTATAAAGTTTCAGTGTCTATTTCAATAGTAGCGAGTTAAATTTGTGCTCTTCACTTTTAGAAAGGAAGACGGTCTGCAGTGTTTTTTATCTGAAACTTTGGTTCTTGTACAGAAACATAATTTCACAATGAATTAATATTGAAAACTTCAATATTGAACAGTTGTACTAGTAACTTAAAAAAAAAAAAAAAATTTTAAAAAAAACCCGTAACCCGCCTCACTCTCACATATGTAAGTGAGAGTTGAACCCATGACTTTTACGATGTTAGAATTATAACTCACTAACATGTCATAGCTCACTAACATCATTATCAAGCCAAAGAACATAAGAAGTATGGTATGCAACATTCTTTTGCCCTCTGTTGGTTGACAAATTTTTGTATTTTTATATTTTTTCCTTTTTTGGTACTAATGAATGTTGAAACTCAGAAAATACCCCTTTTAAAAATACATGCATTTTTGTTCCTTCAAATTCAGGTTCATCGTCATTTTGCTCCACCTCATTGCATGATTTTTCTTGTTATACCTCATGCATATTAGTCTTCATACTATGCCAATCCTAAGATATGTTATCAGGTTTGATAACAGATAACTCTGAGATATTAGAGCAACTCCAACAGATTCCCTATATTTTGATTTTTCTCTATTTTAGGGAAAAATAAGCATCTTTTGCTCTAACAGATTCCTTATAACTATCCATATTTTAGGGAAAGTGAGGAAAGAGAAAACCAAATTCCCTATATTTATAGCAAACTCTAAATTTTTAAGGAAGAATATGGAGATTTTAGAGATTGTTGTAAAATAGGGAATTTTTTGGAGTTGGAGAAGAAAAAGAGGCTAAACCTTTCACTTCTGCTTCCCTATAATACAGAAATTATAGAAAAGCTGTTGGAGTTACTCTTAGCACCTCAAGTAACTTTATCTCTTTTGTATTTTAGCAAGACGGTGGAGCCTGATCGAAGAAACATAGAACATTGGATATTCACAACGCTGGATTACGACGACTTCCGAACTACATGTGTCATCAAAGACAATGTATGCTCTGTAATAATTGACAGTGGTCTACGAGAGAACTTTGTAGCAAACAAAGTTGTGGATTATTTTAAATTATTGACAGTGCAGCTAAGGGATCCATACTGGATTCTATTTGGAGAGGATGAATATGCACAAGTAACAGAAGTTTGTAAAGTTCATGTCTCTATGGGAAAATTTTATAAAGAAGAGATTACTTGTCATGTGATTGACATGGACGACACTAATGTACTTTTTGGAAGACCATGGCATGATAGCGTCAAAGGTGGTTATTGCAAAGACAACACATTTATTTAGGTGGGAGCCGCACAAAATTACAATCAAGCTTGGAAAGAAGAACATAAAAATGACCATCCTGAGGTGTGTGAAAAGGAACATGAAGAAGCCACTTTGAAGATTGAAGAGAAACTCATTAAGGACAAGGAAGCTGATTCATTCATGACGTCGATATCTATGTCATGCATACCTAATTGTGTTCAAGATCAACCCAAGAAGAAATCAATGCCCATTCCTTTTCAAGAGGAGGAGTTCAAGTTTCAAGATGTTTATTCTAAACTTGTCTACGATATTGGATTCATGGTGATACCTTTTAATTTCGAGAATATTGAAGTTGATGGCTTATCATGTTTTATTCTTACTAATGATCGAGCTGCATACAAGAGGAGCGCGAGGTCGAGTTCTTTTCAAGTGGAGGAGACTGATGTAGGATGAGATTTTAGCCAATTTCAACAAAAAATCTCGAAAAGAAAGAAGCGTGTCTTCACATTAAGAAGAATAATTTGAATATTGGAAATTGATATTCAAATAAGCTTCTTAATGATGGAATTAATCATAAATTACTCTTTCGGATATATCGGGATTCTCGAAGCAAAATCTTGATTGGGATTCCAAGCGTAATATTCTTTAGTATCTAGGATTCTTTTTCCGATTTTTATTTAATCAGGTTTAATTAGGTTTCCTAGTTTTAGTCTACAATCAATTGTTCTTTATGTTTTCTAGTTGTATTAGGTTTATGTTATGTGCCTTATATAAGGCACCTCTTAGATTGTAATTTTCATTCGAGTTGTCAATAAAAAAACCAAATATTAGAGAAGTTTCACTACAAGAATAGGTTAATCACACGACACTCATCACACGACACATGAGTTTTTGCTGTCGTCTGAGGTAGTCAGACGACAGATTTTTTAAATCGGTCGTCTCATCTCTACTTATCCAACACATGATCATTTCGTAAATTTGAGAGATTTCAGACGACACTAACAAAGATATCTGTTGTCTGAATAACCGAAAAAAAAAACAAACAATCATTAATTTATATTTATTTTTTTCCCCTCTCAAAACACCCAAAACCTTTCCGCCCAAAAAAAAAAAACACCCAAAACCTAACCTAGCAGTAAACCCGAGTTCCCTCCCTAGCTAAAAATTTGGGTCAACTCTCTCTCTCGGCCTCCCTCCGACACACCATCGCTCTCACCCTCAATCACCATCGCTCTCGGCCTCCCTCCGACCCTCCGACTCACCATCGCTCTCACCCTTAATCACCATCGCTTTCGGCCTCCCTCCGACCCTCCGACTCACCATCGCTCTCACCCTTAATCCCCCTCACCCTCTCAACCTCACCGACCCTAACTCTCCACCTCGCTCTTACTCGATCTGAGTGGGTTTTTCTTACTTCAAGCTTTGATTCATATTATTTCATTGCTTTTGGAGAATGGAGCTGTTGTAAAACTCCAGAAATTACTGTGGGCAGGTATGATACTTGGTGTTGTTCTAATCTAATTATGAGTTTGTTTATTTGATTTTGAGCATTGCAGTCTCTGTTTGAGTTAATTCTGAGATGTGGGTGGTTAGAAAGATTATAACTTTGTGTGGTTTGATGTATAAATTGGCTTTGGTGCTCTGATGTGTGGATTTGGGATCCCGGCGAAAGCATAAATGCTTTCTGATTCTCTTGTGAAGGCATTCCCGGCGACGACGTCATTATAGTTCAGCAAGGCAAGAATCCCGGCGACCCGATCGTTGTCACGGTCAATTGCCCCGACGAGGCCCGGCCTCGGCTACGACCTCTGCATAATTGTGCTCCAGTTCGACCTTTACATTACCAAAGGAGGTAATCCAAATCTATAGAAAGTTTAGGGTTTCGATATACACAAATCTATCTCTATGTTATAATTATATATAATTGATTGTTTTGTTGCTCAGAAAGTTTGAAGGAGTGAATTTGTATTCTAATTAGCATTGGAAATTTATATGATTTTATTGCATTTGGTGTGAGAATTCGTAGTTGCATTCAATTAGCAGTGTGAACTTCATGTATATGACAATTGAGGTATTGCAAATTTCATGCTCATCGAAAATGAAAATGAATTAGTTATGGCCTATGGGGACTTGAGATAAATAATCAGTTATTGCTTCCCTTGGTTAGGTTTCATTGTTCTTATTTTGTGTAATGTAATTCGTGTTGCATTGTTATATATGTGTTGTTTTTCTAATGGTAGGGATGTAATAGGTAAAGGGGAAACAAATGGAGGAAATCCTGATATTAAGAGCATGTAAGTTCTTTGCTTCTGCTTATGGTTCTATAGAAATCCTGCGCTCTGAAAAACATTAGGGAATTGAAACATTTTCACACTGGGACAGAGATGTCATTTTTTGTTTGTGTTTGCTTTACCTTGGTGCAGTGATTATTACTTTGTTCTATGATGGCTATTGTTAAGACGTACTTTGAAAATAGTTTAAGATTTATTCAAAAGAACATAGACTTTCTCACCTATCATTGTTACATTCAGTAACATAAATGTAGGGAGCTTGGCCAATGGTGGAATCAACCTCGAAAAGCATGGGATTTCATGCACTCTCGATCTGGCTATGTCAAGATAACAATTATTTATAAAAGATTTTACACTCATTTTTCGTGCAAAAGATTTTACGCTCAGCATTTGTGTAAAAGGTTTTGGGAAAAATTTCTGTAACTTGTAATTCAAAATTGACTTGTTGTTTCATTGTTCTTATGTTGAATTGTAATGTCAGTATGAGTAGAGTTGTGAATTTAACGAGACAGATTCTGATTTGGTAGAAACAATTAGTATTTGAAAACATGAAATTTAAAGTCCTCCCAGCACTAGCAGAATTAAATCCTTTGTTATTGTTTTGATGAATAACTTGGGTCCCTAGGCCGCAAAAGAGAAAGCTGGCTTGTTTTAAATCCAAAACACACAAAACAAGGATGAGAGCTACTGTTATATTCAGGATTTTTAACCATTTACCTGTCAAATTGAGCATAGACAAGCAAATTGAAGAGAGAGGAAAGGGTTGTCTCTGACAGAATATATTAGGAGCCAGAGGGCGAGTATCATAATTTTCCCTCCATTTTCCTGCATAATAATTGATAATCTAGTGAAGATAACATGAACCTTGTCCCCGGGGCTTTGACCGTCTATTGATTGGTTCTAATTCTTGGTTAAAAAGGCAAGGATACCTTCATTTTTTGGCCTGAAAAATCTAGTGTCCAAACCTGTTTCACTTTGTGCATTACAGTTACTGTAAAGCAAACTTCTTAGTGCATCTCATCTGGATAAAAATGGAGTACACAGACTGTAAATTTGTATTCCGGGTTACCATAGGATTGCTGATTTTCTGACTTGATCATTAGGAAATACTGCTCATATGACCATTTCTTTGTTCAATTTTGATCCTATGGTCTTACTTTGCCACTTTTCTTAAGGCATTTGCACTCTATATAGTAGTACTATTTTTTTTTTCCTTCTGTGTAAAGCATAAGTTTATATAATTCATTAGCTTATGTTGAATATATATATATATATATATATTATAAATTTTTAAGGACAGACTAGCATAATGGAGTCAGTTCCTGATCTCCAGAGTTCCATGTACATGACGACTGATGGATATCCTTGTGTTCGACTACTCAATCTTTCTGGGGAGATTGGTTGTTCAAGTAAGTTCTTTACGGTCTTTGTTTTTTTATTGTAGTTTATTTACTTGGTTTTTACATGTAATCAGATATTCTTCTAATGAACCTCTGGAGTACTTTTCGGTTTTTGATCAACAAGTCAATCGATCTAGTAATAAATAGAATCATGAAGTTTCCTATTCCTATCTGAATGGACCCTTTTCTTTCTTTGGCAGTTTACAAAAGGTTGCCGAGAGCTCTAAGTACCCACTGGACTAGAGTGAGATCAATTTATGGAACTGGTATCCCTCTCATCCCACAACTATTCATTTGTTTTTTTGTTTGGTGTATGTAGTTATTCACATTTCTGTTTACTAAGACCATCTACAAATGTGAAATCCTCTCTGGATATTTTTTTTATAGCATGAAACTCTGGGTATCTTGGTCTCTGTAATATGGATAGATTTTATGATAATATCAGTTGCAGTATCAATATGTATAGCTCATATTTAAACTTTATCAACTATATAGTCTTCTAAGATACTAATATGTATAAGGATTGAGGCATTGATTTCCTGATTGGTTAGACTGACTGATAGGTGGTTTCTGTAGTTCAGTTATCTTAATCTTCGTTTTGTCCCCTTTGTTTTGGTGTATAGATATGTGGGGGTGCTGCGCTACTCACTGATGTTGTATTTTGGCTCATTCTGTATTCATTTCTAACGAGCAAAGATTACAAACTGAACTTTGTAAGTATACTACCCTTTTAATAGGCCTGAATATTATGCAGGAAAATGTTATGTTCTTGTACCTAGGGTGGAGTTGTTGTTTTGATTGCAAAGTGTATTTGATGAAATTCTTCTTACTTTTCAACTGCAGATGATGGCCGGTATGTACTCATTCAATTTTGTTTTCTTCCTAGGAGAGTGGAAGGACATTGTGAACAAGTAAGTCGTGGTTTTTCTTAATCAGTAAATTATTTTATATCATGTTTGTAGATACATTTATTATGTTATTTAACTTTAATTTTCTGTTAATATTAAAGTGGCATCAAAATACATAATGTTGAAGTCAAAAGGCAGGGCCGAAAACCAACTACGTGGAAAAACTGTGTGGTATGTTTATGGAACATTCTTATCCTCCACTTATTATTTCCTTCATGTATCTCACAAGTTCCCTTTTTTACTGTTTATAGGGTATTCCAGTGCAACAAAGCAGCACAGACTGTGGCTTTTTCATAATGAGATACATGAAAGACATCGTTGAGGATAAGAACTTGGAGTTTTTCAGCAAGGTAACTAAAATTGTGCATTTACTTGTTGTTTTAATGGATTATGTTGGACTATTTTCATCTGGTATTGTAGACTGTCAGTGTGTCACCAACTTGGACTAGTTTGCTGGATAAGAACTCATTGGACTTGTTTAAATATATAGTAATGAATTATTGGATAGTTTTCTGAACATTAAGCGCAAATCAATTTGTTTCAGTGGGAGAAAAAAGGGAAAGCTGCATATACCCAGCAGCATATTGATGAAGTCAGAAACGAGTGGGCAAAATTTGTTGTTAAAACATATATGTAAGCTTGTGGTTGGGTATCGACTTATTTTGGTAACCTTGATTTTACAAGATATATAGACAATATTATTATTACTTGCTAGATTGAGGTTACTTTTAGTTAGAATTGTTGGATTTGATCATACCTGGATATGGATATGTACTTTTGGAAATGTTTTGGATTGGCAATGTAAGAACAGATGGCATTGATATATGACAATGTTATATTTTGGATTTGTTCTGGATATGAATGTTCATATTTGCAACAATTGTGCAAAGTTAATTCAAATAACATATATAGGTCAAATAACTGTAGTTTCCAAAGGTATCACACAACTGAAGGGTTCACAAAACCATTGTTTGAGATCCACTCATACAACACATCTAAAAACAGCAAATAATACATGTTGTCTGAACTTCACTTCAGACAACAGAAATAACAAATTGATGTCGTGTGATCTCCATTCTGGTAACATGTATAATAAAGTTATTGTCGTCTAATATTGAGATTAGACAACAAATATAACAATAATATGTTGACTAAGATTCATTTCAGACAACAGAAATAACAAATTGTTGTTGTGTGATCTCCATTCTGATAACTTGCATGTATAATAAAGTTACTGTCGTCTGATATTCAAATCAGACAACAGATATAACAATAATATGTTGACTAAGAGTCATTTCAGACAACAGAAATAACAAATTGATGTTGTGTGATCTCCATTATGATAACATGTATAATAAAGTTACTGTCGTCTGAAATTGAAATCAGACAATAGATATAACAATAATATGTTGAATATGAGTCATTTCAGACAACAGAAATAACAAATTGATGTTGTGTGATCTCCGTAAGACACAACTAAAACAACAATGACGGTTGTTGGAGATTCATTTCAGACAACAGTGTCATTATAACTATGTGGTGTGAAATTCATTTCAGACATCATGTAGTTGTGTTGCTGTTGTCTGAGATTCATCACACACAACACAGTTTTCCTAAAACTGTTGAGGTAATATAACTTTTCTCAACAGTTAATAAACGAACTGTCGTGTGAGTTTGTAACAGACAACAGTTAAACCTAATTATTTTAATTTGGAAATATTCAGACGACACATACTTAGCTATATATGTTGTGTGAATTTTGAACAGACAATGGTTTTTAACTGTCGTCTAAATGAGGTCAATCAGACGACAGGCTACTAGACGACAACAACTTTTTCATTCAGACGACAGTTAATGAACTGACGTTTCTCTATGTTTTTTACGGCTGTGCCCATAATTACTAGTGGATTCTATCTCAAATCATATGGCTTTCGACGCTTGACGGAGCCTCTTACTATCTTATACACGCTTCCTGTATCATTTGGTGTCAGAGCGGGTATCCCCCGCTTCTTAACAGACGACGATCCAAGGGAGAAGTTCACTACCACCAACCTCAACGATGTTGGTCGTAGAGTATCTATCAAAGAAAATTTTGTTGAAGAGGAACATGCCAAGGGATTTGCCCTAGGACAGCGTCATCAATCCAAAAAAAAAAAAAAAAAGGCAAAAAAAAAAAACAGAAGAAATATGGAACATTGTATATTCACAACGTCGGATTACGACGACTTCCGAACTACATGTGTCATAAAAGACAAGGTATGCTCTGTAATAATTGATAGTGGTCTACGAGAGAATTTTATAGCAAACAAAGTTGTGGATTATTCTTAATGATTGAATTAATGATAAATTACTCTTTTGGATATATCGGGATTCTCAAGCAAAATCTTGATTGAGATTCCAAGCGTAATATTCTTTAGTATCTAAGATTTTATTTCTTATTTTTATCTAATTAGTTTTAATTAGGTGTTGTAAAAGATAATGACTATTCATGCAATAGGTATTGCTTAATGTATGCGATTGACAGACTTGTAATGTATGCGATTGACATACTTGTAATTTTCGATTGATTAGTGTAGCTATTATGTGTTGCCTTTTGTATACATGATGTAACCCTATATAAACCTCATGGTGAGATGAATACAATACATTTTTTCAATTCTCTACAACACGTTATCAGCACGATACTCTAACCCAAGCCCTAGCCAGAAAAAAAAAAAAACCCTAACACCCGAAATTTCTTTCACCAAAAACTGCCGCAAGCTCTTAGCCCTTACTAGTCATACCATGCACTGCTTCTGCAGCCCTTGAGCACCCGTGTGCCTCCTACTACCCCTGCAGCATTGTCGCACGCCTGCTGCCCCTGCAACACAGTAGCACGCTAGTTCCTGTGCAGATCAGCCTATTTATAAGCCCCAAAACGTCTTGATTGGGACCTCAGATCAAAATCCTTCCTTCATAAAAGTTGTTCGTCTCTTCCTCTTCTATCTGACCTCCAAATTTCAACCCTATTGGAGTCATTTTGAGATATGTATACCATTCGAAATGGGAGATGTTCAGAAGCGAATCTGCTCCGAATTTCAACAAGTAAGTTTTAAAGATTAAAGTTCCTGCTTTCTTTTCTTTTAAATTCCTTTATTTTCTGCAGGATTTTCAATATACGAACATGGGTTCAATTATTTAATAAAGCGGAATTGTGGGGATTCACGCTTAACGAACTAAGAGTGTTCATAATGCTCGGACTAAGAGAGTCCGTAAGCATCAAATTGTGATCATATTAAAACATTATTGCTTGGTCTAATCCAAAAGAGATTCTTGGAATTTTTTTTCTTGGTAGTATAGCTCGGAAATCTTATTATTTTAGTTTTCGTGGAAGTTTAGCTCCGAAACTAATATATCTTCTCTTCTTATTTTCAGGATGTCGAATGAACGTAGACTCAACTTTCCCATGCTTGACTCAACAGGCTTGAATTTCCATAGTTGGGTAACCGATGTTGAGAACCACCTCACTTCAAAGGGAATATTACCCATAATATAGGCACCTAACCCGAATCGTGTGTTCGTTCGAACACCTACAAAGCATGTTCAAGCAGTTATCTTGATGCGATGCCATATGGACAAGGCACTCAGATTGGAGTATATGTCGATCAAGGATGCAAGAGAGCTATGGGTAGCGCTAGAAGAGAGCTTTGGCAATGTCCAAGATTCCCTCTTCCCTGACTTGAAGGTTCAATGGAACAATCTGTGCTTTGCTGATTTCAAGCTTATTGCTGAATATAATTCAGAAGCTCTTCGCCTATAGTCCATGTTGAGGTTTTGTGGACAACCTGTCATAGAGTAAGAGCTAATTGAGAAAACTCTCTCCACCTTCCCCGTTTCAGCCATTGTGGTATCAAAGCAATACCGCACTGAAGTCAATGCTAGACGGATCACGAGGTTTCATCAGCTTATCAATCTCATATCTATAGCTGAGAAACATGATAACATACTCGTGAGGAATTATAATTCAAGGCCCATTGGAACTAAGAGCGTTCATGAGGCGAATTATAATGCACCCAAAAGAGGGCGCAAGGAGCGGAACCCTAAGAATAAGGGATATGAGGGACGTATGGGTCCATATAACAGCCCTAACAAGGAAAGAAACCGCAGGTTTGGTGTGAATACATGTGGTGCCAATGCCACATGTGGGAAAGGTGGTCGTGGTATCCCTGGTCGTGGTGGTGGCACCATGGCTAGTGGTGGAGGCACCATGGGTTGTGGTGGTGGCGCCAACCCTCCTAGGGAACACCCACAACGTGCACCTCAATTAAAGGGAGGCAAATATAATGACATGTGTCATCGATGTGGATCAAGTAAGCATTGGTTCAAGCAATGCAAGGCAAGCGAGCAACTAGCTTCAAGATACAGGGCATACAGGGACTTGAGGGAGCAAGAAGTGTACCTTGCAGAAGAAGAAGAAGATGGTGGAGATGTCAATCTCACCATAGAGGACTTCAAAGCTGAAGATGAAGTGCACAAGAATGTTGCCGACTTTGATTAAAATAGTCCTTTTATTTTCCAAGAATTTTTGTAATGGTAATATGCCTTAGTCAATAAATGACAATTGTATTAAACTCTTTCTTATGTGGTGCACCTAATGAAATGTGATGTCTAGAAAGTCATTGAGATTAATGGTACTTAAGAGAGCCTTGCTCCACCAACATCTCTCTCTACTTTCCTGGTCATATTTGATTGGAGTTACCAAACGGATAGAGTGACTACAATGTGTCTTAGTTTGATTTTAGGATTAATTTCAGTTTACCCCCCTGAGGTTTGGGGGTGTCATCATTTCACCCCCTCTACTTTCAATTTTGAATTTTTACCCCCTAAACTTTCCAATTTCAATCAACCGTGTCCAATTTCACTTATTCCGTCCAAAGTCAACGTTAACTTTGACTTTTGAAGGGTAAAATGGTCTTTTCAAGATAAAAAATATATAAAAAATAAAAAAATTTCATTTTTTTTTTCTGTTTCTTTTTTTTTTTTTTTTTTTTTCTATTTCTTCATTTTTTTTTGTCTTCAACCTATACACCAAAAGTTATAATAGGTTTATAAAAACAAAAAAATATTCTAGGTGGTTGAAAGCCGCTTGCTGGTCTACGATATTTGTGATATATCTCCGATAAAGTGAAGAATTTTAGGATATATCCCCAATAAAGTGAAGAAATATCTGTAAAAAATAATTTTACACTTTATCTAGAAATAAATATCTGTAAAAAAATAATTTTACACACTCGCTGGTCTACGATATTTGTGATATATCTCTGATAAAGTGAAGAATTTTAGGATTCCCTAATAAAGTGAAGAAATATCTGTAAAAAATTATTTTACACTTTATCTGTAAATAAATATCAGTATATTCCCAATAAAGTGAATAAATATCTGTGTAAAATCATTTTTGGTCTACGATATTTGTGATATATCTCCAATAAAGTGAAAAAATTTAGGATATATCCCCAATAAAGTGAACCAATATCTGTAAAAATGATTTTACAATTTATCTGTAAATATCTGTATATCCCCAATAAAGTGAAGAAATATATGTGTAAAATCATTTTTTACAGATATTTATTTACAGATAGTGTAAAATTATTTTTTACAGATATTTCTTCACTTTATCAGAGATATATCACAAATATCGTAGACCAGCGAGTGTGTGAAATCATTTTTTACAGATATTTATTTCTAGATAAAGTGTAAAATTATTTTTTACAGATATTTCTTCACTTTATTGGGGATATATCCTAAAATTCTTCACTTTATCGGAAATATATCACAAATATCGTAGACCAGCAAGCGGCTTTCAACCACCTAGAGTATTTTTTTTGTTTTTATAAACCTATTATAACTTTTGGTGTATAGGTTGAAGACAAAAAAAAAATGAAGAAATAGAAAGAAAAAAAAAAAAAAAACGAAGAAACAGAAGAAAAAAAAAACAGAAAAAAATTTATTTTTTTTATATATTTTTATCTTGAAAAGACCATTTTACCCCTCAAAAGTCAAAGTTAACGTTGACTTTGGACGGAATAGGAGAAATTGGACACGGTTGATTGAAATTGGAAAGTTTAGGGGGTAAAAATTCAAAATTAAAAGTAGAGGGGGTGAAATGATGACACCCCTAAACCTCAGGGGGGTAAACTGAAATTAATCCTTGATTTTATTTTGGATTAGACTTTTTGGGATCTTTGATGTAATCATTGGCTATCTTTATTAATCAAGTATCATATTATTATTAGATGTCATGGACATGTTTCAATTCCGAACTTTATTATTTTTCAGTATGTTTCCTAGAGAGTTGGAATGCCTTGTTAATAGTGGCACCACACATACTATATTGCGACAGAGGCAACCATTTCTATGGATGACGTCTAGTCGATCTTCTGTGACTACGATGGCTGGACCATCACAATTGATTCATGGTCGAGGACCAGCTCAATTTATGTTGCCAAATGGCACAAGTATTAATGTCACCAAAGCTCTATATGCTCCTAAGGCTGGAAGAACCCTATTGAGTTTTAAAGATATAAGAGCCAATGGTTTTCATGTGAAAACACATTGTGAGAATGGACAAGAGTTCTTTTGCATCACCTCTAATGACTACTGACATAAACGAGTATTAGAGAAACTTATGTGTCGCTCTAGTGGGTTGTATGCAACCACTATTCAAATTATTGAATCCAACCATGTCATGAGAGATGACTTATGGGATTCTGACACATAAAGGCTTTGGCATGACCGTTTGGGACACCCAGGTCGTGATATGATGATCAGTATATTAAAGACTTCACACGGACATCCATTTTTCAAAACGAAAAGAAGTCAGAACCAAAATTTGATCCAAGGTAGGGCTGGCGCCGCCTACCCCTTGCGGCCCAAAAGTGGTATTGACGCCACCAATACCTCCTTGGTTCCTTTTTCTACTTCTAAAGTTAATTGTGACTTCGTGGCTCAACCGAATACTTCCCTGGTTACTTCTAAAGCCCATCTTTCGTTTTGCAAAGCCTGCTCTTTAGCAAAATTAGGATCGAGACCATCCTATGCAAAGGATACTAAGGAAAATATTTCATTCTTACAAAGAATCCAAGGTGATATTTGTGGACCTATTCAACCAACTTGCGGACCATTTAGATATTTTATGGTGTTGGTTGATGCATCGACACGATGGTCACATGTCATGCTATTGTCCACAAGAAATGCTGCATTTTCTAAACTCCTAGCACAAATCATTAAATTAAGGGCTCACCACTCTGATCATTCCATTAAGTCAATTCGTCTTGACAATGCTGGAGAGTTTACATCAAAAACGTTTGATGACTATTGCATGTCCATTGGGATTGAGGTTAAACACCCTATTCCTCATGTTCACACCCAAAATGGTCTCGCAGAAGCTGCCATTAAAAAACTTCAAATGGTCGCTAGAGCATTGGTTATGCTCACCGATCTCCCTGTTTTTGCTTGGGGCTATGCAATATTGCATGCAGCTGAGCTCATTCGTATGAGGCCTACTCCCACTCAACCCTTTTATGTGTCCCAGATGGTTACTAGATATGAGCCTGATGTCTCAAACTTACACATATTTGGGTGTATAGTTTATGTGCCAATTGCGCCACCACAGCGCACCAAAATGGGTCCTCAAAGACGATTAGACATTTATGTTGGATATGACTCTCCAACCATTATCCACTACTTAGAACCCTTGACAGGCGATCTACTTACCGCTAGATTTGCGGATTGTCACTTTGATGAGACAGTCTTCCCGTCGTTAGGGGGAGATAGGAACAATAATGTTCAACAGGAACAACAGGAATTGTCGTGGTCTATCCCTACTTTGTCTCATCTTGATCCCCGAACCGTACAGTCCGAAAATTGAAGTGCGGAGAATTCTCAATCTTCATAACGTAGCAGACTCTATGCCTGATATGTTTTCTGATATCACTAAAGTGACAAGATCACATATACCTGCTGCAAACATGCCTGCAAGAATTGATGTCCCTAAAAATCATGGACATGGCGCCACCCCTAGGGGTATTGGGCATGGCGCCGCCACCACTAATAGTGATGGTAATGTGGCTCAGGCCGGGCTCCCAGCAAGGAAACGTGAGAGGCCCAAAGGTTCGATGGATTCTCACCCGAGAAAGAAAGCGAGTTTGGCACAGAAAGATCCATTAATCATCCACATAAATAACATGTCTCATAAAGATATTCCGGATTATGGTTATGTCCAAGAGACATCATTGGGGGACGCTCCAATGTTAGAACCACTTTCAGGGAATAGGGGGATCTCTATGAATTACACTAGTGTACATGAGACGTTGAATCGAGATTCTATTATCCTTGATGATGTGTTTGCATATTCTATTGCTCAAGGAATTATAGAACACGATGATATCGAACCTCGCTCCATTGAAGAATGTCAACGAAGAGCAGACTGGCCTAAATGGATAGATGCGATCCAGGTTGAATTGGATTCACTAACAAAGAGACAGGTATTTAGGCCTAGTTATAACGCTGACACCCCCAAGTAAAAAGCATGTTGGCCATAAATGAGTCTTTGTTAGAAAACGTAATAAGAAAAATGAGGTTGTTAGATACAAAGCCTACCCTGTGGGGCAAGGTTTCTCACAATGCCCTGGAATCCACTACGAGGAGACATATTCTCCCGTAATGGACGTTATAACATTCCGCTACCTTGTCAGTTTAGTAGTTTTCGAAAAACTGGACATGCAGCTTATGGATGTGGTTACAGCATATCGCTATAGGGATCTAGATTCAGAGATATATATGAAGGTTCCAGATAGACTTCAATTACCCAAGTCAAGTAGCTCTAAACCACGGATCGCGTTTTCAATAAGATTGAGACGCCCACTATATGGATTAAAACAATTCGGACGGATGTGGTATAACCGTCTAAGTGACTACTTGATTGGGAAGGGATATGTCAACAATGAAATATGCCCATGCGTGTTTATAAACAGGAAAAGTTCTGGATTTGCAATTGTAGCAGTTTATGTTGATGACATGAACCTAATTGGAACTCTAGATGAGTTAAAGGAAACTGCTAAGTACTTGAAATCCGAATTTGAGATGAAAGATCTTGGGAAAACACGGTTTTGCCTCGGACTAGAACTTGAGCACCTTAGTGATGGGATTATGATCCATCAGTCAGTATATACTCAAAAATTATTAAGGCGCTTTAATGAAGATAAATCAAAGCTTGTGAGTACTCCCATGGTCGGTCGTAGTCTTGAGCCTGAAAAAGATCCGTTTCATCCAAGGGATGAGGACGAAGACTTATTAGAGGCTGAAGTGTCATATCTAAGTGCAATAGGCGCATTATTGTACTTAGCTCAATGCACAAGACCGGACATCTCATTCACAGTGAACTTGTTAGCTCGACACAGTTCTGCACCAACACTCCGCCATTGGATTAGCATAAACACAATCTTTCGATACCTGAAAGGTATGATTGATATGAGCTTATTCTATCCCTACAGAGAGAAAAGAAATAACGAAAGTGTGGGATCGGACTCCACAAGGCAAAACGCCACCTTCCGTGCTCCTCCTCCCTTCCATAAAAATGACAACGATGTTTTGATGGGTTTTGTTGATGCAGGGTATCTCTCTGACCATCACAAAGGTCACTCTCAAACGGGTTATGTCTTTACCATGGGAAGTACTGCGATATCTTGGAGGTCTACAAAGCAGACCCTTGTTGCTACTTCCTCAAATCATGCAGAGATTATCGCTCTACATGAAGCCGTGCGAGAATGCATATGGCTAAGGTCTGTAGTTAGACACATTTGAGGAACTTGTGGTTTGAAGTCTACCACAGATGAACCTACATGCATTTATGAAGATAATGCAGCTTGTATTGAGCAAATGAATTTAGGTTTCATCAAGGGCGACAACACCAAGCATATATCGCCTAAGTTCTTTTACAATTAGCAACAACAAACACTTCTAAATATTGAAGTGAATCAAATCCGTTCAGAGGATAATGTAGCGGACTTGTTTACCAAGTCGTTACCTAAATCCACTTCAAGAAACATGTGAAGAGCATCGGATTAAGAAAGTTATCCGAATTCCTATAATTGTAGAAATCAGGGGGAGATATGATGTCTACATGTTCGATCTCGAAGAGTGAAGGACGGGTTGTGCTCTTTTTGCCCTTCGACCAGGGTTATTTTTGTCCCACAGAGTTTTTGTTACCTGGCAAGGTTTTTAGTGAGGCAACGATCAAAGTGTCATCACCGAGTTTGAGCGGCATAAGGGGGAGTGTTGAAGGATGTCGACTACTCCACATTCATGCGCATTGTGCACTTTTTCTCCTTCAACCAAGGTTGTTTTTTCCCACAGGGTTTTTATTACTTGGCAAAATTTTTGACGAGACAACTTAGAAGCACATAGCAGAGGCAACACTATTGACATGGAATATCCAAGGGGGAGTGTTGTGAATGATAACGACTATTCATGCAATAGGTATTGCTTAATGTATGCGATTGACAGACTCGTAATGTATGCGATTGACATACTTGTAATGTGCGATTGATTAGTATAGCTATTATGTATTGGCTTTTGTATACATGATGTAACCCTATATAAACCTCATGGTGAGATGAATACAATACATTTTTCTAATTCTCTACAACAGTTTCCTAGTTTTAGTCTACAATAAATTCTTCTTTATGTTTTCTAGTTGTATTAGGTTTATGATATGTGCCTTATATAAGGCACCTCTTAGATTGTAATTTTCATTCAATTTATCAATAAAAAAAAAAACTAAATATTAGAGAAGTTTCTCTATATTTCTTACAACTGTGCCCATAATTGCTAGTGGATTCTAGCTCAACTCATATGGCTTTCAACGCTTGTACAAATTTCCAATATTCAAATTATTCTTCTTAATGTGAAGACGCGCTTCTTTCTTTTCGAGATTTTTTGTTGAAATTTGCTAAAATCTTGTCCTACATCAGTCTCCTCCATTTGAAAAGAATTGGACCTCAAGTTCCTCTTGTATGCAGCTCGATCATTAGTAAGAATAAAACATGATAAGCCATCAACTTCAATATTCTCGAAATTTATCACCATGAATCCAATATCGTAGACAAGTTTATAATAAGCATCTTGAAACTTGAACTCCTCATCTTGAAAAGCAATGGGCATTGACTTCTTCTTGGGTTGATCTTGAACACAATTAGGTATGCATGACATGGATATCGACGTGATGAATGAATCAGCTTCCTTGACCTGAATGAGTTTCTCTTCAATCTTCAAAGTGGCTTCTTCATGTTCCTTTTCACACACGTCAGGATGGTCATTCTTGATGTTCTTCCTTCCAAGCTTGATTTTAATTTTGTGTGACTCCCACCTAAATAAATGTGTGGTCTTTGCAATAATCACCTTTGACGCTATCATGCCATGGTCTTCCAAAAAGCACATTAGTGTCGTCCATGTCAATCACATGACAAGTAATCTCTTCTTTATAAAATTTTCCCATAGAGACATGAATTTTACAAACCTCTGTTACTTGTGCATATTCATCCTCTCCAAATGGAATCCGGTATGGATCCCTTAGCTACACTGTCAGTAATTGAAAATAATCCACAACTTTGTTTGCTGTAAAGTTCCCTCGTAGACCACTGTTAATTATTACAGAGCATACCTTCTCTTTGATGACACATGTAGTTCGGAAGTCGTCGTAATTCGGCGTTGTGAATATCCAATGTTCCATGTTTTTTTTTTTTCTCTCTCTCTCTCTCTGTTTTTTTTTTTTTTTTGGATTGATAAGGTTGTCCTAGGGTGAATCCCTTGGCATGTTCCTCTTCAACGAAACTTTCTTTGATAGATACTCTACGACCAGCGTCATTGTGGTTGGTGGTAGTGAACTTCTCCCTTGGATTGTCGTCTGCTAAGAAGCGGGCGATTCCTGCTCTGATACCAAATGATGCAGGAAGCATGTGCACGATTGTAAGAGGCTCCGTCAAGCATCAAAAGCCATATGAGTTGAGCTAGAATCCACTTGCAATTACGGGCATAGCCGTAAGAAACATAGAGAAACATCTCTAATATTTGGTTTTTTATTGATAACTTGAATGAAAATTACAATCTAAGAGGTGCCTTATATGGGGCACATAGCATAAACCTAATACAAATAGAAAACATAAAGAAGAATTTATTGTAGACTAAAACTAGGAAACCTAATTAAACCTGATTAAATAAAAATTGAAAATAAAATTATAGATACTAAATAATATTACGCTTGGAATCCCAATCAAGATTTTGCTCGAGAATCCCAATATATCCAAAAGAGTAATTTATGATTAATTGTATCATTAAGAAGCCTATTTGAATACCAATTTCTGATATTCAAATTATTCTTCTTAATGTGAAGATGCTTATTTCTTTTGGAGATTTTTGGTTGAAATTGGCTAAAATCTCGTCCTACATCAAGCTTGATTGTCTGTTTGACTGTCTTCCCGACTCTCTAAGACCATCAGCAGATCCATCTGGGCAGAATGGTAATGGAAAGTCTGAGCAATAGCAGAGAAGGTTACAACCTGTTATGTACACACCACTAACTCTTATTCCCCCAAGGGTTTTGCCATTGCTGCATGATTTAGCCCAACAAATGGCTCTATCTGGCAATCAACAACAGCTATTTAAGATCTACAGGTAATTTCTATTCCTTTTGTTTTGTTGGGCTAACTTATGATGTGACATTGCAAATTAGATCTTTGTGATATTTTCTTTGAATCATGAGAGTTAGGGATTGGGCTCTTGACCATTTATCCAATTTGGGCCTAACAAATGCTTACTTACTCCACTAAAATATTTGTGTGCTAATTTACCCAATTTAAATGTAAAAATATAAGTTTGCCATTCAAATAATTAACAAGTCATTGGAGACTTCGCGGGAATCCGATCATCCATCGTGGGACTCCGGTCACTGGTCAGAGGTTGCCAGAGACTTTTATTATTCCTCAATAAATTTTTATTTGGAGACAATAAAAGTTTATCAGGTATTATTGGAGAGCAATAAAAAGTTTATTTAGGAGCAATAAAACAGGACGCCGAACTCCGGTCACCAGTCCGGAGGTTACAGGAAGTTGGCAAAGAGGTCACTAGAGACTTTTATTACCCCCAAGAAATTTGAGATGTATTTCATTGATAGTAAATACTCTATATATAGAGCATTACATGTATAATCATCTTGCTTAGCAGGAATTCTATACATAAATAGGAGATCCTATCCTATTACATCTAGGGTAAATAACCTTGTTTTGGTAGGCACATAAATGTTAGATTTCCTGCAACACTCCCCCTTGTGTCATCAAAACCTCTTGTCATGTCGTTGACGCTCCTCACGTTGTCTCATTAAAAACCTTGCCGAGTAACAAAAACTCAATGTGCTGCACCTGTATCCAAAATTACCTGTTTACTGGTCATTTAGACAGTAAATGATTAAAATCTTTACTTTTACTCGTTTCAGACTTTTACGGAGTTTCCAAAGTTGACTTTTTATGCGGTTTAGTTTTGGAGGAAAATTCCTTCACGAAAGTTGTAGAGAACGTTGAATCGAGTTTGTGGACACATGACATGCAAATTTTAGAGTTCGTATGAAGAAATTACGATCAATAAAGAAACAATTTAACCTTATTTATGATAACATATTCAATTATTTCAAAAAAAAAAAAAAGAAGAAGAAGAAGAAGAAGAAGAAGATATTGGATAACCAGAGCATCATTGAATGGAAGCAGCTTGCAAGCAACCTTTTCAGTATAATATCTATATAATACTTGGATGATACTTTGTTAATGCCTTGCGACAAGGTCAAAGTTACACTTCCCTGGCTGTGTGTATATATATGTTCTGCTACCTAGCTCGAGTTGGATCCCAAGTTCCACATATTGCCAAATTGCTGCTCGATAAATAAGCTGGGAAAAAACTGAAGGTACGTGAGCTAAGTTTTCTGTCCCGCTTCCGTTTGGTTTTGTAGGAGAGATAAATTTAACCTCGATATCTCATCAATACTTGTTCAAATGAGAAACGCAGCAAGAGTTTCGATCTAAACTATATATAATAACTAGTTTGTAGTTTTTTGTCCCTTAAAATTATAAATACAATACATATAATCATATTTGTCTTTCACCCATGTTCAACTATCATTTATGTAAATGTATGTTTACTGATGTTTATATCTCGAGAGAATGGATGGTATAGTCTAGGGCTATCATTGGTTTGGTAATTATCAAACTGACCGAATACCAGCTGATGTTTTAAGTTGGTAAACTTAACCGAAATTGACAAAACCAAAACCCAAAATTACCCAAAAAGTTGGTTTCAGTTTTGGCAAATACCAACTTATAAAGGGCCCATTCCAATGAGAGATCCTTTTTTTTTTGGCCAATTTAAGAAATCCTTAGTGAGACCCACTTTTTGATAGTAAGACTAAATACTCGCTACTCCTTATACTTTTGCATGAAAAACAGTTTAGTCCAAAATTTTAAAATTAAACAGTTTAGTCCTTATTATTTCTAATTCTCACACAACAGGTCCTAAAAGGACTAAACTGTTTAATTTAAAAAATTTCGACTAAACTGTTATTTATGCAAAATTATGAGGAGTAACGAGTATTTAATTTAGGGTTTGGGTTGACAGATTCAGTCAGTTGATTATGTGAATATACTATTAAATTCTTGATAGTATTTTGACATCTTAACCGTTCAATTTTTAGATCTATAAGAAGATCACCTCTACATCTCGGAATGCAAAAATACAACAGAAAATTGAGTTCCACAAAGAATCTCTTTTTAACATTAACAGTAGTATCAAAATATTAATTACATGTATGATCACTCGTACAAAACGGAGGCCTCTAAGGAATATGGAGCGACTTCGAGAGGCGCAGCCCAGGGTTTCGTATGGTGGCGGCAGCAACCTTGCAGTCCCTAGACTAGGCAGTGGCAGGATAGCGACAACGAGGGTATGGAGAGGCGGTGCGTCTGCAGGCTTCTTGTTCATCGATGTCATTTTTCAAGTGGATTACTTGACGGAACAGGTTGAGGAGGTAAAGGCTTCGATCGAAGCGGTTTTCGGTTGAGGGGGTTGAGGGTGCGGGCCCAAGTGCGCAGTGGTCTCTTTCGTGCCAGGTTTTGCGACGCTTGAGGTCTGCAGCAACAACAGAGGCGGTTGTAGCTTTTGCGGTAGGAGTTTCTGAGATTGGGGGCGGCGGCCTGATCTTTGTTGTTCCAAGTAGGGGCCAGGTTTTCTTTCCTTGACCATGGCGATGACGGAGGATCAAGGCTAGCCACCGGACTGCTGATGGGAGGTTGCTCGCTCAAAGGTTTGGTACAGGTCAATCTGGGGAGACGAGGTGCTAGAGGTGTGGGCTTTGGCCATTGGGCCTCTACTTGGTTGGGCTGTTGTTTTGTGGCCTGGCTGGGTTAGCCCATTCTCCTTTCACCTTCCTCTGTTAGTTTGGGCTGATGTAGACTTTTGGGTAGGGCTGGCAATTTGGGCCGAAGCAACCGGACCAACCGACTTTCGAACCGGCCAGAACCGGAATGGGCCGAAAAGCCGGTTTACCGCCACTTCGGCTCGGCTGAGCCGTACTGAATATGTATACTCGGCTCGGCTACGGTATGAATATTCGCATACCGTCGGTATACCGTACCGACCGTACATTCGGATATATACCAAATATACACAAAAATTGGGAAGAGATAAGGATCGAACCTTAAACCTCTCACACACAATCTCAGCTCCCAACCACCTGAGCACGAATAGCTATTACTATATTATATACAAATTTTATATTTATTTCATCTTACTTCTTACTATCAAATTAGGACAAAACCAATAAGTGAGATAGGGATTCGGCATTTCCCAATTGAACCTCATCTTCGTTTCCAGTCTCCTCTCTCGCGCCTCCTTCCTCAAAATCACCAATCCCAGATTCATGCCCCTATATATTCATGAAGTAAGATGGAATAAATATAAAATTTGTATATAATATAGTAAGAGCTATTCGTGCTCAGGTGGTTGGGAGCTGAGATTGTGTGTGAGAGGTTTAAGGTTCGATCCTTATCTCTTCCCAATTTTTGTGTATATTCATGAAATCCACACCCGAAAAGGGGTTCCCATTTCTCATATACATCTTCTAATAGTTTCTTAGCCTTAGTCTTAATGTTTAGAAGATTCTGTAAAACCCCAATTTGGCTCTAGTTCTTTGGGATTTCGGGTAGAAGAACAGAATGAAGAGCCCCACATTTTAGCTCAACTTTGTAAAGGTTTGTCTCAGTTTTTAGCTCTAGATTTATCTGGGTTTTCTTTCAAATTGTTGATAAGAACGATTGGGTGGTTCAACAATTAAAGTAATTTAATGATTGGGTTTTGTTTTCTCAGAATTCTTTTACAAAGATTGTAACTTTGTGATGGGACCATGAAGGCATAGTAGACCGGAGGAGTGAAGGGTATGATTCATTGATTGGGACACCATGAATGGACATGAAGCAGGAAATGAATATCAATCCACAAATAGCTATTAGTGATCCACTTTGGTTTCCAAATCTTCCGTCATCAAATTAGCATAATCAGATCTTCCTCATCTCCATCAGCATCATCATCGATTTCCAGATCCATAATCTCCGGTTGTAACCGAAATTCAAGCCGAATTTTCGGTATTCCGATCTGTCGGTAACCGACGGCGGCGGTTCGGCTTCGGTTACAGATTTAGTAAACCGACCAAAATTGGTCGGTAGCTGGTTGACGGAATTGTTGGTCGGTTTCTTACCGAATCCAGCCCTACTTTTGGGAATGGCTAAGCCCTAATTTGGCTATTGCTTCGAATAAGTGCTCTTACTATGTTGTGTTTGTAGCTGTATGCCGGTTATTGAGTGGCGATATACACCGAGAAGGTCTTTAGGGTTGGATAGGTGTGGGGTTTTTTCCTTTTTGCATTTTTCTTTTATGATCTGGTTTTTGTTTTTAGGCCTTTATGCTTTGTGCAGCTTTGATTAGTACATCGAGATGTATTATGAGGGATTTTCATTCCTCTAGCTTGACCGATTAAGATCGTTGATATTATTAATGGAACTTGGTTATCATGCTTCCCTTAAAAAATAAAAAAAAAGAGAACGTTACATGTATGATCGAATTGGCTTTTGATAAGATTATAAAAAAAATCTGACATTTTCGTTTAAGTGAAATACCAAATTGCAGAAAGAAAATCATGATTTAAATTTTCGTTACCGTCTTTTTTATATATAAATTTGGTCGTCCCCTCAGCCTAATTCTGTTTTTGTTTTTGTTTTTCCACATGCAGCACATATCAAAATGCTCAGTAGAAAATGTGCAACTGCGGACATCCGTCCTTCGGGAAGTGACTATGGTAAATTTTTTAATATCTACCATACAATGGGCTTCTGAAAATTAACTATAGACTAAACTTGAGAATCATTTGTTTTCTTTTTTTCTGTTTTTTCCTCAACAAGCAGAAGCACAGAAGAAGAAGAAGATTGAACCAAAAGGCCCTTCTACAATTGTACTACTAAGAGCATCTCTAAAACGGTGGTGTTGTAGCTCAGCTACAGATCAGGTCGATGATAATGTGTCAAATTCAGCAGATAATGTTGCTAGGACTGCTGGACCAACATTGCCTGATCGGAGCCCGGGGGATCAAACAACAATGCTTAAACAAAATGTGAGTGATCCCATTGCAATTATAATAATGGATAGAATTACAAAAATGCCTAAATTTTCGCCCGACTGTTCTATCTATAAAGTCTCCGAGAGATTGTACAAAGGATACGAAGACTTCTACACACCTCGGGTGGTCTCAATTGGACCTTATCACTATCGCAACGGAGGAAGTTCGGAAGGAATGGAAGCCTATAAATTCAAATATCTGGAGGCATTTTTCAGTCGGAACAACTTGAACTTGGACCACTGTCTTGGAGTTGTAAGAAAGCTAGAAGGAGAAGCCAGGAGTTATTATGTTGAGCCAGTCAAACTAAATAGGGATGAATTTGCTCTAATGTTGCTGGTGGATGGAACTTTTCTTCTGGAGCTAATGCTTAGGCATTACTTTGCTGAATTTGTCGATGATTGTGATCGGATATATGGCAAGCCGAGAGTGATTCTGGATGTTTACCGCGACCTCATGTTGATTGAGAACCAAATTCCCTTCTTTGTTCTCCGGGCTTTGTATAAGGAATTGGATAGGAAGAACTGGAGAGACCAGCCATCTCTTGTCACTGTTACACATGAATTCTTCACGTATTTGGTGAACGTTGACAAGTTTCCTGGTCCCGAGGAAGTGAAGCATTTCGTTGATTTTATCCGATGGTACTACTTGCCCAAGTGTGACAGCAACAGTGACGTTGGGATTATCGATGACGTTCCAAGTGCAACAGCAATGGACGAGGCTGGAGTTAAGTTTAAGGGAGGGACAAAATCGATCACATTGCTTGACATGGAATTCACTAATGGCTCTCTGCGAATTCCGCATTTCATAGTAGATGATTGGACCGAGACTCTCTTCAGGAATCTCATCGCATTTGAGCAATGTCATGATCACAAAGTAAAGCACATCACACAGTATATGTTCCTCATGGGGTGTATGATCAGGACTCCAAAGGATGCAGATTTACTGGTTGATCGCGAAATTATATCTAGCAGGCTAGGGACTAGTGAAGATATTTCGACTATATTCAACAACATTAGCAACGGTGTGAGCTTGGGTGGTCCATTCTATTACTTCACTCTTTGTGAAAATCTGAATGCTTATTGCAAGAGCCCATGGCACAGATGGAAAGCAACTCTTAAGAGGGACTATTTCAACACTCCATGGAAACTGGTTTCTACAATTGCTGCATTTGTATTGCTTGTCCTCACTGTTATACAAGCAGTGTGCTCCATCATATCCGTTTCTTAATTAGGTCCGAAGATAGCTTTCAAATCTCTGTAAAATTCTCAGAACTATATATGTCATGTTATTTTTTAAGAACTTTATTCCAACATGTAACTGATTTTACTGTATTACTGTTAGAGCCTTCTACTATTTGAGTTGCAATTGAACTATGACGACATTCATTTTTGTAAATGTCTAAACAAATTGCATAAATATGCTCATATGATCTACGATTAAGGTTAGACATTTCACATTTGTATGCCCCGTTGAGAATCTTTTACTCCAATATATACTGTTTAGCTCATGTGGAACTGGGAGGGCTCTGCGGCATCGTGGATGGTAAGGGTCGCAAGATGCGTTGCAGATCCGTTTCAAATCTATGCCTTTTTTTTGTTTTGGATATGATATTCTTTTTTGTTTTATCACGTGCTGTCAATGAAATGAGTATTCCATCCCTGACTGAGCTCAATGAGACTTGAACCACTGAATCAATATATCACAATTTACCGACAAGTAAGTGAATTTACTAAGTAGTGATTTCTTCTAATGCATAGCTTGAAGTGAGTCATTTATGTGTAACAAAAATATATGAACTCTTTCGCTATAAAAGGAGAAAGAAAAGATAAAAACACCTTTATTAGTAACTTTTCATTTAAAACGCAATTGTGCTCCGTACTTTTTAAGAAAATTACTGAATTTCTTTTACTTTTTTTTTTGTTACAAAAAGTTTGAAAAGAGAAAGACTATTTTACACTTCCATGTCAGGGCTAACATATAATCTTAATCCCAAAATATTGACGTAACGTGGGACATGTATCTGTCTCTACAAGTACACTTATATCAACTGAACCAATCAATGTGGTTAAGTTTCTTATACTTTTGACTAGAAACAGTTCCCGCCCGCTGCTGCGGGTCGATATAGTTGTAGTAATACATTCTAGCAAGATGGTTTTTGATAAAAAATTTAAATGCATTACATAGTTGAGAAAATATTAATCTGCATTGTGAGGTGTAGTGAGCAATGTGCTCATGTAGATCATAACAATTTGATTTACTCACTCTTAATAACAATTGAAACTGTTTGAAATGAAGAAATTTAGAAGATGAAGAAAATATTATAACCAAGAATAGGTATAAAATTCAATTAATAAACCCTCCATGACAATTTTTACAAAAGATCTAATACAAATTGCGAGGCACATCTCTAGTATGGCTTGTACCTCCAATTTGCTCTTGACGGTCTCCCACCACCCATTCCAAAAACCCACTGCAGATTTAAGATTCCACAATTTAATATGTTAGTAACTGGCAATTTAAGAATTAGCAGAACAACAAATTATGGTGATATATGAGTCTAATATGAACCTCATGATGACAACATGGCAACAGATACTCAGTAAAGATTATAGATTGTCTATCACACATGTCCATACTATAGGGTATTCTTGTTTCAGATTATCAAAAGCCAGAATCTCTAATCTTATAGACCCCACCTCACCTAAGTGTTTCTTGAAAAGTCGGCCAATTGGATCTTCCATGTTTGCAAGTACACAAATGTTGTTTGCAAGACGTGTGATCTGCCAAGTATAATAAGCAAGATTCATTAAGAAAATGCATAAACAAAATTCAAGCGCATCGGCTATATCCAGTAGAATTCTTTTCCTTTCTTCTTAAGTCATAGAATGTAGATAAAAAGGTTATCAAGTTACCATTTCCCAAGGGAAAGTACTTTCAGTTACAGCGGCAGCAAAAATCCAATCGTTACACATTTCTCGCACGCATATCCCTTTGACTATCATGACTTACAGCATGATCACCTTGTAAGACTCTTTTTTTCCTTACCGTCCTGATCTTTGGTGCCATAACTGTATTCAAAAGCCATTGTTTATCAAGACTTTTATTCAGAAAGAAAAGTTATAGATAAATTGTTTTTCTTCTCTTTGTCTCTTAAATGAAGAATTCAGACCACATGTTTGAATGATGTTCTTTATATAGTTTGTTTTTAGAGAATGTAAGAAGTCTGAAGAAGTAAAAATAAGTTCAACTTCTCAAGTGCCAAAGTGATGCGCACAAAAAGTATCAATGCACAAAAGCTTCTATTGAAATTCCTAACCGTAGACGAAGCAAAGAGTCCCTAGTCGAAGGCAAATTGAAAAGATTATTCGCAATAGCTTGAACTAACTCAGTTCCTCTTGCAATACATTCCTTCATTAATTCCTCCCTAAAATTCAATAAAAATAACAAAATTACTCACTGAACAAAACCATCCCACATGAAATTGAACAACCAAACTCCTCTAGACATTTTCAATGATGCAGAGCCTACATGCTAGCCTATGAGCAGAGTATCAATTTCAATATCAAAATCCTACTCAAAACCAATGCCGTACTATTCGAACAGTTCATATTGATAAAAATCCAAACTTTAACAAAAATTAGGGAAAAAAGTAAAACCCAGTTCCATAGTTGTTGATTAAGCTTGAAAGATATGAACTTTGGGCACAGTAACCATTTTTATATAAGTTATGGGAAGCAAAAAAGCAGAAAACCCAGTACCATACAAAAATCAAAACAATAAAAAAAAAAAAAAATCAAACAAACCTTGAAGAAGGGTTGGAGGGAAATTGATGATGAAGGTCAACAGCCATGAGATTAACCAGGTCGATTTCAAACGCCGTCATCTCGGTCTTCATCGCTGCGAGCTCTGTTTTGGTTAAGCAGCTCAAAACTTGAAAGCTGCAGAAGAAAAGAAAAAGAAACAGAGCCTTTCCCAGGGTTTATGTAACACCCGGACAGGGTAATTACGCAAAAGAGTAGGCAGAGGCAATTCGTAAGAACAGAGAGGAGGTAGGGGCAAAACCAACAATCCACCATTCATAAGGAAAACCTTCCTTTAGTGTATGTACCAGAAATTATTGTTGGAATTAAGTCTATAAAATTTACCTTCTGTAATTGCATTATGAATAGTTGAGGCTGTACCAACTAATGAATCTCTGCACACAACTATAGTAGAGTTTTGTCCGTCATCTTCATGCAAACTGTTTGATGCTTTAGCAGTTTGTACATGAGATACTATAATCAAAATTCAAATAATATCAATTAATTTATATCTGTAAACACACAACAGTTTTTTTTTTTTTTTTTTATAACTAAACTATTCATAGAAATTAACATTTCAAAATGCATGAGAAATGTGTACATGTTTTCCACCTCTTTGATATCCTTGATCTGACCTCACGAATTCATTGCCATCGGATTCAGTTATTGTTCCAACAGAGTTTTGAGTACTGCAGTTTTGCTGAATTTTCTCTTGATGATCATGGCCCTCAACATCACCATATCCTAACATTCTTTTTGTTCCCCTTGATACAGCCTTCGGTGCCATCACTGTATTGAAAACATTAGTTCAATCTAACAGATTGAGAATAAAGAGATTAACTATAACTTAATAACTAATTCCTTCTGTAACCTAACAGCAGAACAATCTCAACTTTCACACAAAGCAACAATAAACTACTTCACATAAAACTAAAGTCTGTTTACACAGAAATTAACACTTGCAATTGTAATAACAAACAATTGTAAATTTTGTACCTGAATTGAAAAACCTGGAAATTTCGACAGCTCACTGTTTCGGTTATCTGTAAAACAGAAATAAACAATTACCTATTACAGCTATATGCATAATAATGCAAAAACATAACATATATATTATATATCCTAAATTAAATACATACTGACCATAGTCACAGATTTGAACTTATAGAATATGTCAACTCATCCAATTAAGTAATCAAATCTTCTATACTAACTCACAAAAATCAATAAGAAACCAAAAATTGCTAAATAACCAATAAATCCCTTTATCTGTAATAACCATACTAATAATCACTCCTCAGTATATTGTTTAAGTTCAACCAATGCTAATTATAGATACCAGCAATGAGATATTGATTCCATACTTGAATAACAATAGAACACCAAACCAATACAAAACAACAGATACAGGAACAATGGCAGAACAACAATCAAAATACTCCTTTGCATAGAACCTACAGAATCAAAACAAAATAAATATCAGCTCTCCAAAACAAACAAACCACCATTAAACTGTAATTCTGAACATCATCCCAGAAGCTAAGCACAGGAAGAAGGCAACTAAACTCAAAATGAAACTGAATAAATAAAGCCTACACAATGCTGCAAAACCCAATTCCCAATCAATCACTCCAACAAAAAGATTAATACTTTGTGGTGAAATTAAGGAACCGAATTCCCAATCAATCAATCCGACAAAAAAAAAAAAAAGAAGTAATTGTTCTTTGTCTTCTTGAAACCAATCTGATGAGAAAGAGACTGACCTTCCTCTCTTACTCACTTTCAGTCCAACCCGAGCATCAAATGTATAACAACAAAACCCTAAACCTAGACTAATCTATACCTTTAGTTCTCACCATTCATATCTCCACTACATAATGGAATAATTATCTGCTCGAAACCGAAATTCAAAGCATAACTTGTATACATATAATGATGGTGCACATCATATTACAATTGACCAAGTACAGAGAGATCTTATTAATTGCAGCTCCAAGAGATAAAATTGTTTAATTGTTTTAACAAACTTAGTCTTTGTGCATCCGAACATATATACTCTATCATGGAATTCTACCAAAGTTTAGTTTTAGATTCAATTTCAATTGTTCAATGCCAGATTGATTATGTCAAGCATCATATATATCCTCTTTTAAGCAAAAAGATTTCATAATTCCCATTGGTTCAAAGATGACCTCATTCTTCTCCTCCTTATCTTTTCAAACATTCTACCACTAAAGGATTCTTTCTCCGAGTAGATTCAGTTATCAAAAGAATACTCGCTCATTCTAGCTAGATATGATCCCTTTATTCAGATATTCCCCTCATAGAGTGGTCCTCCTCAAGGTTTTAAATATCGGTATTTTCATATCTATCGGTACTTTGAAAAACGGAGATATCGGATATATCGGGGATATATCGGAGATACAGTGTACGAAAATATCGTTTTTGAAAAAAGTCAATTTATTAGAAATTTAGAACTACATATAAATACAAATGAATGTAAACTTCATCTACATCCAAAAAGAGACTCTAGGCTGTTGAAAAGCCGCTCGTTGGTCTACGAAAATGCAATAATCAGACCAAAAAAAATGACCCATATAGTGCGAATTGTAGTGATGAACATGATAGTTATAGATCTCTTTAGAGTTGCCGACTGTTTCCCCTATAAGGGGATAATAAGGATGAACCCAACTAGATGACTGATCATATACTTCTCCATATTGATTATATCCATAAGCATCATAACCAAATTGATTGTTGGCTTCATGAGATTCATTTGAGATCCCACTGCGCTCTGTGCCTAAACTGATAGAGTCAAAACTTAAGGCAATTGAAGAAACATCAGATGGGGTACTTTGATCATCAGTTACACCTCTAGTCCTCCTCCCATATCGGGTCTTCTCTTGAGCACCATGACCAGCTGTTCTCACTCCGTGGTCTTCATCTTGGGTGGCAAGATCAAAATTACCTTCACAGGTAAATTGGAATCCTCCATCCATAGAAGATTGTCCATATTCATATCTTTCACCTCCACCACCTGTTCCGCTTCCACCCTCTCCACCATCATCAGAACTATCTGGAGTTGCTGTACCACCCCACGCATCATAATTTCTATAGGAAATTGGTAGGAAATTTCCTTCCCTGATCAATTTGGGGCCCTTTGTTTAGTTTTATAAATATTGCACTTAATAAAATAAAATCAATAAAAAAGATGAATTACATTTAACTATTTAACCGTCTGTAGTTTGCTTCATATCATATACCACTTTCTATTTTTAATTATGTTGATAGCTTCGTTATTCCTCACTTTTTCAAGATGCATAGCCAAAATTTAATACTCCGTACTCTGCACTCTCTTCTCATCATGTCATCCATATATGGTTCCATGACTTCCTTCTGCAATGTCATTTGGCCTCATTTGAATAATTGAACCTTTATGGCTTTATCTTCTTTCTATTATTCAACTACAGAGTTACAAACTACATACAGAGTTACAGAAATAGTCACAGACTACACAGTACCAAATCTCTCCTCACACAGATTTGCATTTAGACTTTTAGAGAATTACTTCTCACCCAAAATCGCCTTGAGGGTGTTTATCCAATTCTCCTCACCTAGATTCGCCTTGAGCGGATTTTTTTCCTCACCTAGATTCGCTTTGAGGGGATTTTCTACTCACCTAGATTCACCTTGAGGGGATTTCTCCTCACTCAAATTTGCCTTTAGGAAATCTCTCTTCACACAGATTTTCATTTAGAGAATTACTGAGTTTTTTTTTTTTACCTCAAATTTACAGATATTTCTTCACTTTATCGGGATATATCGCAAATATCTAACATATCGGGGATATTTGACAATGTCGGAGAAATTTCACAGAAACGGTGACAGATAAGATATTTACCCCCCTAAATATATCGGTCCGTCGAAAAAATGAGATATCGGGGGATATATCGGAAATATCGCAAAGATTTGGAACCTTGGTCCTCCTCAATTCCTCAATTCCCCAAATCACCTTAATTCACAACTCATTATACAAACACACAAAATTCAAAAACAAAAAAGTCACCCAAAGGAAAACAACCCAAATCAAACACATACCTCTTCTTCTATTGAAAGCTTCCTCTACTTGGATCTTTTGTAGCAGCAACCAAAACCTTGGATCTTTCCTCTACTTTTTCCTACCCCACCAGTCTATAATCAAAATTAGAAAACTTACATCAAATCCACAATTCAAAATCCCAAATTTCATATCAAACTGTGTAAACCAACTTTTCCTATTTGTTATCAGCCCAACGTTCGTATCCGAGAGGTTGATGGATGCACTTGTTATCGCTACGTCTGATCGAGCCTTCCCGAACCCAAGAGGGTCTTCTTATTTCCTTATCCTCCTCCTTTTTTCTTCTCTCCCTCTGTTCCGCTTCTTTCCCCTCTTCTTCTTCCTATGTCCTCGATCCTGAATATCTCCTTTTTTCAAAAAAAAGCATTGAAACACACCTGCACTCGCTCGAGCTCTCTCGATCCTTCTTGACCTCACGGAAACCAACCAGCATGCAAAAAAGCAATGGCAAACTGTAATTGAGAGGAAACAGAAGGGCAAAAGCGTCAAACCACTTGGAGCCAAATCACTGTTAAATGAACAGCAACCCAACTTTAGTATATAGTAAATTATACATATTTTACCCCATTTTTATTTATTTTATTTTTTATATGATAGTATTAGACCACCAATGCTGTATGGAACTAAAGTTAGAATGCGATTGGGTTCCGCCTGATTTATATAATGGATTCCTCCACCGTCACCTTCTTTATTTTTGACGACGGACGAGAATGAATGAGTTGCCGAAGAAATTTGTTCACCACCACCAGAGATCAATCTCCACTCTTTGATACCGCATTCCGTATTTTCTCTCAGGTCAAAGAATTTATATAGAAAATCATGGGGGTTCCTCAAGCAATGGAGGCCGTGGCAGCCAGAGCAGAGCTCATACGAGAGTCTCTCCAGAAGAGCCAGACCGTCACCGACAGCATGGTCTCCATTCTCGGCTCCTTCGACCACCGCCTCTCCGCCCTCGAAACCGCCATGCGTCCCACCCAGGTCACCTTTTCTTTCTTACTCTGTTCCTTTGCTTCACAACAATGCCCTGTTTCAAGTTTGCGTTTAATCCTCAAATATTGTTGATTTGAATTCAGGAAAATTTAGGGTTCTGATTCAATTTTGTGCATGGCAGATAAGAACGCATTCGCTTCGGAGGGCGCATGAGAACATTGACAAGACATTGAAGCGAGCAGAGGTTATACTGGAGCAATTTGACCATACACGCAAGGTTAGCTACCTCTGTTTTTCTCTGCATGACATTCAGGGCTCTGTTTTGTTTGGCATGTGAAGAATGTGATTGGTAAATGTGTTATTGGTTTAGGCAGAGGCTAAAATATTGAGAGGGCCACATGAGGACCTGGAAAGTTATTTGGAAGCAATTGATCAGTTGAGAAGCACCATCAACTTTTTCAAGATCAATAAGGCTCTCAAGAGTAGTGAAGGGGTCATTAATCATGCCAATAACTTGCTTAATAAGGCAATCTCAAAGCTTGAAGATGAGTTTAGACAGCTGCTTGCAAATTACAGGTTCGTTTTGTGCCACATTCAACTCCCTCTTGCATTGATACACCTCACTTGCAAGCAGCAGTGTTTCTCAAGTTCCAGTGTCTATTTCGATAGTAGCGAGTAAAATCCTTGCTCTTCCCTTTGAGAGAGGAAGGCTGTCTACGGTGTTTGATCTGTGACTTTGGTTCTTGCACAGAAACATAATTTGACAGTAAACTAATATTAAAAACTTCAATGTTGAACATTTTGTACTAGTAACTTGAATTATTGGGCACTACATCATTATCAAGCCAAAGAAAATAAGTATGTTATGTAACATTCTTTTACCATCTGTTGGTTGACAATTTTTTTTTTATCGTAATTTTTTTTATTATCTTTTCTTGTTGGTACTAATGATCCTTGAAATTCAGAAAATTTTAAAAATATATACATTTTTTTTTCCACATTCAGGCTCACAGTCATTTTGCTCCACCTCATTACAAACCTCCATGTTTTTTCTTGTTATACCCATGCATATTAGTCTTCATACTATGCAAATCCTAAGATATGGTATCAGGTTCAATAACAGATAACTCTGACATTTTAGCTCCTCAAGTAAATTTATCTCTTTTGTATTTCAGCAAGCCGGTGGAGCCTGATCGTCTGTTTGACTGTCTTCCTGACTCTCTAAGACCATCAGCAGATCCATCTGGGCAGAATGGTAATGGAAAGTCTGAGCAACAGCAGAGAAGGTTACAACCTGTTATTTACACACCACTAACTCTTATTCCCCCAAGGGTTCTGCCATTGCTGCATGATTTAGCCCAACAAATGGCTCTAGCTGGCCATCAACAACAGCTATTTAAGATCTACAGGTAATTTCTGTTCCTTTTGTTTTGTTGGGTTAACTTATGTTGCTGCATTGCAAATTAGATCTTTGTGATCTTTTCTTTCATATATCATTCGTCGTTTTCATACATCTATTAGGGACACTCGTGCTTCAGCTTTGGAGCAAAGTTTGAGGAAACTAGGTGTGGAAAGACTTAGTAAAGATGATGTCCAGAAAATGCAGTGGGAGGTTTTAGAGGCTAAGATTGGGAATTGGATACATTATATGCGGATAGCAGTAAGTACTTGTGACTTTTTTAGCTCAATTGGTTGTAATTATGTTTCTTTGGGTTTATTTATGTTGTAGTTTTTAATTAATGCTACTGTTTTGAACAGGTGAAACTGCTGTTTTCTGGGGAAAAGAAAATATGTGATCAAATATTTGAAGGTGCTGAGTCACTCAGGGAACCATGTTTTGCTGAAGTTGCTGCAAACAGTGTTTCTGTGCTTCTTAGTTTCGGGGAGGCTATTGCCAGAAGCAAGAGGTCACCTGAAAAACTATTTGTTCTTTTAGACATGTATGAGATAATGCGAGAACTTCAGTCAGAGGTATGCAACTTTTTCGTTAAGAACTAGACCATGCAGGATTTACAAATTTGTTTGGAACACTCTATTTGTTTAACTAAATTTGTTAGGCCGGGTTGCTTGAAATATATCCTGTGAGATAATTTATAGAGATGTGAATCATGTTGGATATGGAAATACAGGCCATTATGTTTTTGAGTTTCTGAGGACACACGCACACGCACACACACATACACACACTCGCATAGGCAATTATGTTTTTGAGTTTCTGAAGATATGTAAATCCTGTTGCTAGCTTGATCCAGCAGCACTTTCTGAACTTGGAGAGATGATCTGAAGTTGCTCACATTTATGTATAATTCTGGGCAGAATATTCAATTTTACCAAATGCATGATTATTCTTCTTCCCAACCTTCAAGAATACCTTGAAATCATCAAGGAATGGGGTTTTTAGATTAATAGATTCATGTATATGTATCCATTAAATTTTTGAAAAAAAATATGAAAATTAAAAAATAAAAAATAAAATGAAGCAGTTAGAAGGGAGGAGAAGGGGAAGTGATTGTGGAGAAAATAGGGGGAGCAATTATTGTACTCTCTGACCATTTCGACTCATTATGTTTTGTTTCTTTCTTTTGGCCTCATTTCAGTGGGTTATTTGTAGTTTCCAAAAGTTTAATGAAAAAAGGGGTTTCGGTTTAGCATACGTAGATAAGATGGTCACTCGGGTAAACCAAGGCCAGAATGTGGAAAACTAAAAACACGGTATCAAGTGTAATAGTGGCAAGCAGAATTCATATGTAGATATATCTCTCAAGGGAACAAAGAACAAGATATAGGTTTGGCTGTAAGGAGTAATGGTGTCATAGTTTAGGGTTTAGTACTAGTAGAACAGAAAATAATTTATGGTTTAATAAAAAAATTCATAGATATAATTTTTCAGATTGAACTTCTTTTTGGAAGTAAACCTTCCATTGAAATGCGGGATGCTGCAGTGAGTTTGACAAAGCGCCTAGCTCAGACAGCCCAGGAAACCTTTGGTGATTTTGAAGAAGCGGTTGAAAAAGATGCCACAAAAACTGCTGTTCTTGATGGAACTGTCCATCCATTAACAAGCTATGTGATAAACTATGTGAAGTTCCTCTTTGAGTAAGTAGTCATTCCTGTGCATTCTTTCTGCCATAGGATTCCCTGTTTCATAAGCTTCAAACTGTGTATAACTTTCAGTTACTTTCGATGAATTACTTGGATTGTATGTCCAATTGTCTCCATGGTGACTGTTTATCTGGGTAGCATTTAACTTCCATGTTCATGATTGCATTCATTTATATTAACTAAAACATATGTTGGCTGAATTATTACCTCCTCCAGTTTCAAATGTGTGGGCTTTGTTGACATTTACTGGCGTAATCGTACATCTGACAAATTTTCATTGTTCACAGTTATCAGTCTACACTGAAGCAACTTTTTCAAGAGTTTGATGAGGCTGAAGCTGATGCCCAATTAACAACTGTAACTACAAGGATTATGACGGCTCTTCAAAATAACCTGGATGGAAAATCTAAGCAGTATAAAGATCCTGCTTTGACTCAATTATTTCTCATGAACAACATTCACTACATAGTGAGATCTGTTCGGAGGTTTGTTTCTTAATGATCTTGCTTTCCGAAAGATGATGATCCTGTTTGCATGCTAGTATGCCATTTGAAATAATTAAATACAACAGGTCAGAAGCAAAGGACTTGTTGGGGGATGACTGGGTGCAGATACACCGAAGGATTGTGCAGCAGCATGCAAATCAGTATAAGAGGGTTTCTTGGGCAAAGGTGTTATTTCTTTAATCAAACTTTTTCTCTGTCCTATACTTTTATAAGCTCCTGTCAACTGAATTCTCTTCTCCCTACTACTGGTAATAGAGTAAATGTGCTCAGTCCTGGTTTATGATTTCTATCCAAAGTTATTGTACATGGGCAGTTATATTCCCTGTTGGGAATTTTAGTGAAATAATTCATTCACAGATTCTCTGATACATTTTTTTTTTCTTTTTTGTATCCAATGTGCAGATTCTGCAGTGTCTTACTGTCCAGGGCACAAATTCATCAGGTGGTGCTGCAGCTGAGAGTACACTTTCAAGAGCAACGGTCAAAGAGCGATTCAAGACCTTTAACATCCAATTTGAGGAGCTTCATCAAAGGCAATCACAGTGGACAATTCCTGACAGTGAATTGCGAGAGTCTTTAAGGCTGGCTGTAGCTGAAGTTCTTTTGCCTGCTTACAGATCATTCATCAAACGTTTCGGGCATGTTTCTTATATCTCAATTTTATTCTTTGAGTAAAAAGAAAGAAATAGTTTGTAAATTTTTTTTATTTTTTTTTTCTGGCACTAATCTGGATGTGGTGTGTGTGGCAGACCGATGATTGACAATGGGAAAAACCCGGGGAAGTATATCAAGTTCAGTCCAGAGGCTATTGAGTCCATGCTGAATGAATTTTTTGAGAGTAAGACCTGGGGTGATCAAAACCGTAGATAGTCTGTTTTGAACACTAGGCGCTAACATCCAATTTGTTATTCTTTGTACAATGGTGTTAAATAATAGGTCATTTGTCACATGTAAAGCTTGCGTTATTCGTCAAAGTTCTTGTACTGTATACTCTTTCCAGCTACCGGACCAAGAAAAGAAAAATAGAAAATTATACAGTAGCACATGACTAAAAATATAAACACAAAAAACTCACATTCAAATAGTTTTATACAAATAAGGACACAAGCCCAAGCCCAAAACTAAATAAAGCAAGCCTGGCTTCCTATTTTGATGAAAAATGACTAAAATGCACAGTTTTTATCACAATTTAGGCCCATGCCATTGACATAATCCCAAAACGCAAAAACTGAAATCCCAAAACCCAATTTGCAGTTCTACGAAGCAGTAGCACGACCAGCTCCATAACGCCTCAAATCATTCCGAACTCGACGCGCCTCCGAGCCCGGCCCGCTCCACGATGAAGGCTCCGATCAGTACTCCCTCGCTGACGCCGAGTCGATTCTCAGCCCTATCATCAGCGCCGCCGCATCGGGAGTGGTGAAGATCACTAATCCCCCAGTCGATTGCATCCAAAAGCTAATCGCGCATGGCTAACTGCGCGGCGAAGCAAAGTTGCTGACGAAATTAATCAAGTCCGTTTGTAAATGCCACGATTTGGAGGACGATCAGATGGAGCTGTTGGTGCTGAAGACATTGCTGTCAGCAGTGCCATCGATTTCGCTACTGCTTCACGGCGATTGCTTGCTTCAGATAGTGAGGACTTGCTATAATATCTATTTGGGGAGTAAGAATATATTGAATCAGACGACGGGCGAGCGGTCAGTCCTCTCTCTCTCTTTCGATTTCACCTGCATTGCCCCATCGTTTACTTGCTTAGTGCTTCTTGTCCTGGTTTTTTATTTTGATTATTGCTTTTTGAGAGGTTGTGTTAGTGTTTTGTGCTATGGGCTTGGCTATGTTGGATGTTAATTTTGATGAGGAGGTGTATTTGAATGTGCTTGCATTTTGCATCTGGTGACTGAGGAACTATAGAATTAAGGGAAAGATAGATTCTTTTGGTTGAAATGTTGTTTGTGTATCTTTGTAGCTTTGGTGATTTCGATTGGATGATGCTTTGGTGAAGTAGTTGCAGTTATATGATTATCGGGTTGTTAGTGTCTTTGACTGATGCAAATCAAGTTCTTTAGAGATAGAATGAAGGATGTTGTTTTCATTGCATTGATTTCATGCAAGGAGTATTTTGGTTTATGGGGTTGCATTATTGTCTTTAGTAACAGATTATTGATCTTTTAGTTGATGAGAAGCTATACACATAGTGTGCTTCAGGGAAATCAGCTGTTGAATATTCAAAAACTTGACCCTTCAATGCCAATTTGTCTATCATTGCATTTCGTGAAAAGTATGATGCATAACCACACCAATTTGCTGCACTAATTTCTGTCGGTGTATTTTTATTTTTATTTTTATTTTTTATGATTGTCAGTGTATTTATTGAAATTGTTTTAATATGTACATTGTAGATGCAAGACAAAACACGAATACAAGGGCAGTAGCAGAACATGAGTACGAGAGCAGTAGCAGAACTAGACAAATATGACTGCAGTGAGTGCAGTAGCAGGATTAGGCGATGACGAGTGTAATAGCAAAATATGAGTACAAGTGAAGTAGCAGAACTGGACAAGTATGAGTGCAGTAGCTGGATTGGACAAGTACAGTAGCAGGATTAGGCGATGACGAGTGCAGTAGCAAAACACGAGTACAAGTACAGTAGCAGAAATGAACGAATATGAGTGCAACGAGTGCAGTGCAGGATTGGACGATGACGAGTGCAGTAGCAGAACACGAGTAGCAGAACTTGAAGAGTATGAGTGCAGCGAGTGCCCTAGAAGGATTAGGCGATGACGAGTACAGTAGCAGGATTAGGCGATGACGAGTATAGTAGCAAAAAATGAGTACAAGTGCAGTAGCAGAATTGGACTAGTATGAGTGTAGTAGCAGGATTAGGCGATGAGATAAGAGTAGTAGGAGAGTGAGGTTTTGTGAAGTAACATAAAGGGATTATTCTCAAGGAAAAAAAAAGTAACATAAACGGATTATTCTCAGAAGAAGAAAAAAAGTAACATAAACGGAATATTTTTAGGAAAAAAAAAACATAAATGGAATCCACACAAAAAAAAGTAACATAAACAGATTATTCTCAAGAAAAAAAAGTAACATAAAAGGGATTATTCTAAAAAAAAAAAATAACATAAAACGATTATTCTTAGAAAAAAAAAGTAGTATAAAGGGATTTGAAGTCAAAAGAAGTAGCTAAGGGTAAAAAAGTAAATTAACTGATGACATATGACAAGTGTATAGCAGATTGTCCTTGTTTGTAAAATTTAATCTTTATAAAGGGATTAGAAGTCAAAAGAAATAGTTAAGGGTAAAAAAGTAAATTAACCCATGACATGTGGCAAGTAGAGAGGATATTGTCCTTATTTGTAAGATGTAGTCCTTATATGTTTAATTCAATCTTTAAATGATGTATTTATTAAGTAATATTTTGTCAATAACTTATATGTAATTTGTTAAAAGAAAAATATAAAATTACATAGTAGCACATGACCAAAGTTATATACACAGAAAACCCACTTTGAAAAAAATTTATACAAATAAGGACATGAGTCCAAGTCCAAAAGCCAAATGATGCAAGTCTGACTCTTAATTTTAATGGAAAATGACCAAAATACTCAAGTTTGGTCACAATTTACAGGCACTGCCATTGACCTAATATTCAATACAAAAAATGGACAACCCCGTTTCAAAAAAAACTTGAATGACGAATAGTTGGGAAAAAAAATGAAGAATGAAGAATGAAGCCAACACCAAAAACCCCAATTTCACAGTAGCAGAACCCCAGCGACGGGGCCAACGCAGTAGCAGATACAATTCAAATCCGTTCTTAGCTCGAATTTGGCTTCAATGGAGGTCAATAAGGTAAGCCGTTACTCCAATTTTGCTGCCTCCGTTTATGTTTCTTCTAATTAGGATGTGAAAAGAGTGAGAGGAGGATGGAGCAGTAGGAGTAGGAGTAGAGTTACTTATTGGGTTGCAATCTTTGAGTTGGGTTTTGGTTTTCAGCTGCATTTGGTAGTTTCATCCGTGCTCAGATGATAATGTTTGATTCCTTTGATTCTGTATATGTTAGTGTTTTCAATTTTATCACGTTCTGTTTTAGGATCTTGATTTGATCTGTTTTGGTTTGGTTTGGTTTTGTGGATTGAATTGATGTAGTGGATGATTGAGTCTGATTGGCTGCGTTATGTTGAAAGTGAGACTTTAATTGCTTTTTCAATTGATATGGTCTTTTTCAATTGATACTCTGTTTTGGTTTTGTAATCTTGCTTCTGTTTGCATATTTGTATCATGAAAGTCATACTATTGCAACTGAAAGTTTAAGAAGGCCTAATGCGATCTGGGTTGTACAGAAAGCCCTTTTTTTTTTTTGGTTTCCTTAATCTTACAAATGGGTAGTACTCTTGAAGATTACAAATGGGCAGTAGTGGAGGTGCTTTGAGAAAGAATCAGATTCTGCTTTACTCTTTGGACTTTGGTTTCTGTAGATTTGAGGGTTTTCTTTTCTTGCTATATGTTTTTAAACCGGAAAGCTGCTATCTTTTATGTTTAAATGGGTGGTTCCTAGGTTCTATTTTTTAAGAGTGACAAGTAGCTGTATCGATATATACTAGTTTCTTCTAGTAAATAAAATGGAGTTTGATTTTGTTTATAGGTTTCTGTAGATTACTAATGGAGTTTCAAAGTGCACCTGCACATTTGGCATATATATACGTTTATTTCTAGGAACTAAGTTACAAAGTTTGAATTGATCACTTGGTTCATTTTTGTATCATGATGATTTTCCGAACCGTAAAGGTTTTAGTTCTATCTCTTTGCATATTTGTTACCTTTTGCGGATGTTTTTTTTCTATTGGATGCGGAAAATGGGTCATATGGGGTATTTCCTCATGATTTTTAGACCTGAGCCTGTTCTAATTGTGTCGTATATGATAGTAGGATTTTCGTTATGGTAATTTCTGCTAGTACATCTCTTTGATTGCTCCTGTGTTACTGTTGAATAGTCTACTTGTAGATGAATTACAAGAGTGCCATGGGTTGAACTGCTGAAGCATTAATTTCATTAGCTTGTAGTCAACGTACTTGTCCAAAGATACATAACTTTGAAAATATAGGAACAGCTTCATATGAATGTTTTGGAGTTAATAGAGAACCATAGGGATGGATATACATCATGTGAGTAATTTAACGTTATAAACTGAGCAAGAAATTTTTTCTTAATTGATTATTGAAACAGTTTTGAATTGTTTTTGTTAATGTAGTAGCGTGAAGATGAATCTAGGAAACTTTGAAGAGTGAAGAGTACTATTCTAAAAGAGGGGATTGGATAGTAGCAGATTGGAATAGCTCAAAACATGGTCAGTTAATCAAATAGAGAAGCTAGGATATGGTATATATAGAAGGTGAAACCATGTGAATGTGATCAAGGTAGGTAAATAAAGTTCAAACAAGCATATGTGTTTAAATAAGAATCGTATCATAGGTACTATATATCTAAGGTGCATTGCATACATAATATGATTTGATCTGCTACTGTTCAAATTGAAATGATATGCTACTTTATAGTTTATTGTTTATGTTAATGATTTGATCTGCTACTATGTGTAGGTGCAAAAGGGTAATGGCACAATAAAATCAGTGAGAAGAAAAGCTCCAGCACATAGAAAAAAGTTTCCAAGCAGAAGAGTAAAGAGACAAAAGTAGAAAGAAGGGGAACAAGAAAAGGAAGAAAATGAGGATGAAGAAAAGGAGGAAGTAGAGGATGAAACAGATGAGAAGGAACAAGACGGGGGAAAAGAGGGCAATGAAGAAGAGGAGGAGGAGGATGAAGAGGAGGAGGAGGATGAAGAAGAGAACAATGGAGCAAGAAACAAAAGCAAAGGCCAGAAACAATCATATTGCCAATACAAGTGCAATATGATTATGAGTGCAGCGAGTGCAGTGGCAGGATTAGGCAATGCTGAGTGCAGTAGCAAAACACAAGTACAAGAGCAGTAGCAGAATTGGACGAGTATGAGTGTAGCAAGTGCAGTAGCAAGATTGGACGAGTGCAGTAGCAGAACATGAGTACAAGTGCAGTAGCAGAACTGGACGAGTATGAGTGCAGAGATCGCAATAGTAGGATTGAAGAGTGCAGTAGCAGGATTAGGCGATGACGAGTGCAATAGCAGAACACGAGTAAAAGTGCAGTAGCAGAACTGGAAAAGTATGAGTGCAGCGAGCATAGTAGCAGGATTGGACGAGGGCAGTAGCAGGATTAGGCGATGACAAGTGCAGTAGCAGCACACGAGTATAAAGAGATTATTCTCAGAAAAAAAAAAAAAAAAGTAACATAAAGGGATTAGAAGTCAAAAGAATTAATTAAGGGTAAAAAAGTAAATTAACTCATGACATATGGCAAGTGGAGAGCAGATTGTCATTATTTATAAGATTTAATCCTTATATATAGGGATTAGAAGTCAAAGGAAGTAGTTAAGGGTAAAAAAGTAAATTAATTAATGACATGTGGCAAGTGGAGAGCAGATTGTCCTTATTTGTAAGATTTAGTCCTTATATGTTTAATTTAATCTTTAAAAGATGTATTTGTTAAGTGATCTTTTGTCAATAACTTATATGTAATTTGTTAAAAGAAAAAATCATTCCGGCTACCAAATGAGGGAAATTATGTGTGAAAAATCGGTTTTCATTTTTGCTGAGTGGCTTGAATAAAAAGCAGCTTAATTACAAAGAATCTTTCAATACAAAAGGAAAAGAAAAGGTTTTGTTTTTATGGAGGATAAAATTGGATATTTGGACATAAAACTAATAAAATTTGGGGTAAGGAGGTAATCACAGTTTATTAAGTGGTATCAGTGTTTGAAGGCAATGGATACATTTTATTTACATTTAGTTAGTATCAGGTTGATTATTAGGCCAGCTATCTAATCTATTTTGATTAGGGCTTCTATTCCTAATTTAATTAGGGCTCCTCTTCCTGGTTGGAGTAGGTTCACGCCCTTTTATATCTGATTATTGATTCTTCTATAAATACATCTGAGGAGATCCATCTAAAAGTTAAATAAAAAAATCTGAGGATATCTCCAGAAGTCAATAGAATCAATTTGTTCTCTCTTAATTCTTAATTAAATTATGCAAGGCAGTTTCAGCTTCCGAGTAGGCAAGACCTTCGGCTCTCTACCTGGTTCATGGTCCCTTGGAGATGAGAAAATCGATAGAAGGGAATGTAACAGGAACAATGAGAGCCCTGAACCGGAATCCGAGCTCCACCAATACCACACATACTCAACGGATGACTTCTGTAACGAGCTGGAGAATGGCCTCCTAGAATTTTTTGACGACAAGTTCTTAGTACAGGAAGAAGAACGTGGTTGGTTCGGTCAATCTTTCGAGTCTAAAGCCAACGCTAAGACTAAGCCAGATGATTATGAAGAGGAGCAGTGGGAAATTAAAACCTCTATTGGCTTAGACCTCACACTCGACTCCGAGGACGAGGAAGATGGATACGATAAATTGGCTGTTGGAATGGAAGACTCTGTAGATCGTCCTGATATGAATGAGTACGTAAACGACGACGATGAGACAGACAGTGATGAGGTTCCCAATTTGCTCAAGGGTTTCTCTGGAGACCCACTTGAAATTGGCATAAAATCGCTTTTGAAGAGGACGAGTATTGATGATCAATTAGTCACATCTACAGTAGAAAAACGTGTTCGATTTCGAGACGAAGAGGAGCATGAAGGATCGAAAGATCGTTGGTCTGCAGCAGTTCCAGATTACATACGGAATCCATCAAGATATACACATTATATGTTTGATTCATCTAGTGACATGGATGACAAATCTAACGAGCAAGCCTATTTGAACTTCCGTATGCAATTTTCGAGATTGATGAAGTCAGATACTATGGAAGCCGAGGAAGTTGCTTGTATTGCAGTTTCTAAACCAGTCGCATTGGTACCAAGAAAGAAATCAACTGATGCTAGTAAGGAACTTGCGCCTTGCAGAATCATTGCGCCTTGCAGAATCAGGCCAATTGCTTTTCCAGACACTGATGATTGTGAGATGGAGGAAGATGAACCGGTGACAGGATCAAGCAGTGGACCGGAAGAGCCGGCGTGCGGAGAACTATCCCCCGCCAGTTTCGTACAAACACCAGCTTAGAGTTGGATGAGTAGTAATCTATTGGTACGTAGAATTTCACAATGCTAATTTCAACTTTAATTTAGTGTTTTTCGTGTTAAATAATATATTCGCAAAACTAGGTGAGGCGTTTATAATCAGTTTGAATCCATGGCTTAAACTTTTAAGATTTGAATTCACGTTGTTTGCAAGTTCGCAGATTTGGATAAAGAATTAAGTGAAGTACATCAACTTCGTTCAGGTATGTCATGCATGCGCGTCAGCGCGTGTTTAGGAGGGAAGGAAATAAGGCGCCAATTTCAACTCTCTCCAGAGTTTTGGCATTACCCTCCCTCTAATCTCCGTTCTTCCATCAAGAACAGTTTAAATATGAGTCTCTACTCTCTGTTAGGCAAATGTAAAGCGGTTTTAAGTTTTATTTTTATATTAAATTATACTTTATGCCTAGGGAAGTTATTTAGAGATGAGGGTATGAAGCTGTCTAGCTACAAGAGTACAACTACCTACAGGAATACCTTTGCAGTGGAACGAAAACTCTGGGCCGGTTCCGTCCGGGTTTTCAAAAAAAAAAATTAGAAATTTTTACGGACTCAGACCGTAAAAATTTGGTGTTGAACCCGTTAGGGCCGAATGAGCGACCCCTTATGCATTTTTCTTTTGTCTGATTCGGACTCCTTTTTCTGTTTTGTTTTGGGGATGAGTCCTTCTCTTTTCTTCACTTCTCAGAGACTCAGAAACTGTCTTTCATCCTCCGAAACCTCCATGGTGAGCTGTACCCCCAAGTGCATCATCCCGCTCTTCTTGTCGAAGTTGTTCATGCTCGCGGTGTTCCGACGCCGCAGTTTAGGGTTGCCTCGATCTGGGTCGAGCTCGGAATCCAAATCCAGATCCAGATTGAGAGACAAAGCAAGGTAACCTTTTTGCCAACTTAATTCAATCAGGTAATCTTTTTGTTATTTGCACTACTGTTTGGGTAGTATATCTAGAATAAAAAAAATCAACTACTTTGCATGATCACATTGCAATTTCCAAAGTTTTTGATGGTCTTTAGGGATTATTGGATGGAGCCAATAATATTTTGATAGTTGAGAACATGGTTTCTATCCTTGCGACAATCAAATAGAGTATTTTGCAATGGGCTAAGTTTATGTAAAATAATGCACATTTAACTGGCAGGTAGCTTTGTTCTTCTGATAAATCAAAATTAAGCCTTGCTACATTCCCCCAGCAACTTTACATTTGTTTCAGTTTTGCTGATTTCCATGTACATGAAGAGCCTAAAACAAAATCTTATGACCATATTGATCCCTTTTGCAAATCACCGATGAGTGTAGAGTTTGGCCTTGGGGTTTTTGCTTGACGAAATTGAAGAAAATGAGGTCGTCTTAGACGACTAAGACGAACGCTCTGAGGCTGTGGGATTCGAGGTCGAGAGCAAAGCAAGCGAAGCTGTTCTGGGCGAGGAAGGCGTGCTTGGGCACGAAAACCCGGAAAACTGGCCTAAAAATTTTCAGATTATGGATAACGCGATTTGGGTTTGACCCAAAAAAATTTGGGTTCGGTCCCAGGCCTAGCAATATACATACGGGCCCGGCCCATATCTATAGATGGAGCAATTATCAATTTTTTTTTAAAAAAAAGTTGTATAAGTATTTTGTTATTCATTGTGATACCCTTCAAATATTAAAAATATTTACACGTCTGTTCCTGCTTGCTTTAGCTGTAATAGTGGGTACTCTCAATAATAGTGTTGAATAATTAAATAATTTAAAAATAAGTTAACATAAAAATATTCACATAATGAATGAAATACCAAATTTATCATATGTAAATTAAAAGTATGGGAGAGGTTTTAATGAGGACTTTCAAAAAACATCATATATTCCATTATTCCTAGAGGGTTTCTCCGTTTTTCCATCTCTGCGTCTTGTCCGGCGACTCCCACCCGAGGCAGTGTCGAGGTGAGGTGAGTGCAGCTGGACAGGGCTTTCTCTTGTGGCTATTGCTCAACAGGTTTTGTGGGAGGGTTACTGCTCTACCATTTGGCATGGTGGTTGAGGCAGAGTTCTGGGCATCGAACCTCTGAAGAGCGGTGGCTTTGGTGTACGGTGGTGGAGCTTCGTCGCCAGTATCAAAGACTCATCGGCGATGGGAATTGGGTCTGGCAGGTCGTGATGACAATGAGCATGACGGTGCAAATCATGTGGCGGGTGGGGCGATGTGGATAGTGCGGCGCAGGCGTGGCGGTGTGGTTGGACCGGCATGGTCATGGCTACCTGGATCGATCCGAAGTGATGAGGCAGCTGTGCGTGCAATTGTCGTGTAAAGGAGATGGGTACTGGGCTTGGGTGTGACCATGCTTATTGGGCTGGAAATGGTGACTTTCCTATGGTCTGCCCTCTTAGGCTTTTCTAATAGTTAGTTTTTTACTTTTTAATAATTCCTTGATTGTTTAAGGAACTATGCACTTTTGTGTCTGTAGTGTGCCTATTTGCTATGAAGTCTTCATAGTTATAGGCTCACTTCTTTTTAAGTGAGCAATAAGTTCAAATATAGTTGATCTATCCTATGTACCACTGTGGCTCCTCCACGAAGCCTTGTTTTGGTCATTATTATGTGTCAACGGGTGGGTATGTAATGACCTTCTTGGCATGCGCTCTTTATGAATGAAATCATCATTACTTCAAAAAAAAAATGAGGACTTTTAAAATGAGGACTTCATGAGGACTTTCTAATTAACGATTGTGAAACTCAATTTTCGATTACATTTTGGCAAATCAACCGTTAGATGTTAAGGTATGCATGAGTAGATCATTTCTGAATCCAAATTGCTAATCGTTAAGGTACCGAATTAGATCAAATCAATTGACAAACCAAATCTGTCAAACCTGAATCTTTCATGTTCATAAATGATAAATCACAATTATGAATGCCTTAACAATTTTAATTTGGTTGAAAATTTGGAGAAATGATCTACTGATGAATATTTAAACATTTAACGGTTGATTTGCCAAAATGTTATTGAAATGTGGATCTCACAACCGTTGATTAGAAAGTCCTCATGAAGTCTTAATTTTAATGGTCCTCATTAGAGTCCCACCCTTAAAAGCATAATGTCTCAAAAGACTAATTCTTCCACATTTGTTCCTCCTGAGTTGTACTTACATAGAATTTTCTCAATAAGTCTCTATTTTTCATTTTCTTTTTCCCCCCTTTTTCAATGTTCTTTGTTTATTTTTTTGACTGTTTTTCCCTGTCTCCCTTTGTCACTGTACGGCATCACAGAGAGAGAGGTCGCCGGAGATCTCTCCCAGCAGTGAGACGAGGTTGCGGATCTCTCCAGACAACAAGAATAAGTTGAAGTCGCAGCCTATGCCTCTGGAGTTTGAAAGTGAGGGTGGGGTGAGGGACTTGCTTTGAAAAACGACATTGTCTTTGCAGCGGAGGGATGCAGCACCACCAGGAGGAGGTGGAGGAGGAGCTCTCCGACCTGTTGTAGATTATGGGATTTTCAGGAAGAGAGAGAGAGAGAACCTAACTTTGAAGTTTTTTTTGGATTTTGGGCACTGAAACTTTTATCTACCCTCAATAAAACAAAAAATTTATTAAGGGTCAAAAAGTAATTTTATTGACCCACAACAAAGTAATTTTCTTGTTTCTTTAATAACAATAAACATTAGGTCGAACCCCGAGCGTGGAGAAAGCCCCAAAAAGATTTTCTATATCTTTAGAGACCATCAATAAAAATGGCCCAATTTCCCCACACACACTCTCTCTCTCTCCCTCTCTCTCCCCCTCTCTCTCTATCTCTCTATTGCCTTTATGATTTTTTCTTCAAATTTTTGAAGAAAAAATCATGAAGGAAATCATAACATGCAAACAAAGACATGAACACATCAATTTGCATTGATCTTATATCGATTTGCTAATCTTGCTGTTATTTTCTTGTAGGAAATCATAACATGCAAACAAAGACTCAATTTTGACATATGCCACAAAATTGGATCTCGAGATTGTTCCTTCAAGATCTGCAGAATCACCATGAAGATATAACATGAAGAAACTATGACTATAATTTAAATTAAAATGAGAAATTTAAAAATAAATATCACATATTCTTGTCCCAAAAGAATAAAAATAAAAATTACGAATTTAATTCTAATACATTAAATTTGATATATTCAAATTAATTAGTGATGGGATAGAAGAGAAGTTTCACTCCGAGTTGGACCCTCTAAATATACTCACACGGATAAATAAATTTGTGTGCAGGTACTATTGACAACGCTCGCAATGCACACAAACTATTATTCCGTTGTACGGTGTGAATAGACAAGTTCACACAGAATTCTGTATGTAATGCTAAGAATTCACACCGATTCTCATATGTGTGTTGTAGTTACTTTTTCTAGTAGTGAAACTCATTTGGTACATATGCATTGTGAGAATGTTTGAATCTTGAGGGGTTTGACTCAAGAAATTAAGGAGACACGGTGGTCATCACTCAATTGGTGAATCTAGAGTTGATAGCTAATTGAACCATTCAGTTGGTCTCTTAGAAATTTAAGATGTCGTTGATGTTGTTACTATTAGCGTTGGTGTCTGTAGAAGTGGCGACATGTCAACAAGCAGCCGCTCGACTGGTAGACTACAGCACCACGCCACCACCGACTGGTAAACAGCGGCTCATCGTTCGTCTACCTTTACTTCTACTTCATCAATTCATCTCCCGCCCTTATAGCTATAGGCCTATAGCCAATAAAATCCTTATTATTGGCCTACCCAGGTCAACACCCCATCGTCCTCAACTCTCCAGGTTGAAATTTTCTGTTTCACATCTCTCCTTCTCTTTCCTCAATAATATTGCCTCTCTTTTTTTTTTTTGGACCAAAAATATGAAAGTAAAATAGGATTTTAAATATTACAAAAAAAAAAAAAGGAAGGTCAACATGCTAATTTGAGATATCTGAATAGAAGCTTCCTCTTAAAAATCTAATACACACATATAGTAAATGAGATTTGTCTAGTAAATGGTTAATTCAAATGAAATAAAAAGTATAATCACTTCTTGATTAGGAAAATGTAATAAACCTTTAACTTTTATCTTCTACATATCATTCTTCAGTAGGCTACATATTGTTATCAGATATTAGTTGTAGTTTTAGTTATGTCGTTCACTCGTTCTTTCGTTTATTGCTTCCTGCCTACTGTTATATTTCTGGTAGTTATTTTGTTTTAACTATATGCAGTAGTTATTCAGTTTTCATGACATTCTTTCCTTTATATTGGCTTTCTTTCACTCATTTCATCATGTTCATCTCTCTCTCTCTCTCTCTCTCTCTCTCTCTCTCTCTCTCTCTAAGACCTTCTACTTATAAGCTAGTTTTATTTACATATGACAATGGAAATGGATGCAAAAGGTCAGCTATCAATTACCATGCCGCTTCTTCCAGTTTCGAATAACTCTTCAAAGCCTTACATTTCGCGTTCTTTTGGATCACATTACATTCCCGATTTCACCCTTAGCCAGCTCATGATTTTGTTAATCACATTAGGAACCATTTTGTCCTTGCCATGCATATTCATGTCTATGTCCCAATTTCCGCAAACCCCAAACATCCAGCTCCACTCGCTCTTCATTTCCAAACTCAACATCTCCAACACAACGTTAGGGGCTAATTGGGACTTGACCCTTAAAATAGAGAATCCCAACTTAGTCTCGTGGATTCGCTTCAACGACATAAAAGGCTCAATTTTGTACAAGAATAACCATCTCGTAATGTACTCCGTGGAGCCGTTTGTATTGGGAGTGAAGGAAAACAGAATTATGCAAATGAAAATGTCAAACCATAAGCTGGAAATGAACAAATGGGTTTTGGAAGAAATTGGTAAGCAATACCAAGATGGCGGAGCTGTCCAGTTTAGCCTGCAAATGTCTTTTTGGGGAATGTATAGAAATGGGTGGAGGGGAAAACAGAATTTTATAATGAATCCTCGATGTTCGGATTTGAAGGTTGGCTTCTTGCCTCAAACAGGGTTCGGAACCTGGTTAAGGAAAGGAGAACATATGATGTGCTCTGTTAATCCAAATGAAGACAAAGTGGATGGCTGTGAGCCTGTGATAAGGTGAAGAATATGAGTCAAGGTCAACAGAGTAAACAAGGTGAAGATCTGCTCCAGCCCTCGTCAGATGATACGTGTCAACCATCAGAAGGAGACACAGGAGAATGAAGTTTGTTAGTGTTTACAGCTCGTAAATGTACACGTGTCATGAACATGTAGAAGTTGAGCTGTTTTTTTTTTTTACATGTACCTTTACCAAACTAATTAATGTACATTAGTTAATGTACACGTAAACTAATTAATTTACGAGCTGTTTTTTTTTTTACATGTGTACATTAATTAGTTTGGTAAAGGTACATGTAGAAGTCGAGCTGTCATGAACACGTGTACATTAAGATCTGCTCCAACGTGCAGCTGTTTTTTTTTTTTTTTTTGGTAAAGGTACATGTAGAAGTCGTTGAAAATTAGTGACATTGTTAGAAACTAATTAGCTGAGTTGTTAGAAATTACCTGCATGAATTAGTACATCAGTCATTCATCTTTGTAAAATTACCTAGAGCAATATCAGTATGAGAGCTCTCTCTCTCGTTGTTCTTCATCTCTTCATTCTCAGTTTTTGGGGTTATTTTTTCTTAGCCTTCATAGCTTTTCTTTAGCTTCTTCAGATTTCAACATCCTCACCATGATTTTTAGCAGGCCGTCCATATAAGATTCTATAACTATTTTTATTTTCGTTTGTTTTTTGCACGTGAAATTAGACTTATAGTTTGAGACAATAAGCTGATGGCTGCACATGGAAGATTCTATAATTAAATTATGAACAAAAGTTTTATTAAACGGTACAATACAGTAGAAATTTCTAGTAAACATAACAACCAATCTGTAGAATTACTGAATTACATGTTGTATACATTGTGTGTTTGATACATGTATATGTACGGATGGAAATCATGGAATCAAAGAAACAAAATTTTTAAAAAAAAAAACATTAGAAATTTGTCTTTAAATTTGGATTCAAGAGTGAACAATAATAAGGCAATTAGAAGTTATTTATTTGTCTCTGTTTTAGAGAAACGATATTTGAGAGAGAATTGCTGTGTGTTCTCATTGATAATAGGGGGTCTCTTTATATAGAGGAATACAATGCATAGAATCTGAATCGTATAAGGAAATATAATCATACAATGAATGGATATCTCTAAGATATTCACCAAGATTCTCTCTAATAAAAACCCTATTACCACTAGGTCAAGTAACCTAGAGTTTGGGCCAGACACATATTCTGGATTTACTTGAACACTCCCCCTTGTGTCACCCAAACGTGGTGCTCCTCTCGTTGCCTCATTAAAAACTTTGCTGAGTAACAAAAACCCTGTGGGACAAAAATAACCTCGGTCAAAGGAGAAAAAGAGCACAACACACCCTTCACGTTTCGAGACCTTACATATAGACATCTCCCCCTGATGACTACGGTCATGGGTGTTCGGATAACTTCCGCAAACGATGCTACCAACATGTTTCTCGAAAGTAGAATTTAGGCAATGACTTAATGAGCAAGTCTGCCAAACTATCCTCAGATCAAACTTAGTTCACTATGATCTTGAGGAGAGTCTGTTGTTGCTGATTCTGCCTGGTGTAGTCACTTTTGATGTAGCTTTTGCTTCATTTGTTCAAAGCAAGCAGCATTATCTTAAATGCTCGTACGCTCATCTGTGGTAGACTTCAAACCACAATTGTTTCGAACATGAGTAATTATGGATCCAATCCATAAACATTCATGAACCACTTCGTGAAGAGCAATATTCTCTGCATTGTTCGAATATATAGCGACTAGGGTCTGTTATGTAGACCTCCAAGATATCACGGTCCTTACCCATGGTGAACACTTAACCATTTTGCGAATGACTTTTGTGTGGTTCAGAGAGATACCCAACATTAGCAAAACCTTCCAAAACACATGTCGTTTGGGATGGGGATAGTGGATGCAGGCCAGTGTTGGTGGCGTTCCTGGTGTGTGATGGGTCCAAATCCATCGTCTCTCTGTAGGGATAAAGCATGCCCATATCAGTAGTACATCTCTAGTATCGAAAGATATCTTTTACACCAATCCAATGACGTCACATTGGCGCAGAGCTATATCTTAGTTAACAAGTTCACTGCAAATGAGATGTACAGTCTTGTGCATTGAGCTAAGTACAATAATGCGCCTATTGTACTTAAGTAAGGCACTTCTACCTCTAGCACATCTTCGTCATTATCCTTTGGACAAAGAGGATCATTTTTCAGGATCAAGACTATGGACGATCATGGGGGTGCTTGAAGGCTTGACCTTGTCAAAATGCCTAAGCATCTATCAACACGATGCTCAAGTTCCAAACCGAGACATACTCGTGTTCTCCCAAAATCCTTCATCTCAAAATCGGATTTCAAGTGTTCAGCGGTTTCCCTTAACTCTTTAAGGGCTTCCAATGAAAATCATGTCCAACATGAACCGCGATAGAATCCAAAACTTTCTATGGAAACGCGTGAGCATATCCCTTCCCAATCAAGTAGTCACTTTAGTGAGTGTTTCAACCTTATTGTAAACGCGCTCCGTGGTCTAGAGCCACTTGACTTGGGTAAATGAAGTTTACCATGAACCTTCATGTATATTCCATATCTATATCCCTATAGAAATACGTAGTGACCACATTCGTAAGTTGCATGTTTAGTTATTCGGAAACTACCAAACTGACAAGTTATTGGAGTGCAGTGACATCCATTACGAGAGAATATGTCTCATCGTAGTCGATTTCAGGGCATTTTGTGGGAAGCCTTGGGCAATAAGGCGAGATTGCCATCTCTTTTTCTCATCACTCTTTCTAACGAAGACCCATTAGTCAATAGGTTTTATGTTAGGAGGTGTTGGCATCACTGGCTCGGAAACCTTCCTCTTCGTTAGAGAATCCAACTTAACCTGGATCGCATCTTTCCATTTAGGCCAAATTTCTCCACGTTGGCATTCATTCATCAACGGAGCGTGATTCGATATCATTGGACTCAACAAACTCATGCGCAACTACATCATCAATTATGATGGAGTTTCTATCCCACGTCTCATGTACACTAGTGTAATTTTCATAGAACTCTATCTTCTCAGGAATAGGTTCTAACGTTGAGGCATCCCCCAATGATAATCATAATCCGGAAGATACTCATGAGACGGATTTTGAGTGTCGATGATCCAAGGATTGGTTTGTGCCAAATTATCCTTCGAACCCACGAGCATCCCACGCATCCTAGCTGGGGCCACGACCTGTAACGCCAGAGTGCCACTCTCTTTGGCGTTGGAGCCATGCCTACCTCCATGTAGGGTGGTGCTATGTCCTCTAGTAGGGACGTCCTTCCTTGTGGGCATATTTGCAGCAAATGTGTGTGATCTCGTCACTTTAACAGGAATCGAGATGAGACATAGTGGGGACAGACCACGACAATTCCTGTCGTTCCTACTGAACATCTGTGTTCTTATCTCCCCCTAACGACGGGAAGACTGTCTCATCAAAGTGACATCCGCAAATCTAGCGGTAAGGAGATCGCCTAGCAAGGGAATTAAGTGGCGGACGATTGTTGGAATCTCAAATCCAACATAGTTGCCCATTTGTCTGTAAGGACCTATCATAGTGAGCTGTGGCGGCGAAATTGGCACATAAATAACACACTCAAATATGCGTAAGTACGATACTTGTACTGTAACACCCCAAGCTGTACCTCACCAGCTTAAGCACGTCACAGAGCCGCGAGCCTCTAAAACATAAACCGAACACTCTATTTACATTCTAGAGAACCGCTAGGCATTTTGTTTAAAAACTTTTCGTATAAACACAGTCGGAGCTACAAATATTTTGAGGTGAAAAATCCTTGAGTTGCTAAAATTTATTTCATTCATCGAGAACTTGAAATGAATTCTCACACACAAGGTACGAACTTCAAGGAAATGAGAACTCAACCAAAATTGACACAAGGCTAACTATCAACAAGTCTCGGAATACGAAGTTCGAGAAATAGACTTTAGAACAAGGTCTAACCAACAAAATTTACCGAACTTGTTCCGCACACCCAGCTCCGTCCGCTATTGTCCAGTCACCAGTGCACAGTACCTGCATCCACACTGTTGTAGGGGTGAGCTTTCGTCCTCGCTGCTCTTACAGGAACTCTACCACGACTAGGTTTGAAACCACTAAATATATATTTGGGATCCCAGTATGAAAACATGCTTAAATCAAACATTTTAAAGGAACGACAAACTTTAATGTTTTTCAACTTGAAAACAAATGCATGATGCTTAAAAAATACGGCGCCAAATCCAAATATTACCTGATGGCCGGTCCCATAGACCCACTACACGACCTTACCTCAAATTAATTTATCACCAGGTAAGCGTAGCGAGAGCGTCCGCTACCTAGCTACACACACGGATCGGGTCGTCATTGCGATCGCTCACCGTTCCGACCGGTGTAACTAACCCTCCTGAGGTTTTGGGGATGGAACCCAAGGAAATCAGAGCCACCCTTCGCTCTCAAGCCATCATATTTCTCACATGGTTTGGTTAGTATGCATTGCATTTGAACATGACCAAACCATACCAACTAACATACATCATTTAATAACAATAAAAAAAATCACTAACCGAGGAGAGTCCTGAATCCCTACCTGGATTCCAATGCTTTCTCTCACGTACTTCGAGAGTCGCGAACCTTCCGTTTCTCGGGTAACTGGAGTCCTAGATTCCGACATTTCGACAGTTAATATCACATTGAACAATTATATGAAATCACGACGATTAACAAATCGTCCAACCAATTTTTCCTGGTTTGACCAGGATCGACCACATCAACCAAACTTTGACCAATTTGACCAATCACGACCACATCCACGAATAGTCCCGAATCATCAACACTTTACTTGGAATTGGACTATCGGCCAATTTCCATGCCTTTAACAATTATTTCCAAGTTCCTTAAATATCACACCACATGGTAATCCCAACAAATTTACTATGGACACCCACTTAGTTTACTTTCACTTCAAACTAAGTTAATTAACTTCTTCGTACAAACCTTGGCATCTAGTTAAATATGGAAATGCCACCGAAACTTACTCTACTCTTTACCAGCTTCTACTAATTAATTGTTCTAAACAATTATACCCATTCAATTAGTTACTTTATGCACAATGCCATAAGTACTTGTCTTAAACCAATTCTCTATTATCTTTACACACACCCCGTGCATACAACTCTGGATTTTCCAAGCCAACTCAAACAATTTTATATCCACTATATGTCCAATTTCCAATGAATACCAGGCTATGCACCAGTAAATGCTTCCACTAAAATACTCATGCTTTGATAATCTCACCACACCAGACAAACGAGTTTGAATCTATGTTCAGAGTGCCAACATAACAATCAATTTCATTCAACAACCCATTCAACATAGCTCGAACCAATTTTTCAATCCAAATACAAAACAAGAAACAATTCCTTCCAGAACCTCAAATTTTACCTTCAGCAGTGCGACTTGCAGGTGAGAACCCAAGCTTCTTTTTCAACTCTTTCTTGGAACCCGGCTATAAACATACTGCCAAATCGACTTCCACCCATTCACAGCTTCTGAAATACGCATCCATACATGCAGGTAAGACGGAATCTAAGGCCAAAGGTGCCGGAGGAGTCACCGGCGTCGGTGACAGCGTCGAGACCGAGAGCAACCCAGAACTCAAATCATCAGAACTTAATCCAATTCGAAAACTAATTAAACTATGACGTAGGGGACGACGAAAGGAGTAAGTTCCATACCACATGCAGCCCAATCGGTCACCGGAAGTTGCAGAAACTCGCCGGAAAACATGAGGCTTCATGGTGTCGATTCTCGCGCCAGAGCTTCCGGTTGAAAGACCTGACCCCAAAGAGACATCGGCGACGAGGAGAGGAAGCCATTGGTGGTGGTGCGCCGTCGTGAGGTGGCTAGACAGCGAGAATACGTTCGGGCCTGGTCGCGGGTCATCAGGCACCGAGAAAGATTGAGAGCGCTGGGTACCTCCAGGTTGATCTGGAACGTTCGATCAGCCTCTCCTCTACTTAATTTAGACGGCCCTTATGAACCGGTGGAGGTTTTAGACGGCTAGGATTGCACCGCAGAAATTTCCATTTTCTTTAATTCATTTTCTAAAATCCCACAACTTCGGAAAATCGCTATAAATAGCTTGGGTATTCGAAAAATTCTCCGAAAATTCCCACGAACTCGTCGTGTTGTGTACTTTATTATCCAACCCCTAAAGTGAAGATTTCACTTTAGTAAAATTTCTGAAAATTTCCTCGAGCACTTTGACAATTATTGAGATCGATAAATAAATTATCGAACTATTTCACTTCAATTCGATAAAATTTTCCGGGGCTCACATGTACCCAGTCACTAGCTGTAATGCAGAGGTAGATTGAGTGGCGGTGAGTCGTAGACGAATTAGCATAGCTGCATGCGATATTGCATCACCCTAAGAGAATATAAGGGAATTGGTGCGCATTACCAATGTCCTGACTACCATCGTAGTCGTTTCCGCGAGACCATTTGGGTGTGTACATGAGAATATGATGTCCAACATCAGTCCCATTGCAATAACCATCGAAAGTCGTCGATGTAAACTTTCTAGCATAGTCAAATCCAATTGACTGAATAGGATGATCTGGGGAGTGAGCCAGTTGTCATATGATATGTGCTAGGAGTGTAGCATAAGCAGCATTACAAGTGGACAATGACACAACACGTGACCAGAGTGTTTGCGTGTCACCCAACATCATGAGATATTTAACCGTCCGTAGGTTGGTTGAATAAGTCCACAGAATCCCTATGGATTCTATGTAAGAACATAATGAGTATTTTCATATCCTTTGCATAGGACGGTCTCAGTCCTAATTTCCCTAAGGAACGGGCTTTGTAAAACGAGCGAGAGGCTTTAAAAGCAACCAATGAGAATTTTGGTTGGGCCTGAGCGTCTGAAACGCTATTTGAAGCAAGTTGGTGATTACATCATCACCTAGGGCGCCATCACCACAATGGACGCCATCCACGGTGTCATGGACAGGGACTGCGCTAGCCCTAGGCTGGTGGTGGACGGAGGCGGTGCCCTAGGCAGCAGCGTCGGTCACACTTAGTCCAGAAATCAACTTTTGATTCATGATTCGTTTCGCTCGAAAGAAATGATGTCCATGTGAAGTTTTTAGTAGACGGATCATCATATCATGACTATGATGACCTATCCTATCGTGACAAAGCCAATATGTGTCTAATCCAAGAGATCTTCTGTCATGACTTTATTGGATTTAATAGCTCGAATAGTGACATAGAGTCCACTAGAAAGACACATAAAGTGCTCTAAGATGCGCCTTTGTTCACAATCATTAGAGGTATTGTAAAGGAACTCATTTTCGTTCTCTACATGCGTTTTCACATGAAATCCGTTGGCTACTCATAGGTGCGATTTGCCCTAGGAGTGTAGAGAGTTTTTGCGATAGTAATCAAGGTGCCTTTTGGCAAGGGGAACTTGGGCTATTCCATGTCCTTGAATTAATACTGATGCCCCAGCCATCGTAGTCACAAAGTCATATGCTCATTATCAAAATGGAGTCATAATGAAAAGAACTCGAAATTTTATTCATAAGCCAACGGAGTTACATCATTGTCTCTTTGACGAAAGAAAATCTAATCCAAAATGCTAGCTAATGCAAAACAATGGTAGTCGTCAAACTTCTTTCGGTAATTCCAAAATAAATATGACCAAGTGAGTAGAGAGATGTCGGTGGAGCAAGGCTCGCTTAAGTACCACTAATTTCAGAACCTTCCTAGACATCACACTTACTTTGGGTGAGCCTACTTTGAAGAGAGACTAAACCATTTGCATCTACTACAAAAATATATGGCAATTGCTCATTACATCTCTTGGAAAAATAATGACTTAAACAGAATTGGCGATCTATTGATCCCAACCATATTTGTAGTCTTCAACCCTTCACTCTAGGTCATCTTCATGATATTCTTGTTCTACATAGTGAGCTTCTCTTGCTTCATAATATGCTTTGTAGGCAGTGACAATTTCTTCACGAGCTCTACAAATATGTGCCCAATGACCGGATACTCCACATCGGGAACATACATCTCTTTGCTCAGACTCCATTGATTGAGGAGCTTTGAAAGCTTCATTTAGATAGCTCTTAGTGTTGGTGGCGCCACCAACATGGCCAGAGGCATTGCCTCCCTCTCTCTTTCCACGTTTACCTCTTCGGTTCCGTGTTTGCCTATTTTGGCTGTTACCATCCCAAGTAGAGCGATTATATGGACCAAAATGTCCAGAAGTATCCCTAAGATTAGGGTTTCGCTCTTGGCACCCTCCCTTAGGAGCGCGACTATAATTGGATTCCGGAATATGCTCTGTTTCCACGAATATAGAATTAGAGTTCTTCACAAGGATGTTGTCATGCTTTTCAGCGACATTCATAGCTCCAATGAGCTCATGAAACCTTGTGATTCTTTCTGAAGTAACATCGATTCGATGGTTCTTAGCAACCATCAATGCAGAGACCGGGAAGGTAGAGAGAGTCTTCTCAATCAACATCGCATCTGTGATTTCTTTACCACAGAATTCAATTAAGGATTTAATACGAAATGCTTCCGAGTTGTAGTAAAAAACTGACTTGAAATCACAGAAGTGGAGGCTATGCCATCTCACTTCTAGGTCAGGAAGCAGGGAGTCACGGACATTGCCAAATTTTTCTTCGAGTGAGACCCACAGCCTTCTGGGATCTTCTTCATTCATACACTCGTACTGGAGCGAATCATCCATATGACGAGTCATTATGATGATGGCTTTCGCCTTGTTTGCCTCTAAGGTTGCTCTATTTGCTTCCAAAGTTTGAGCTTGCTCAACAGTTAGCACGTCCTGGTTAGGCTTGAGAATCGTATTCAAGATTCCATCAGCCTTGAGATGCTGGCGGACATCACGAACCCACCTGTGATATCCAGAGTCAATTGTTCCCAATGGACCAAAGTCCAATTTGTTCAGGTTACTTATCTTGAAAGAGAACAAGAAATTAGGGTTAGTTTCGAAGTGTGAAAGGCTACCACGAAAACTTATAAAATTTCTGAGCGTAATCGCTTCCAAGAAATTCAATTCCAAGAGGTATTGGATTAGATCAAAACAATGATGTTTGTGGTCGATCATTTTATATCAACAAACTCTAAGTTTGGAGTACTCTACAAGCTCCAAGCTTGGAGTGAGCACGAACCCCTACAGTTCGGCTTAATTTGGTCTCCCCTATGATGAAGAAAGGGGGGTAGAAGAAGGGAGTTTGCAAGTCCCCGAGAAAAAGAAGAGAAAAGAAATAAAAACTTTAAAAACGGGAACTTTTTGTAAAGAAATACCTTGAAATAGGTTGCCGGGAAATTTGACTGGAAAAATGCCATGAAAAGTCACCGGAAGTTGACCGTTGCTGACGTGGCAAGGGGTCCGGTTGCTGACGTGGCAGTGTGGGTCCGGTTGCTGACGTGGAAGTGGGTCTGGGTGCTGACTTGGCAGTGGTCCGGCTGCTGAAGTGGCAGTGGGTCCGCGGCTTGGGCTCGGCTTGGGCCTCTGGCTTGGTCTCGGCTTGGGTTTCTCCTTCCTCCCTTTTTTTTTTCTTTTTTTCTTCTGCCGGTTTTTCTGCCGGACTTTGAGGTGGTAGGTTCATCAAGTTTTTGGTTGGTTTTTGTCATATTTCTTCCGATTCTTGAATCATCAGATCGAGTTGCTTCTGCTGACAAAATTTGGTGGAAATTGGAGGGCTGGATGATGGTGAACCGGTGGAATATTTGCTGCGGGTTGTAAGGAGCTTCCGGTGGCCGGTTCAGTACTTCAGTAGGTTTCCGGCCAGTTCTTGTGGTTCTGCCGCCTGTTCTAGATTGCTGGGGTCTAGGGCTTCAAGTTGTGTGGCGGAGGCAGAAAAGGGTTCAAGGTTTTGTATTCGGATTTAAGGTTTTTGCTTCTTGAATCAGGGTTTGGCTATTTGTTTCAGGGTTAGGGCTTCGTGCTAATAATGTGTTTTAGAGAAACGATATTTGAGAGAGAATTACTGTGTCTTCTCATTATAATAGGGGCCTCTTTATATAGAGGATTACAATGCATAGAATCTGAGTCGTACAAGGAAAGATAATCATACAATGAATGGATATCTCTAAGATATTCACCGAGATTCTCTCTAATTAAAACCCTATTACCACTAGGTCAAGTAACCTAGAGTTTGGGCCAGACACATATTCTGAATTTACTTGAACAGACTCATTATTCTCTATTTTTTATTTCAAATCATATCCAAGTTGTGCAAAACTGCGTACAAAACTACAAATTAATTTATACCACAGCCTTCTTTTTTAGGGAAATGATGAAAAATGTCAGATTAGAGTGTGAAATGATAAAAAGGTCACTTAGTTTCCCACTTGATAAAAAGATCCGCAATAAATTGTTAATAATATTAATTTAGTCCTTATGAATAATGAAATGATGTTAAAAAATGTCAGTTTTTAATTTTTTTTTGATTTCCATTCTACCCTTAAAAGTCTAATATAACGTTTATAACTTTATATTGAAGAATCACAAAGCTCAAATCTTCTCTATTTTGATCAAAACGGAGCTCCGAAAGGTAGAAGACGATTATCTGATCAAAACCTAAAAGCTTGATTTGATTTGATTGGAGCTTTTTTATCCCAATTCTCTCTCTCTCTCTCTCCCCCTCTAATGGCGTGCTTCTTCTTCTTCTTCTTCGTCTTCTTCTTCTTCTTCTTCTTCTTCTCTGTTTCTTTGCCCTCGATTCGTATTCGGAGCAGGACGACGTCGTTTGGATTTGAAATCAATTTCGAGCTTGAGAAATGTTGAAAATGGAGCTGTCGTTCCCCGAGGAGGTGTTGGAGCACGTGTTCTCGTTCCTGCAGTTGGAAGGCGACCGGAACTCGATCTCGCTAGTGTGCAAGTTGTGGTACGAGATCGAGCGGTGAGCTGAAAATTCAGATCTTCGGTTTTTGCATTATCGGTAATCTATGAGTGCTTCTTATCCTTTCTTCAATCGCATCAGAAATTTTTGTTTTTGTTTTTACTATTCTCGCTATTCATTTGATTTTGGGGCTTGGCTTCGAGAAGTGGTGTGGACGCTAGCTAAGTGTACTTCGTTAATTCAAAGCAAGGAAGACGAGGTGTACGAGCGGCTGCTTTGTATGGTTGAGGAGTTGGGTCTTTGGTTTAGGTCAGTGAATATGATATTATTCTATTTTTAGAGTATTCTGTGTTTGGTTGCTGGAAAAATAGAGAAATTAGAAATTCTTAACTATTCAATCATTTGGGATACTAAAACTGTTTTACTCTCTCATGGTATTGGATTGCCATAATTATCTAGAATGTTTGTTTGGTTAACCCAGTTTCAACTTCAAGGAGCAAATTTTTGGTTTGAAATGCAAGTTCATTGCCGAAATGATAAACCATGAACTTGTTCGAGACCATTAAGCATAGATACTTGCTGTGATAATGTTAGTTGTTTCTTTTCATTTGTTCATTAGGAGTGACCTGCGTCCAAAATCTGCTTGCTTCTTGCATCAAAAATAGCTTGCTTCTTACATCAAAAATAAATTGAATGCATCGACAAGGTTATGCTATTCAGCTATTATTATTACTTGAACTGTTATATCCTGCTAATGTTGTTAGAACTAGTATATTAGTTTATATGAGTTGGCTCCCAGAGTTCATATTTTTGAATCAATTGCTGGATCCATATGACAAAGATTTCTCTTTTAAGTTAATAGTGTTACTAGGATAGATAGCAGATGCTTGTTGTCACATAATGCTAGATTGATGGGGATTGCGTAGGAAGATGATTATGTTATTCCACTTCATCAATACGGCAATTTGATAATATGTTTTCACTTTGTGATACTTATTCTTTATATCCATCATATTCTTGTCAATATGAGTGTTAAGGTTTTGTTTGATATGGTTATTGCATTATTTCTACCCCTCTGCAGCATAATTCCATATGATCCTAGTTTAACATTTTTCTGTGAGTTTCTTTGACAGTGTCTACTGTGTTTTAAGTAGCTTTTGAGAAGCACTCCTACCGGTGCTACTTAAATTGATTGCTTTACGGGTTGAAGGAAACTTGTGCAATTTTTTATTTTCTCAAAACTGAAAAATGCAATCTTTCCAGCTACTCTGGAGAAACTCGTTTGTAAAACATAAAAATCTAATTGGCCTTCTGCATTCGATTTCTATTTTGTAGAAGTATTATGTATGTGCTTAAGATGAGGTTATCTCTTAAACTTAGAATAGTGGAATGTTTTAAACTTGTGGGTTTTCATGGAGATGTTGTTTAAAAAGATTTGGACACATGTCCATTTTATATTGTAGTCCACTTCGAACATGAATCAGATTATCTGCTTAGTTGAAAGTAAGATAAAATCTCAGATGCTATTTATATACTCCCAGTTGCTTTTCATATACCTGTCTTATAACTTTTTGTCATCATAGCTTTCACCACCATTTCTTCTACTGTGCTTATATTGCTTATATTAGTATCACTTCAAATCTTCGATAAGCCTTGTTAACCCACTTTGGACCTTCATTGACTCATTGTGGCTGGTTCTTGGCCCAGAAATGTTGAAATCAGAATTGCAACATGGTGGGTTAAAATGTGGGGGTACTCTGCGAGAGCGTGCTGCCAGGCTTTTATGCTTAAATCTACCCCATAGAGAAGATTCCAAAGAAGCTGCTGGCAAAGAAATGAGTACGTGATGTGCTTCATTTAACCCTTTATAGAGCAAGTTTCTCCTTCAATGTATGAATAGTGGCTTAATTGTGCAACTATATATTTGAATCTATAAAGTTCCTAGTTGTTGACTATGTACTATTGTCTACCATTATCCTTCGTGGATAATGTTGGTGGTTGTACAACTTTTTGTTTGACGTATAATGAATGCAATACAACAAGGATTGACAGTGACATGATCAGTGACTTGGCCAAGAATTGACAGTGACTTGGTCAGAGATTGACAGTGACATGGTCAATGACATGGTAAGTGACATGTAACTTGCCTAGTGGCATGGTCAGTGACTTGAGGTTAACAGTAACTTAACCAATTACATAGTCAGTGACATGTAGCCAATAACGTTGCTAGGAATAATTGACAGCGACATAGTCAGTGACTATGTCAGTTACTTGAGATTAATAATAACTTTGCCTGTGACATGACTGATAACTTGGCCAGTGACTATGTCAATGACTTGAGGTTAATAATAACTTGGTCAGGGACATACCTTATGACATGAAAAGTTACATGGTCAGTGACATGATCAGTTACATGGTCAGCTACATGATCAGTTACATGGTCAGTTACAAAAGTAGGCTATGTCACTGGCCATGGTTAGTGACATGTGATTGATAGTGACTTGGCTACTGACTTGTGATCAACATTGAATATAACCAGTGACAACAAATCTGGCCAATTAGCACGTCCCACATAACAAGAACATTGATGGTTTGAGCATGTAAGACTGCACAACAAAGACAAGTTAAGAAAAACAATATGCCAAAAAATTAATAACTCAAATATAGTAGAACTTGTTGTGTTACACATTTGCAAAAAAAGGAAAACACTGCAGTATTACAACACAACTAATCAGGAATTAATACAGCTGCAAAACACTTCACACTCACTACAAACGACGAACTAAGGCACCAATCTGGTGTTTGGATTATGAATTGGAAAAGAGATACTCAAAAAAATTGAATCTTAATATTTTTTATTATAAATTTCAACGAACCAATCAATGATAAGAACTCCAAGAAAAATAAAAAGAAAAAAGAACTCCCCAATTTCCAAAGAAAAATTATACTAAATCACAAAGGATACTAAAATAAACTCAAGACCATATAGATCCCAATCAAAAATAAATCAACTTGGTTCTTTTCCACCTTCCTCGGAATCCAAACGCAATGCCCAAAAGTGATTTTGCAAGCATGAATGGGAGAGCATGATCCTTTATTATATCCTTGGGGTCTATGTATATCATATTGTTCTCGTTTGCTACCAACGTTTTTGCCCTCCTTGCTCGATTCATTACGCACACAATTAAAGTCCTCTACCGCTTAAACTGTAACCAAATCATCCCACATTATTCGAAAGAAAGTCACCTAAAGCACAATAAGAAAAAGACTCATTTGAACATAGAAGCCCTGTTATCTTTTGTCCAATACTCAAAGAAAAATATATCAAATGCTCTACGTACTTAAGCCAAGTACATATCACCCCACATTTCCTTTGTTTTCGTAATGTTAGATTTCTAGGGCTTTAAAAATCTGTAGCTTAAAAGTTTGTAGCATTCTACATGAAGCCATGACGGTAAGGAAATTGCCATAATCAGACAATAGCAATTCAAGTACTCAACGATCTCTAATCATTACGTCAACCAAGTAACTTTTACTTCATAAGACATATTCTAATCTATTTGGCTTCATAATCTTTAGCAGTAAGCATATCTAAACCATTCTTAATTCATTCTAGGCCCCATAAGAATGCAAAGCTCCAATTCTCAATAAAATTGCTTGGTTACATATAAATTGAAGGCTCCCAAAATGAACACAATATTTATCAACCCGGCACCCTAAAAAATTTTCCAACCATTCTTCCCGTCAATCATTGCATTATTCATTACCAAGAAAGAAGGTAATCTAACTCCAATTCAGTTCATGAAACTTGATAAGGCTCTAGGATATATAAACAAGGTAAGGGTACCTTGCTGAAGCTGCTCTGGTTCTTCTTCCTAATTATCATGAAGAATGAGCCTCTAACAGCAAGAATTTCAAGTGAATGCCTAATCAGATCCATGTTTCACAAAGTTGACACATCCTAATCAAGAGTTTCAAACAGTAATGACCAAACACAAAAGTAATAACAAATTGAAAAGCAATAAACACCATAAAAGAAACATACTGAGTATAATTCCTCATAATTTTCACAGCAACCAAACAGAAATCGATCAGAAGCACAATTTAGAGATCAACCTTTGGAATCAAAAGACGATCCACATTTGGAAGCTACAGTCTTCCTCTTCTTCAAGCAAACACCAACTCTTCTCCCACTCTTTTTCTTCTGCTCCTCACCACACCTTTAGATCTCTCTACTCCCTTCTTCAACCAAATGTGATCCTCGCAGTCGCTTTCCCACCGTAGCACCGGAGACTGAGAAACATAAGCGACGAAGCGCTGCGGCGTAGCATCGTCCGTCGTTTTGAGAATCAAAGTCGGTGATCTTGGCAGCGGCCTTGAAGAGGTGTAGTACCTGATTCCAATCCAAGTTCCAGAACCTTCAATTCACTACAATTACAAATACCAGAGTTGAAAAAAACTAGGGAGAATTGAGAAGAGAGTCAAACCGGTTGGTAAGGAGATCATTTTGGAGTCTCATGTGCGCGTTTGGCTCTGATCTCTGGTGACGTCGACCGTCGAAGGCTCATCGGTGGTGGCGAGCGTCGTTGGGGGACGAGAGATGGAGAGGAAGAATCATCGGACATCTTTTGATCATCGGCGGTTAAAGCAAACGCGCCACAAAAATTGTGTACGACGGAGTGTAGCAAGCTTCGATGTTACCGGCGCTAACGCAGAGCATGGGAATCTGGTGAGGCGAGTCGGGCCATTTCTTGGCCTTGAAAGCAAAAGCTCCCAGAATGGCTTTGGCCTTTGGATATAGTACCTGAGTTGCAATAATATATATGAATGGCATGAGTTGTAATTTTTGTTATTTTTAATGGCATATTGTTAATAGGTAACCTTAATTATCATGGAGACATTTGTGGTGTCTAAATTATCATAAGACACTTTAAAATGAGATCTTTTATCATTGTCCTTTTTTTTTTCTTTTTTGAGAACAATTTATACCACAGTCTGGAGTACGAAATTTAGAAACCAAATAATATACCATATACAATTAAAAAAAATAAAAAATTGAAGCACAATTAAGGAACTCGAAACATCGCTTCGGTTGGCCCCAATCAACGTCTCTAACCGCCTTGCATATATATCTTCCCAAACAATTGATTGTACTGCGTTTCGTACAAATACTTGCTTTTAACCGCTTCCTCTTCCTCACTTGTTTCTTCTCTCTTGCCAACAAATTTAATACCATCGATCAGTAGCAATTTCTGGACTCACCAACTACGTACTTTTAAACAACCCCACCAGGATAGATCGATCGCTAACCAAGAAAATTTCCCGTCAGAAGGTATATGATCACTCTCTCTTTTGAATTGGTTTTTGAAGTTCTCTGGAGTGAAAGAAATCTAGTACGTGATATATAATTGTGAATTCCAAGTCTTTGTTGACGTGTTTAATACAAGAACTATATATGCCATGACGGGCGGAATTAAGTTCAGGTCCGGACCCCCACCATTTCCTAAACAATCTCAATTAGCTTATAATTTTCATTAATTATACCCTATTTATCCTCAATTTTATTAATGCCCCCCCCCCCCCCTCCCCTGTAATATAAGCAATGACTGTTTGATAGTTGTTTGATAATTTTTAGGGTTTTTAATTGTTTCCTTTTGCGTTATCTTATCATAAATCATATTTGAAATGGTCTTTTTTTCCTCTTTCTCCATTTAGCATTCCTTAATGAGCTTCATAGTATTTACTTTTTCTTTTACGGCTAGTTTCTTATGCTACATTTTTATGTTTGCTCTTGAGAGAAAAAAAAAATTGTTATTGAACAAAAGTTTTAATTCCGACACACCACCCCCGGGCCATAAAATTCTGGTTCCGCCCCTCTAATCTCCATTTCTTTTGCGTTTCTTGCGAAAAATTAGTCTTTGAGAAGTGCACAAAGAGAAAGAACTCAATTGTAATAACTAAAATTTCTATTTGTCTTTCACAATTCTTGCGTTCTGTTCCTTCAGCGAGATTTATTTATGGCTACTTTGTGGTGCAAAGATTCCCCAATACTCAACAAAGTTCGTGGATGCATCTTGCTTGTTGTGATAGTAGTGACTCTTGCGACTGCCATTGGATTTACTCTTTGGTTCATAGGCAGTTATGTGGATTCAAAGTCCGGTCCTCAGACACAACCCCTTGTGCTTCGTTTGGATGCATTTTCTTTATCAAATTTTGAGGTTTCCAATTCATCGTTATCTGCCGGTTGGGATGCCAAAATGACATTTGGGAACCAAAATAATGGCCTAACTGTTACCCTCTACCCTTTTGAGAGTTTTGTGTATTACAAAGAAGGTGAAGACGCTCTGTCATGTGCTTTAGTGGATGCAATGCATATTCCTCCGAGAAAACAGAAGACAGTGCAGATCAAATTTGATTCCACAGGCTGTGGAGGGGACCAGCCATTTATCGAGGATCGTGTGCTGAAGGAGTTAAGTGAAGATCGAAAGAGTGGTTACTTGAATTTCAGTATGAAGATGCATATAGATGCTTCGTATAGCATGAGGGAGCTATTGGGAATGGGAACACAAGTGAGTTTAAATCCAAATTGTACAAATTTGAAGGTTGAGTTTGTCGCTGCCAAAGGTGAGGGAAAGATATTTGGGGGAAGGAAGTGCTCTGTTCCATTGCCTAATTGATCCAGGATTGTTGTTGTACATGTTTATAATTTGAACCTTGATATACTATCAAATATTATGTTGGAAGTTTCGGAAGGCATCTATCCTGACCTTAATGGAGTATTTATATTTTTCTTCTGAGTAGATCAGCTATATATACCGGTGAAATTTGAACTTGTGGCTCCATGGTGCTGCTGCAACTCAACCGCATATTTTCTCAACTTTAATCTTAACTCCGTAGTATACGAAAAATAAAGTAATTTGGAAACAACCAAGGGTCATATCTCTTCCTTAACCATCATTTGATATAACCAAAAAAATAAAAAAAACACTTGGGTATGACCCATCTCCAAGGGATGTTTTTCACAAGTTGGGGTTCGAACCAAATACCTCCTATTTACCGGGAGAAGCCCTGTAGTGTCCATCCCACTTACAGCCTCGCATGTTTTCACCAGACCAACCTTATTGGGTCATATCTCTTCCTAAATTATGGATTCAATTTATAATTATTCATGGTCTTTTTAAGTAAAGAAATTCAAGAAACAATAAACAAAAGTGGAAACTGTTTTTCTCAACTTTATGTTGTTCGATACAGACTCAATATATTTAAAACTAGACTTGTTTCAGTCCCAATAGAAGATTGTAGTATGACTTGCGTTATTGAAACTCTTGATATCAAAATCTTTAGAAAAGTTATATATCATTCGCTTAATTTGTCATATTATTTTCCGTACCTAAATCATCATATATAATTTGCGATATGTTAACGAAGTAAATTTCTCAAAATGGGTAAATAACTGGGGTTACCAAAACCACTAAAAATAAAATAAAAAAAACACATAAATAAACTAGTTATAATCTAGTGGGCAGGGTATCTCCTTACCTTTGTTGCTATCAGTTCAGGGACTTGTACACAAACTACCAACAAACAGGCTAAGAAAGTTTGGGCATTAGATAATTCTTCAAAAACTAAATAAAAATAGGTGATGAAGAATCGCACATGAATTTTAGCTCAATAATTTCTTAATAAGAGAAAACTAGAAAGAACTCAAGGAAGCAGTGATGATGTCATGATGTCTTCACGCCACAATGACAACCTTAAGACAATTATTTATGAGTGATGGACTAGAGTTTCTGATGGGTATGGACTTAAAACTCATTTTAATCACTGATTGAATTTACTATTGTTGTTTTTCTTTTTTACCATATACAGCAAACAGCTAACATTGAAATGAAGAAAAGTTAGAGAACCCAATAATTGGGTTGGAACAGCAAACATACAGAAACAAAATAGAACAAAGCAACAGAAGAGGATGGTTAATTAATGGACCAAACCCAGGCATTGCAACAATATAAACAAGGAAATAACAACAACGACAATAATTACTCAAACCAGGCGAGGCCAATGCAACAAAACCCCAATCTAGCCAAGCAACGGACGCTGCCACAAGGATAGCACCAGCACGGACAAAATTTGCACCACTTTGCATGAACAATATATATCTAACCAGATTTGGAGAGCTTGGGAGGAGACGACGATAATCCCAATAGAGAGCTCCCAAAAATCCCAAGTCCAGACACACAAGAGGGAGTAGTAAACCTCAATCATCTCCGCATCGGAGAAATCTTCCACAGCCAAAGGAAGAACCATAAAATCCATAGCAAGAAGGCAAAGAAACAAATCCACAAATGGATCAAAAGGACAGCCGCCCAAAGGGTAAGCAATCCAATGTTGCACCAACAAATTCTGACCCAAGTACGCTAGCGGGCAAACCCAGCTTACTATACAAAAAGTGGCTGAAGGCAACAGAGGAGAAACATTGAAAGCAGCAAAACTCCAACAAAGAATAGAATCTGAAAGATGAAAGGAAACTAGATGCGGAAGGAGGAATTTCGGAGCGCATAAACTTTTTCAGACAACAATTGTCTTGTGGTTTTAAACCACTTAAAAACGATGCAGCTTATCACTTTAGGAGTGGAAAGAAGTTTTAGTCCCATTATAGGATTTGAAGGAAAGTTCTGTCTCAAAAACTTAACAAACCTGGCAAGCTTAAGCATGCATTACGCCTGATTCGATGGGAGTTGTAATTGAAAAAGTTAATGTATATATCTCTCTTAATATCTAGTATCTTACCCAACTTCACATGCATCTATCTTCAGATATCTTTAATAACAGATTTTTTCCAGAGCGGAGCTCCGCTCTGAGATTAACGTGTGAAGTTTGAGTTTTCGGTCACTTTTTGGTCGCATATCCACATCTCAACTGTTCAGTTTTTAGATACTATTGTATGGATCATCTCTGCAAATTTTCAGCCAAATTGATGATCATTAAAGTATCTAACTCGCTTAAACCAATGTACGGACTGAATCTGTCAACCTGAACCGTACAAGCTTTAAAGCAGTTATCAATGCCTTAACGATCATTATTTTGGCTGAAAATTTGCAGACACGATCTATACACTAGTACCTAAAAAATGAATAGTCGAGATGTGGATATGTGACCGAAAAGTGACCAAAAACTTGAACTTCACATGTTAATTTTCAAAGCGGAGCTCCGCTCTGGATAGAATCTGTCATTCATAATATTATATCAAATGTCCGTAACAAAAATCCCAACTTCCTATTTTGTATGTGATCTAGATGAATGCGCAACAGATACTTTTAATAATTCAAACTACTAAATATACATGATCATTCAGAAAAATTAATATGCTACAGAACTCTGATAGTTTTATTACTGCATATTAACATAACTTGGGAATGAGTAAACCTTGTGCTATTTCAGAGAGAATTAACAAAATTACAATGAAAGACTCACAAACTTGTAGCTAGTTAGCTGTACTATCTCACTTTCGATCAGCTGGTGAATGGTGAAACTAAAGTCTCCATGTACAAGATGGGCAAATCACTGTTAGATCTGATTGTCTTCTTCTCCGGGTCATATACTAGCAAGCCCCCGCATATAGTCATCAAAAAGTTACCATCCTCAAAAAATTTCAGCGGCCAATAACTCTCGGGATGACTGTTGAATGAAATATGCCCAACATTGGTCCAGGAACCCTCAATCCCATATTCCTTCATCTCCCATATTGTCAATTTTGTCTCTGTACGGACTGTACCATTCCAAAAGCATACAAAGATAGAATCTCTAGAAGTCCAAACTTTTGCGCTCGTTTCTTGGGTTACAAGAGAGGGTAACGACACAAGCTTCTGAAATTTCTCCTCTGCCAAATCAAAAGAGATGATACTCAATCTTGATGGGCCACTATGGTCATCCTCGATGGCATGCCATTGGGCACTCTCTATCCAATGTAGAGCTCCGTTTAGTAAGCATCCACGACCATATATTTCGTTATGAATTTGAACGTCATCAAAATTCCTCCATGATGTTGTAAAAATTGCCGTATGGGCTAATGTTTTAGGCATAGAGGGCATGTCCCCCAGAATGATCTTGTACCTTTCAGTGCAGGAATCGTAGCCGAAACCGTAAAACGTTTGATGTGTCTTAACATGAGTTTGCTTTGGTAATTTGTTGACTTTTCTAGTACAAGGGTTCCATAAGACAACGTAGCCCCATTTTAATAGAAGACATATCAAGCCATTGCAAGAACCCACAACAATATTCGCAACCTCACGTTTTAAACTGCCAGTCGTTCGCCGGTGCTGTTTATAACGGTTGGGTAGTTTAAGCTTTCTGCCTTGAACCGGACCATCTTTCTTCAATAAAGCTTCGCAGTCTACGGAGAGGGGAGGCATCAATGAATAAAGGACCCGGAAGCTGCTGCTATCGGTGACTGCGTGACTGAGATGCTTCCTACTAAAATTAGAAGAATTAGAGATGAAAGCACACCATGACTTGCATACAGCACGAAATCGCAATAAAGACTTGGCTGGTAGCCTTTTCAGTATCTCAATGATAATATCGTTTTTGAGGGAACCAGTATCTAGCGACTGGTAGTAGTACTCGTCGTCAAAAGGAGGACGTTTAAGCACACAGACACCGCAAGCCGAGGGAACCAGTTGGTTCTGCTGCCGCCGCTTCTCGAGCTCATCTTTCCTTGCCATAGAGTTCGCCGGGTAAGCCCTAGTTTTTTTTTTTTTTTTTTTCGGCCAATGTCCTGCTACTGCTAGCGTCTCTATGTGATCTGCAGCCCAAGCCTTCTCTGTTTACAAAGTGGTCGGGCAGGGTCGGGCTTGGGCCGACACATGTACATAATATTAGAATTAGAATCGAATTCTTTATTTCTAGGTGAGTATATAAAGTATTACAATAGAAATTCTTATTTCATTAGGATTTTAATGAAAAAGATTTGAGGCACATTGAGTAACAGGGACAAAGGATCCTCATTCCATTTGTCAAATCGTGGATGAGACAGAGATGATATTGTGTCTCATCCCCACCCAATACTAGTTAATATTTTTAAATACAGTTATATATTGTATTTACTTATAGTTTTTAATATTTAAATAAACTCATAGAATTTATTTTAGAAGAAAAATATTTTATTCAATAATCCAAAAATTTAAGGTGAAAATCAGAAATAGTACTTAAAGTATACCCCTATCTTAACTATCTTAACGATGTGTAATACCTGATAGCAGAAATAGTACTTAAAGTATACCCCTATCTTAACAATGCCGACCAGACTTACCTTGAGGGAACTGCCGACCAAGTAATGCATACATGCGCTAACTTATTTATCTCCTCAATAAACTGGAATCAACCTCTTTCAAATAATTGCTTCCAGAAAGAAACTCGATATTACTTCAATAAATCATCAATAATTCACCGAAATCATAACTTAAGAATATCCCAATAACTCAAGGCTCAATATCTCAATAAATCCTCGATAAATCAATAAATGCTTTCGGAAAGAAATCTCAATTTAACTTCAAAGCTGATAAGTGCGCAGCTCAAAACTCAAAAAATCTCGATAATTCGATCATGCTCAAATATTTGCTAAATCATTCGCACTCGTATATCACCATATAAATCGATATTTGAAATCAATAATTCTCACAATATTTTCTTAATCAATCACTTCCCGAAAATCATTTTCCAACTCAATAACTCATAAATAAATAGCTTGAAAATCTATTGAAAGCCCTCGAGAAGGAAATCCACTAATAATCCCGTAACTCATAGAGCATAATAAATCACAAGAAATCAAGCTCATAAAATCATAAAACTCAATAATTCAAATAATAAATTAAACCTCAATAGGAAAATAATAATATACTGCATGCACAATTAATTTAAAATAAATGTCCACTCACAGTACTATTTAGGCGACCACGTTACGAGTTTCCTATGTCGAGCAGTAGCTCGACACGTCGTCTTGTACACAATTATAATTCGTGAATAACAATCTAGAAATTAAATATGATTCCCACATCAAATCCTCATAAATCAACATTTCTATTTCTTCTCTGATTTAACCAAAACTTCATCATTTACACCAATTCTTTAATTCAAAGTTTCTAGGGCAGAATTGAGAGAAATCCGACTGTGGAATTCTCGTAAATCAATAACCAAACTATTAAACTTCTGAAATTCCGATCGATACCAAATCTCTTCCGATTCCCACTAAACTCATATCTATAAATTCGTAACAACAAGTACTATCCAACAGATCAAAACAACTCACCAGGAACAGTCGAACGACCCTTCACACGTAGCCGGTCAACCACCATATCTGGCTACCAAATTTTACCAACATCATCAACTCAACATTCTAAGCATCTTTCATAACTGTGGCCAAGCTCAATTTCAAGTCTAGAGGGTCGAAATTACCTCAAATCCGTACGGGATTTCGCGCCGTCGATCCGCCCTAATCCGGCCAAATCGTTGATACCCACTGTCATGGATCGAACCAACACCGAGGAGTGGGTGATGGATCGACCTGAAATGGCCGGAAAATGACAAAACGCCGGCCCAACCCCTCGAGTTCACCCCCTTGCTGCGTCTCCCACAGCCCAAATCGCGCCACCAAGCTACCACTATCATAAAGAGGATGAAGAGACGAGTTCATAGCCGCAGACAGGGCCTCAATCGGTCACCGGACGAGGGAGAAACCGCTGGCCAAAGCTAACGGGGTCGGGGAGAGAGAAACGGAGAGGAGAGAGAGAGAGAGAAAGAGTGGTAGAACTGATCTACCACAGTAAATCTTTGAATATATATACTAATTAATCATGAACAGTAAGTTTATTTTTTCGCTTATAACTTTCACATATGAATTTCGATTTTTACGTACCACATACGCACACGCTCAGTTTAACGTCATCTACAACTTTCATGAAAAAAATTTCTCAAATTTTGACCCGAACAAAAAGTCAACTTTTAGGGCCCCCTAAAACGGTCGAAACGGAGCCGAAAATAAAAATAACTCTCGTTTACCGTCCGAAAGACTAGTAAACTGGTAAATTTGGGTTCGGGACGTTACACACATGTCTTATTTATAAAGGTTAAAGATGATAATCTGTACTAGTTGTTAACTGTATTATGACCCAAGCCACTATCTTATTCTTCTCAATCTTTGATCTATGAAGCAAAAACTCAAAATTTTATCTCAAATCAGACAATTAATGAACCCAAATACCAAATGTGTGCCTAATAAATGAGACATGTGTGCCTCACGTGCCATTTTTGGCCGGAGTAGTGAACTAATATGGCTTTAGGTACCACTTCAAGTCTTTAAAAGAACTCGAAGAGTTAGTAGTGGTCGTAACAAAAAATAAAGTTCAGGTACTATCGATAAGATAAGTATATAGTTCAAGAACTATTTATGATTTTGTTTTTCCAAAAATTTATAATCAACAGAATGACAATGTAACTTCAAAACTACTCCAAATGGAGAAGAGAAACTACTCATATCCCAAATAGATAATTGATAATTACAAATATCATGAGTCAATAAAGAGGCCGAAATTCTAACCACAATGATCTTCATTTTATCCCGGCTACTAAATGGTCAAACAACCTCGAATTTTACGATCCAGCCACAAAACCAACATTACGACAAACCATATTACCATCTTCAACACCGTGTCCCAAAACTAGAAGACCATGTGTAAGGGTAATTCGATCAGCATCACGTTGATAACAAGAAAGCACTAAAATTATAGTGTATAGTTTGTCACTCCATAAAAATGGCTCAGCAACAAAGCTAAGACTCTCAAACCCTATCTCAAATGAGAAGGACTTATTTGACCTAAATAAATTTTGAATATAAGACCCTACAAGAAGGCAAAAAATAATTGTCACGACTAATCGCTCTCTCCCAACTCGCCACCTCTAACTTCCCAATACCTTTTGAACATAACCCTATTAATAAATTTGAACATCAAATCATGATTAAATATCTTATGATGCTTTTATTGTAATTTGATTTGTTTGAAGGAAAATTAATTAAGAGAGTTGTTATTGGGACCCCTCCAAATTTTCTCACATAACCTCTCATACTTTTTACAGTTTACACCTCCTTTTTACTTCTAATAAATAAATAAAATTTCTCACTAGACCTCTGTTTTAATTTCCAAAACAACCTTAGTTATATTATTCACACACAAAACAATAAATTACTTATTATACCTCTAAGTCACTCACTACACCTCCATTCCTCTCTTCTTTTTTTTTTTCTTTTTTTTGGCAGGCATAGCCAAAAACTTAACAAAAAAATTTCTAAAACTTTTTTTTCATGAATCAAAAAGTCATAAATCTCTCATTTAATTGAAGCGAAACATTTACAACACAATCATAATGGAGATTGATGTTGAACACCATACGGGGACGGGAAATCTCCATTACATTAGAATGGAGATTGATGTGGAGACGGGGTAGAGATCAATTTAGGGGATGATACTTTAATACCCATTAGGTACCCTGTTCATGGTCATCCTAATTGTTTTAATTTGCATAATCTCATTTTTATCAATGAAGTTATTCTTTCTCATTGAGAAATAACAAAAACTAAACAAATCATTAGTTTAGTTGGAAAATGGAGCTGTACATGATTTGTTTTTCCTCTCCATTTTGTGGAAAAGATTGCTTGCATTCCATTGAGTGATAGAAGACTTCAAGACCGTATCATTTGGAAGCTTGAAAAGAAGGGTTGATTTACTGTGAAGAGTGGGTATAGTGTTGCTTGTGATCTGGTTATGGAGTTCCCTTTCTTCCACCTCACGAGGGGATCCTTTTGCAGATTTATGGAGCGCTTTATGGAATGCCAAAGTCCCAGGTAAGGTTTCAATTTTTTCTTCGAGAGCTGGTCAAGATATTCTTCCAACTAGAGCAAAAGTAACCACTAAGGATTCTATGTACGGGTGAGTTGCATTTCTAGTTTTGATCCCATCCGGCCATCCCTATAAAACTATTAGGCATGTTATTTTGTGTGAATGTCAGCATGCGAGAGACATTCTGGCTTCCTTTCCTTTCTTTGTTCATGTACCTGTTTCTCCTTCTTTCATCTTTAAGGAGTGGTTACTTGGTCAGACTAGACCACTTACTGCTAGTTGTTTTGATAGACTACTGATGATTTCGTGGATTTTCTGGAAAAATAAAAATGAAAAACTGTGGAACAATGTGCACTACTAGAAAAGAGGCCTAAGGGGACACAACTTATGTGTGCCTATTGCTACCTATAGGGACACATATGTGTTCCTAATGATCAAAGGGGACAAATAATGCATTTGTGCCTATTGTAGGTGTTCCTATTGCTAAATGGCACACATAAATTATAACTTATGTGTCCCTATTCTTGAGTCTTGGGCCCACCACTCTGTAACCACCATACTCCCCTTCAAATACGTTATTGTTCATTTATACTCCACAAGCTTGGGGACAGTTCCCAGATCTGTGCCAATAGGCATGTAATTTTTTCTTTATTTACTTTTAATTATTCTTTTTTTTTTTTTCTTTTACATTCATAGATTAGAAAGAGCCACTTGGGAATGGAAACAATACTAGGGAATGGCAAAATTCTGCATACCAAATGCATTATTGAATAATTACATTGAGACATAATTGCAGCAAAATAAATCCACATTTACATATATTTTCTCCTTTAAACAACAACGAGTTTAAATGTTTGGCATGCCTAAGCCCCATTCACCTTGGACTAATAAAAGCTTCATGTATCTAACATACAATTTCAGTCCTGTAGTATCCTCTAAGAGCTAGGCTGCTGGGAAAAATTACCTCATTCCAGTAATTAATATATGTAGCTTTACTTTTGAGGAATTACTTCTACGAAAGCTGATCATCATGTCATTTGGAGACTTGGTATTATTGGAGAAGTCAGTTGATCATCATATGTCATTTGGCCAAATCTACCAACTTGTGATCTTTAAGTATGCTGACAAATCAATAATCAAAGACATCCAAATCAAAGATCGATCAAAAACAAGTCTCATGTTATCTAAAACTAGCAATACTTTAAGTTTCTCTGTTTCTTCAACTCTATACATATATGCATCATATCTTACACACTACAAAGTCGAAGCTTTCTTATAGAGAAGAGGGAAAACCTGATAGTGTACGTATAATTGTGTATTCCAAGAAGAAAATTCCCCAGCTCTCAAGCAAGCCCCTGAATAAGTGAGACAGAGAAACCACAAGCACACGTTAGCCGTATTAAACAACAGATCTCAAACATAAAAAGTATTCATTCAATTTGATTGGCAAGATTAAGAAAAAGAATGACATTGCTCATGTAGTTTCTTATGTTCCTTGCTGCAACTAGATACAGAGAATACTATGAAGTTAAAAAGCCAGTGGAATATAAACATAAAACCGTATAAACTGAGAAAAGTGCATTCAATCAACATTTGCAAGTATGGTTTTGTTAGTTCACCAATATTGGTGGGTAAAATACAGAAACTAAAGCATAAATGTCACTCAAATCGCAAAGAAAACCAAAGTTTTGTCACTTACTGTGGACTTTGGGGGGAAAAAATGAAGAACAGAGACGACGAAGAAAGAGAGATCTCAGATCTGAGGCTGCAAAACCCAGAATTGAAAAATTAGAATGAAACTAGATAACAAACCCCATAGCTAGATGAGCAATTGGGATGTAGAGACAACACAAAAGACAACTGAGATTCCTAACAATGCTTCCAATTGCTCTGCCAGATGCCAACCCTCCTTTTGAAAGTTTGCGACAAGAAAAGGGGGAGGCTGGAATGATCTAGATTGGGAATTCGGAGAAGGGGGAGGGGAGGAATTGATTTTAGATCTACTTTCCCTCTCTAAGAGCCGAGAGAGAAAATCAAGCTACAGTAGCGATGGGAAAGGATTTCCCCTGGTTGTTGACGATGGGAGAGAGATAGTGAGATGTAAAATACGTATTTGCAAGTATAAGATTTTTTTCTATCACCTTCTTACTTAAAAATTAATTATGTATAATAAAATATTGTACTTTAATGGGTTCCTTCTTACATTTTCTTTATGGGGACACATGATCTGTGCCTTACTCTTGCAATGGGCACACATATGGATATATGTCCCTTTTCATCATGCAATGGGCACACATACAACAAGTGTCCCCATATGTGTCCCCTTAGGCCTCTTTTCTAGTAGTGGTGGAAAAATCAAGCTCAGCTTTGATATCTGTTGCTATGGCCTGGTAAAGGAATTCTTGCAAGTGAATTCTCCAACTAATGACTGGGTAAAGAACTAAACATTGCAGCGTGGGTGAAAAATTGGACTCCTCTGGAAGGGGACTTTGTTAAACTGAATGTGGCTCATTTGCCAGTTCTCTTAATTATGGTGGTGTAGGAGGGGTTCTCCGTAATCATAGAGGTGAATTTCTAGAAGCCTTTTCTACTAGAAAGCAGTATATTACGTCTCCCTTACATATTGAGCTTCTATCAATTAAGGCTGGGATTGAATTTTTTCAAGCTTTTAACGTCTCTACAGGAATCATCCAGAGTGATTGTCTATTGGCAGTACAAGCTATAAACTCAGTAGAGGAAGACTTATCCCCTCTGGGTAACATTATTGAAGACATCAAATTGCTTCTATTGAGCTATCACAATTCTCCTTGCTTCATGCTCCTAGAATCTCTAATAGAGTAGCTCATATATTGGCTAGCCATAGTTTTGATTTTGATGTATACTTTGAGTGGTTTACTCATGCTAGCTTCAGACTTCATTCAGGATGTCTTTTTGTACGATTCAAATTTTATACGATAAATAAAATCTATTCTTAATTTCAAAAAAGAAAAAAGAAAAAAAACTAAACAAATACTTAGTCACTAGCTTGTTGAAAGTATGTACGTAATTATGTATGTTCTTGTATAACACATAAGTTATAGCTATTGCTCTCCACAATAAAATATTTATCAGCCATTATGCATAACTCAATTCATCCAAGAATTTATCCTATATATCCGTCCTAGGCCTTGTGCGATTAAGGGTCAAGAACAAAGATCAATGCTCAGTAAAATGAATTAGCTAGATATTCCATATTGGGAATTGATTAACATGATCATCTTCACAGCGAATGTCTGCTACAAATCCATTTGTCCTCGATCATTTACTTAACATAGAACTGCTAATTATGATTACATTGATCCCACGCTCTTTACGCGTACTTCGTATCCCGCCCACCTATTTTTACACTCCCTCCTCTGTTCTTCTCCCTTCAATTCACATTTCAATCTTCTACCCCAAAAAAACTCCCGTCTCTTCTCTCTCCGAAGAGTTACTTCTTGAGAGAGAGAGAGAGAAACCACATATGCCCGGCCGGCCATATATATATGGCTTCTGGACCCCAAAATAATCAGCCCAGAAACCAAGAACAACATTCCGGTCAACACTCCCAAAGCGAACTACCTTCTGCCGTATCCAACTACCCCCCATCAGGGGGTAACAACTACCCTCCATCCGCAATGAACTACCCTCAGCAACCCTACCCGGGGGTCCCGCCGCAGGGCTACCCGGGCTACGGCTATAACCCTTACCCACCAGCCGCATACGCCCAAGACCCAGCCGCCGCCTATTACGCCACGCAGACATATTCACCGGCAGAGGAAGGGGCCAACCACTGCTTCCGCTGCATCTGCGTAATCATGCTGGTATCACTCATGTTTACCCTCATTGCAAGCATCATCCTCCTCTTCGTCGCCAAACCCGAGCATGCCTCCTTCAAGGTAGATTCCCTCAGCGTCTCCAGCTTCAACACAAACCCTGCAAACAAAGTCCTCACGGGAAAATGGGAGGCCAAAGTGAATGTGGAAAACGGTAGGACGAGACTCAATATCGAGAACGTGGAGCCCAGTCTGTACCAAAAGGACACCTGGTTGGCGCGCGGGTCGTCCGTGGGCATATCGTCCTCCGGGTATTGGGACGAGTACAATTGGGGGAGTTCTCCTAGCACGATGGAGTTCAAATTCGAGGCCAACAATGTCTCGGCGCCGGCGGCGGATATTGAAAAGGAGATCAAAGAAACGGGAGGCGTGACGTTCAATTTGAGCATAGATATGAAATATGTGTCGAGGTCTTCTGGGTTTTGGTGGCATGTGAAGAGTGGGAGCATGAAAGTTACGTGCAAAGATTTAAAGATTGGTTTATCGGTCGGTGCTAATAGTGGATCGCTTACTGGTGAAAAAAAAAATTGTGAAGTTTCCGGTGGCTGAGAGATCGAGATAGGAGACAAAATGGGTTGGAGTTTTTCCTATTTTCTTGATTTTCTTATTCATTCATGACCCAAGTATGGAGGGACGGGAAATTGTCATTTGGTACCTATAGATGAACTTATAAGTGGTGTTGTTGTTTTTTTTTTTTTTTTTTTTTTTTTTTAAATTTTGGAAATCTTGAAATCTGTTAATTTGTTGTACAATTTTTTTTCCTAGCTTCTTTATATTTTTATTTTTTTTATTCTTGAAATATTTTGTTCATTGTTTTTAGGAAAAAAAAACTTATTAATTAGGTCTATACCGCCACCAATTTGTGTGTCCAATTTCTCTCTTATTTGAACATATTCAGTAGCTTTTTATAATTTAATCATTAAAAAGTTAAATTCATTCAAAGATCGTCCATAAAATCAAAGCAACAAAAATCATTTAAGCCTCCAACAAATGGACTGTTCTGGTGAAAGTTAGCATTTCATGACCACTGTTCATTTGTTTGATGCAAATGAATGTATAAACGAATTCTATTTACATATATGTTTTGTAAAGAAGATTTTTAGTTGCCGATTTAACTTTTAAACGGTTAAATCATGAATTTAGATTACCAAATGTATGCAATTAAAAGAGAATTTAGATGTATGGACTTAAGGTTTTTACTTGTTTTTATATGCTAATGTTAGCCGAAAGTGAGTTGTGGAATAAATAAGTGAACAGATGGTATATTGTCATTCGTGTAGACAAAACCAAGTTACCTCTATAGGATTTTGAAGGCTGCAGCCGCTGAACAAGAGGAGAAAAATCCCCGAGCAACAAGCCAAGGATTGCCTTATGGCCCAGATCAATTGGATAAGTCCTTCCAATTGAGCTTTATAGTCGAGCCCAAAAAGCCTGCTTCATGCACAATCTAGAACCAACAGCCCATTCCCTCATTGTCAGCAACCATGAGGTCCATGATCATGCCTCCAAGCTCAAGCTAATCAGAAGCCAATAGAGGTTGCTTGGAAATCCTATGCTTAGAAGATTGGGATAATGACCATTTACACAATTTGAGCCTAAAAATTGTCCACTTACTCCATTAAGAGTTTTTTACTCCCATTTACCCAATTTAACATCTATTAACAGTATTGCCATCATTTTAATTAACAACTACTCCCCTCAGACTCTGTTTGCTATTTTAGTGCAGAAAAAATGTTTTAATTCCAATTATGTACTAAAATAGCATCTGTTTGGTAGATTTTGTAGATTGGTAACTGCCTGTACTAATGTTTAACTGTTGTAATCGTCTTGTTGTCATTTTATTGGAGGGCAATAATAAGATTATTAGGGGGCAATAATTAGATTATTGGGGGTAAATAATAATATTATTTATTTGGATAAACCTCCTAAAACTTTCAAAATTAAAAACATTTTCATTTTTCAGTAATTATTGATCCCGATAAACTTGTTATTGGGGGGCAATAACTTTTTTATTGGGGGGCAATAATATCCTCTGGTGACCTATAAGATCTCTGACAATCTCTTTTGAAAAATCCGGCGACCTCCCGGTGAGATTTCCTGCCTGTGACCAGAATCCGGTGAATGATGAACGGATTCCGGCGACTGGCGAAGGGACTCCAGCGGCCATTGATCGGAATCCGACGACCGGTGACCGGAGTCCCACGCCTGTTGACCGGAGTCGGTGAAGTTTCTGTTGACTTAGAGAGTGACAAAGAGAGGGAGGGAAAAATTGTCTCAAAAATATACAAAATATAATTTTAAAAAAAAATACTTAATTGGGTATTAGGGAAAAAAACTATGCAATTTATTGGGTAAGTGAGAAATCTTAAAAGATGTTTGGGTAAGTGGGGTTAATGTAGCTCAAAATTGGGTAAATGGAAATCTCTGAGTTTTTAAAGGCTTTGTAAACTAGCTAGTAAAACAAGACCCTGCAGTCCTGCACTGTGATTTAAAAAAATATATATAAATAAAAAAGGCTGCAAGTGAGTTTAGAGTTTAGACGCGCCTAAAATTTAGTTCTTAGTGAAGAATTGAAACACTTTCCAAATGGAATACACTATATCGATCCAAACTTTTCAGAGATTGGTGTCCGCATCCTAGTAGAATTCCTTACCTCCTTTAAAATTGAATTCCACTGGTAAAAGGATTCACTCTCTCCGGACCTCATATGTGTTATATATAGGGCTTAGCCCATGGTAAATGAACCGGATTAGTTATTTAGTTCGCAGCATAGCATCTGATCTAGCAAACCTTGTTGTTCTCTTTCAATAATGGCTACTCCGGCCGCTACCCATCCGCCCCACCCTATCCCTATCCATCCCCACCACCAGAGGACCTCCCCCCGGGCACAAATCCAGCCAACAACCCCCAGACCACTGGGCCAACTAGGCGTACCTGCCTCGGGGAGAACATCTGCAACTTCGTGGCCGCACTCTTCGTCTTAATTATACTCACAGCCTTGATCAGCATCGCCGTTTGGATTTTCTATTCGTTAACCATGGAGAGTCCAGAACTTCCCGAGTTCAAGATCGAATCAGCCACCGTCTCCCAACTCGATACGGAAGGCTCCTTGACCGCCACGTGGGACATCACTTTCCTCGCCAGTAACCCTAACCGCAAATACAAAATGTACTACGACATCGTCCTTGCATCGGTCCTCTACCAGTACGGTAACACTGTTATCAAGGTAGGGCCAACGCCGCGTTTGCATCCCTTGATTCCCTTCTCCTTGAAAGAGAGGAACCACACACGTGTCCATTTCAAGCTAGGAGTGGTGAGGGAGTGGTTCGGCGATGGAGTGGCACAACAAATCTCCTACGACAGGTCTCGCGGATTGGTGAGATTTGGGGTTAGAATGGCCGCTGTGGTGAGGTTCAAGGCTAGGCTACGGCCTTCGGAACACTATGTACTGCTGGTCTCCTGCGATCGGGTCGATTTCGGGTTTTCTAGGAATAATGAGACCGGCATATTGACGGGTCAATCTAGAGCGTGCTCTGTTGAATCTAGGTAGTATCGGTTGGAACCAAATTTTGTTGTTTTTTTTTTTTGGACATGTGGTTTGAACTAATTTTTTGTATTTTCTTTGGAGATGATGTTTGAACCAGTTTCTTTTTTGTTTTTGGACATGTGGTTTGAACCAATTAGATATAGTCCTTGTTTATGTCTTTTGGCTATTAATTTCAGTTAATTTTTTGAATCATTGGTAAATTTGGGATTAGTCAGCTAATTGAAATGCATATTGGTTGTTCGGTCAAGCTCATGTGGTCAGTTGATTTAGTACTTAATCGTGCTCAACTGTCATTGAATTTAGATTAAATAAAAAAATAAGGAAGTTGGAATACTCATTATTCTCTATCATTGGATTTTAAAAAAAAAATTATTAAAAGTTGGAATACTTATAGCTTGTGGGAGTGTCAGAAAGTTAGGAAGGTTTGGAAGAATACTTGGTTGGGAGGGGTTGTGAAAAGCTGGAAAGAGCAATCTTTTATTGATCTGTTTTACAGAGTAGCTGAAGAGGGAACAAATAAAGAGCTGGAGCTATTTGGGCTAGTGGGTTGGTGGATTTGGAAGAGTAGGAACGATGTTCTTCATGGAAAGTCGGAGGTAGACCCACTAATTCTTGTTCAAAGGTGTCAGGAATGGCAGGAGGAGTTATCCAAGATGATGCGCAGCAACAATCATGCTGCTGCAGGTGCGACACGAGCTAGCGAAATGGCTTTACAGGTTAGTAATATTTCTAGTCTGGTTGTGTATTTTGATGGGGTTGTAAGTACAGAAAATGAAAGTGTTGGTTTGGGGTTGTGGTGTTGAGTCCAGATGGGTGTCTTATGGGGGCTCTAGTAGTGCCCTTGCCATTTCCTCTCATGCCAATAGCAACTGAAGCTCTGGCGTTATGGCATGGACTTAATTATTGCAAGACTCTGGGGTCAGGAATGTTATGATAAAAGATGATGCCCTTAATATGCTTAATGGGTTGAAGGTTGATGGTTGGGACCTTAGCGAGATTGGAGGAGTACTGGATGCAATGAGATTAGCAATGAAAGTTGTTGTTCGTGGAAGCATTCAAGAAACGATTCAATGAAATTGCTCATCGTTTGAAACGTTAGCTCATTGGTGCTAACGTTGCCACAAGCTTGACATTGTAAGGAGAATGGGCCTTTATGACTTCATGATTTGATTGCTGGAAACTAGTTGTTTTGCTTGGGATGCTCTGTTTGCGCATAAACTCTCTGACTGGTGATAAGAGCATTTTAATGCGACATTTTAATAGTTATTTCCTCATATTTTACTTAGTTATTTCCTTAAATAAAAAAATTTTAATTTAGTTTTTATTTTCTAGGTACATTGGAATAAATGGAGAAGAAATGAGCTGAAATGAAAAATGGAGTTTTCCTGGTCCGATTAGGAATCCCAGTCAACGCAGGAATCCTGATGAGGCTCAAGGTAGGGCCAACGCCGCGTTTGCATCCCTTGATTCCCTTCTCCTTGAAAGAGAGGAACCACACACGTGTCCATTTCAAGCTAGGAGTGGTGAGGAGTGGTTCGGCGATGGAGTGGCACAACAAATCTCCTACGACAGGTCTCGCGGATTGGTGAGATTTGGGGTTAGAATGGCCGCTGTGGTGAGGTTCAAGGCTAGGCTACGGCCTTCGGAACACTATGTACTGCTGGTCTCCTGCGATCGGGTCGATTTCGGGTTTTCTAGGAATAATGAGACCGGCATATTGACGGGTCAATCTAGAGCGTGCTCTGTTGAATCTAGGTAGTATCGGTTGGAACCAAATTTTGTTGTTTTTTTTTTTGGACATGTGGTTTGAACTAATTTTTGTATTTTCTTTGGAGTGATGTTTGAACCAGTTTCTTTTTTGTTTTTGGACATGTGGTTTGAACCAATTAGATATAGTCCTTGTTTATGACTTTGGCTATTAATTTCAGTTAATTTTTGAATCATTGGTAAATTTGGGATTAGTCAGCTAATTGAAATGCATATTGGTTGTTCGGTCAAGCTCATGTGGTCAGTTGTTAACTTAATCGTGCTCAACTGTCATTGAATTTAGATTAAATAAAAAAATAAGGAAGTTGGAATACTCATTATTCTCTATCATTGGATTTTAAAAAAAAAATTATTAAAAGTTGGAATACTTATAGCTTGTGGGAGTGTCAGAAAGTTAGGAAGGTTTGGAAGAATACTTGGTTGGGAGGGGTTGTGAAAAGCTGGAAAGAGCAATCTTTTATTGATCTGTTTTACAGAGTAGCTGAGAGGGAACAAATAAAGAGCTGGAGCTATTTGGGCTAGTGGGTTTGGATTTGGAAGAGTAGGAACGATGTTCTTCATGGAAAGTCGGAGGTAGACCCACTAATTCTTGTTCAAGGTGTCAGGAATGGCAGGAGGAGTTATCCAAGATGATGCGCAGCAACAATCATGCTGCTGCAGGTGCGACACGAGCTAGCGAAATGGCTTTACAGGTTAGTAATATTTCTAGTCTGGTTGTGTATTTTGATGGGGTTGTAAGTACAGAAAATGAAAGTGTTGGTTTGGGGTTGTGGTGTTGAGTCCAGATGGGTGTCTTATGGGGGCTCTAGTAGTGCCCTTGCCATTTCCACTCATGCCAATAGCAACTGAAGCTCTGGCGTTATGGCATGGACTTAATTATTGCAAGACTCTGGGGTCAGGAATGTTATGATAAAAGATGATGCCCTTAATATGCTTAATGGGCTGAAGGTTGATGGTTGGGACCTTAGCGAGATTGGAGGAGTACTGGATGCAATGAGATTAGCAATGAATGAGTTCGAGTTGAATTCGTGGAAGCATGTCAAGAAACGATTCAATGAAATTGCTCATCGTTTGGTTAGATTGGTGCTAACGTTGCCACAAGCTTGACATTGTAAGGAGAATGGGCCTTTATGACTTCATGATTTGATTGCTGGAAACTAGTTGTTTTGCTTGGGATGCTCTGTTTGCGCATAAACTCTCTGACTGGTGATAAGAGCATTTTAATGCGACATTTTAATAGTTATTTCCTCATATTTTACTTAGTTATTTCCTTAAATAAAAAAATTTTAATTTAGTTTTTATTTTCTAGGTACATTGGAATAAATGGAGAAGAAATGAGCTGAAATGAAAAAATGGAGTTTTCCTGGTCCGATTAGGAATCCCAGTCAACGTAGGAATCCTGATGAGGCTAGGAAACTTGAAGGCATTAGGAGACCACATGATGACATGAGAGATATTTTGGGAGATTAAATCTGATTTTTGCATGGAAAATCAAGGAGATTACGTGGAGAATATCAAGGGAGAATTTTAAGGAAGAAAATATTTAAAACAAGTCCAGATTCGTTCCTCAATTCCCTCAAGATATGTTGGCTGAAATTAGAGAATAAAATATGCAATTTTAATGTAAAAATCAAGAGAAAATCAAGGGGAGGACATTAAGGATAAAACCATGGAGAGATTTAAGGGAGAAAAGGTCCAAAATGAGTCTGGATACATTGTCTAGGTTCATCCCTAGATATTTGGCCGAAAATGGTGAATAAAATCAGATTAAATCTTGGGAAAATCAGCAATAATATATTTGGAAAGATTATGGATTTATTTTGGAGCTTTTTGATTAGTTGAGTGACATGGCAGAGCTGACGTGACATTAATTCATTGGTTAGAGCTGTGTGGTGCAACCAGAAAATTCCTTAGAAATTAAATTCATAAAGTCTTGCCTTCCCCTATATAAACCCCCCTATATCACACCACAACACACAACACACCTCTATCCCTCAGTAAATAAACATCAGAAAAATTCTCTCAATTCTCTAGTCTTCAGAAGCTCTGCGTCTCAACCAAGGAGGAGAAGAAATCATGCAATACATCAAGATCTATCCGCCATCCACCCTTGGGTCATCCCTAGAAGGTTGCTTGCTTTCAAGGATCTTCGAGTTCTTCGTCTCAAGGCCATGTCATCCATCTTTCACGGTGTATTTCATACTTTCTTTTGTTTTCCTTTGTTTGATTTTTAGAGTTATGAATTCTAATTAACATGACGTTAAGGGCAAAGTTTAAAGTCTGTTTATATGTTTTGAAATAAAGTTGTGATTTCTTTATGTTGATTTATATGTTGCTTATGTGAGTTTGCTTGATTGATTTTGGATTACAGAAGACTTTTATATGTTTATGTTCTTTGGTGGCCAACTTAGGATATATGCATGTAATTGGAGCTAGATTTAAGTAGTAAAGGCTTTGGACAAAAGTCGAAATCAATTAAGGAGGATTGCAAATAGGTGAACTTATTCATAACTAGGTTGTGCACTTTGGTTGACATCCTTTATTTGTTCTTAATGCGTTGAATGTGTTTTTGATTAGCTAGCTTTCTAGACTATCATTGCATGTTCAATAGGATTGATTTAGGTGCTTTCACTTAGATTAATTATTCAAGGAAAGTAAAAAATGGGAAATCGTTTGCTTTCTAACGTTTCACATGGTCAACTTCTTTCTCATGACATAGAAAATCAACCATAGGAATTGTGATTGGATTTCATTCATATGATTGTGGATTTGATCTTTGGTCCTTGCGTTCCACCCTTGTATATATGTTTTTTATATTTTCTTTATTTTATTTATTTTAATTTCCAATTTATTAATCCTAAACCCCCATTTTGGTTTTGTTATTTTGTATATATACTTTATTTTATTTTTGTAAATATTATACTTTGTTTTTATTTTAATTCTTTATTTTGTTTTACAATGACAGGTGTACCCTCAATCCCCGGAATAGAACGATCCCTATTTACTATATATTAACGATGACATTTTCAGGGTTAAATTATGCGCTTGCTTTGAGCGTATCAACTGGATGTAATCCTTTTTAGTTAATAAAATTTCTTCTCAATCAGAAAAAAGAAGAAGAAGTTAGAATACTCATAATTCTCCATCATTAGATTCAACCAAACAGTAGTTGTACTCAACTAAGTTTAATTTAATTGACTATTAAAGCATGACTTACTTGTTATCTCTAAGAAACTGGTATATTTCTTGTAATGACTATATATAGTACTTTTATCTCATAAAGAAAAAAAAGAAAAAAGACTGCAGTATTTATTTTATCCCATAAAAATTATAACAAATTACATATAAGTGTCATTTTGAGACTTTAATTAGTCACAAGGCCACCTAAACTTTTTTTTTTTTTTTTACACATAAGGCCACTTTAGGCCATCTCCAGTAAGAGATGGCTATATTGGGGTCAGGGCTATAACATAGCCCCCAGAAATACTTTAACTGGCTTCGTTTTGTCATCGATCTTAGCCCCTAGAAAGTTTTCTTCAATGGTCTGGTGAGAGCCCTGTTTTTCAATTTTTCAATCATTTTGAAACCTATTTTTCTAATACAAGTTTTTTTGTTTCAATTTGAAGGGTTGGATCATCTTGAAGGGTTGGAGATTTGGAATTTGACTGTTTTATGTTTTTGTTTTGTTAATTTTTTTTTATTTTTGTATGGATTTGAGGCTTGAATTATGTATTGTTGCTGTTTTTGGAAAAGGTAAACTCATTTTTTGAAATTTGTCATTCAATTTGATAGCCATGGTTTGATTTCGGTAATTCGTATGGATTTTACGACTTACTCTAGCGAATGATGCTCATGGATACAACAATATGTTGATGGATTATGACATGTGCAATACATACAAGTTTGAGCAGATCAAAGCATGATATTGTAAATTTATAGTTGTTTTAATATTTCATAGTGGCTTTTGTGTTGTTTGGTAATAGCTTTCTCAGTCTGGTTGTAGCTTTTAGAGGGTAGTTGGTGATGGTTAGAGTAGCTTTTAGAGTTGGTGAGAGTAGATTTTTGGTGTTTTTTTTTTTTAATGTTAGTGAGAGTAGTTTTTAGTGTTGGTGAAAGTAGCTTTTGTTACTGGTGACAGTAGTTTTTATCGTTGGTAGAGTAGCTTTCTAATGTTAGTGACAATAGCTTTTGTTGTTGGTGAGAGTAGTTTTTAGTGCTGGTGAGAGTAGTTTTTGTTGTGGGTGACAGTAGCTTTAATTTTGTTGCATTACTGGTGACAGTATCTTTTGTTATTGGTGACAGTAAGTTTTGTTGCTGGTGACAGTAGCTTTTGTGACCTCGTCGCTAGGAATGAGCAAACGGGGGTGGGGGGCGGGGTACCCGCGGGTTTTCCCCGCATTGTCAAGCGGGGGCGGGGGCGGGGGCGGGGTTCCCCATCACATGTGCGGGGGGGGGTGGGGGCACGGGGTTCCCATTACCCATGCGGGGTCCCCGTTTATCTTTTTTTTTTTTTTTAATTGAGAACTATTATTTTTCAACCAACATATGGGGCATTTTTATAATTTTCTTATTCTAAAAAAAAAAAAAAAAAAAAACTTATACGGGGTATTTATCTTTCCCATCCAGAATACACCTTTAAAGCGATTCGGGAGGATCCGACCGTTGGATTGTCGTATAATTTTGTGAGGATGATTCTAAAGGCGATCCGGGACGATCCAACCGTTGAATCTTTGTATAATTTTGTGAGGATGATCCTAAGGGCGATCTGTGAGGATCTGACCGTTGGATCATAGTATAATTGTGAAAAGACGATCCTCTAGGTGATCCTTGAGGATCCAACCGTTGGATCGTCGTATAATTTTGAGAGGATGATTCTAAGGGTGATCCGGGACGATCCAACCGTTGGATCTTTGTATAATTTTGAGAGGATGATCCTAAGGGCTATCCGTGAGGATCTGACCGTTGGATCATAGTATAATTGTGAAAAGACAATCCTCTAGGCAATCCTTGAGGATTCAACCGTTGGATCGTCGTATAATTTTGTGAGGATGATTTTAAGGGCGATTCGGGACGATCCAACCGTTGGATCTTCATATAGTTTTGAGAGGATGATCCCAAGGGCGATCCGTGAGGATCTGACCGTTGGATCATGGTATAAATTGGTAAAGATGATCCTCTAGGCGATCCTTAAGGATCAGACTGTTGGATTGTCGTATAATTGTGATTTGTGATTTTGGCTGTTAGAGAAGACGCAGCCGGATTTTTGCCAAAAAGAAGAAGAAGAGAGAAGACGCTAGGGCTGGGTTCGGTACGGTACCGGCCCTTCAAGGCCAAAACCACCTACCGTACCAGAACTTATTGGTACACAAAATGCAGTACCATTACCGGCCACAAAAGTCGGTATACCAACTTCTCGGTATCGGTTGGTATCGGTTGGTATCGGTTGGTTGGGCCTCCAACCGAGTTTAAGATTGGGCCAGCTTTCAGCTACGGCCCAAATGAAAATTTTAAATCTCAAACCTGTCAGCAACAGAAAAACTGAAAGCAAATGAAAAACAATCAAATAACTTATATGAATTTAAGGGCCCAGACCATAAGCAAATGTAAAACAATCAAATAACTTATAACTCTCACTCTCTCAGTCTCTCACATCAACTTCAGTTCATCACTTACACTCTTACAGTCCATCTCATCATCAGTTCATCACTTCATAATTCATATCATCACTTAGTCAGTTACAATTCATCTCATCATCAGTTCATACCATCACTTACAGTTCACACAAATGAATGAATGATACAATAACAAAGCGGACAATAGTTGAAAACAAAGTATTCAAAGACTCAAATTTGAAATTTCATCTCATTGTCACTGCATATTTGCTTGTTGTGCTCCCTGCCTCACTCAGAGTCAAAGTTTCTGCAAATCCATTTTAGTTGAAAAGAATAAGAATGCTGGCAGTTCTGTAAATTCAATTAATGAAGAAGAATTTAGGCAGTTTTTGCAATTTCTAACGTTGAACAAAAATGCTTACGATGTTGGCTGCTGGCTGCTAGGCATCAGTGATCAGTTTGTGTAGAGCTGATATTGGTCAATGTTGACTCCATTCCTTGATTAAAAGCATTTTCTGCAAAATAACAAAGACAAGGTTAAAAACAATATCATGATTCATAAAATAAGAAACAAACAATATGAGTAGCTTACCCCTCTCAAGTTCCTCCAAAGTGTGGTTTGGATCGGTAGAATTTGCCAGCCCTACCTAAAATCACAATATCAATGAGATTATCTCCATTCCAAATGTATACTTTTAGTAAATTAATAACTTGTTCTAAGCTGTGCAGCGATTAAATTCATAATCTGGGAACCTAGGCTACATTCAAGTTTCTTTAACCAAGAAAAAGCAGCATGGCTACAAATCCTGCAATAGTATATTAATGAGACACTCGTTAGTGTATGCCTAAGCCCCTCACGGTATAACTATAATGCATGTAACTTCACTATATATGCGATTATTCATTGTACATCTAACAAACTAGCCAACAACCTGCATTAGAAATTAGAGACGCAAAGCAACAAGGATCCAGAAAAGGCATGATATCCATACCTATTTTCTAACTTGGGGGTTTCATTAATAGGTCCACTGAATTACTGAGATATCACCATTATGAATAGAAAAACAGTAAAAGCAAAATACTTCCTAAGTGTTTTCAGTTTTCACCTGCCGGATAGGCTCTGGCACACGATGACACGATACTTGCAAGTAAGTTTTACAATTTTGATGGCAGTATCAAGCGAAATGCGGTGACCAATTGAAATAAATATAGGCTTCACGCAGCCGCCTGTAGATCTCATTGCCTGGGACATAAAAATAGAATGTGGTTTCAAAATAGTTGAATCAAATGACACTTGGAACACAAGCAGATCTGTAGAGAATAGTTATGGTAGCTTTATATATTCTTACCACTCCCCATATACGCCCTGAGCGTCCTGTCAAATTAATAAAATCTTCAGCTATGAAACCCAATACATAAAAATCAAAGATAGACCCAATCAGAATCAATACATAAAGACACAATCTTTTTATAGAGAGAAGAATAGAGAGACTGACTCTGCTCAAGAACACCGTCTTTGGGCTTCTTTGCTGGAGTCTTTGATTTGGGTTTCTTACTGCAGCAATTGTTCAGCTACTTTGAAGCGAATCGATTTGACGTGAAATGAGACTGAGGGAGACAGGGAGTGGTCGAGAGAGGGACTGAGGGATTAGGGATTAGGGTTTGGACCAAGAGTTTGAGAGAGAGGCATTAGTCTCGCTCGGGTTCGAGAGAGAGAGAGAGAGAGAGAGAGAGAGAGACGAGGTGAGTCGAGAGAGGCAGACTGGCAGAGACTGAGAGAGGGACTGAGGGAATGGGATTAGGGTTTGCAAAGTTTTAATCTAACGGTTGTTAGTTAATTTGGAATAAAATCAACGGTTATGATTAATAATATAAAAATATTTAAAATAATTAAATATTATATTAAATAAGTGGTACGGTACGGTATACCGTATTTCTTTAAAATTTCATACCGATACCGTACCAATTACACCCACTCGGTACGGTTGTACCGTACCATAATCTCGGTAACCGAAACTCTTGGTAACCGACTTGCTTGGTTCGGGACGGACTCGGTTGGTTGGTTTGGATCGGTAGAATTTGCCAGCCCTAGAAGACGCAACAGGATTTATAGAAACAATGATGAAAATAAAAAGAATAAAAAAATTATTTTTTTGTCAAAAAAGAAAAGGAAAAAAAAAAACTGAAAAGATAGAAAATAGAAAAGAAAAAAAAGACCAATGCGGGGGGCGGGGGCGGGGGTGGGGAACCCATTACCCGCAGGGGCGGGGCGGGGAATCCCCCATCTGATAATATCCCCAGACGGGGAACGGGGGCGCGGGGGAATTTAGGCGCGGGGGCGGGGGCGGGGGAATTCCCCGTTTGCTCATTCCTACTCGTCGCAGGTCGCCGGAAATCTCAGCAGAGTAACTTTTGTTGTTAGTGAAAGTAGCTTTTGGTGTTAGTGACAGTAGCTTTTGGTGTTAGTGATAGTAGCTTTTGTGGTCGCCGAAGACCTCGTCGGAGTTTGGGGAAAAGAGCCAGAGACCCTACTAGAGTTGGCCGGAGACTTCACCGGAGAGGTGAGAAAGAATGATTGTTGACTTTTTACTCTACTGACATTTATGTAAATATGTTAGTTTTTATATCCAAAATATAACATAATTTTTAATCTACTGACCTTATGTGAGATAAAAATAGTTAGTGGCCCTATGGCTATAGAAACATTCGAAAATGGCCTTCTATGTAATTAGCCCTAAAAAATACTATAGTATTTTTATTTATTTTATCATTTTGTTGATTACTACTTAAGCACTAAACACGTATGAGGACTAAGGAGAATAAATTATCATGCACACTATTGCTAACTTTGTACTTAATATCAGCGGGTTTAGGGTTTATCTGAGATTTTTTTTAAAATCATTTTTTAAATTTATCCAAAATACTTTGGTACAATGGATTACTTGTATGTATATCTCAAAACCACTTTTAAGTACTTACATTCAAGACAATTTCGCTTTTTGTAACTTTTTTATTTATTCAAAAACATTTTTGTGTCTCTGAAAAGAAAACTCAAACATACCTTTATTTTTTTGTTTTTCAAACATGCCTTTATTCTTAATTAGAAGTTGAGCACTCTTGGCTCATGACTATTTTCATTATTAAAAGTATTTTTCCTCTAAAAAGAAAAATAAATCTTAGAGAAATGGAAATTTTCTAACCGTTTATAAATATAATAATTTAAAATATTGTAGTAGTTGTAAGAATTTCAAAGATTAACATTATCTATATGTATTATATTTAAGCGAAGTGGTTTTTTTTTTTTGATGAAATATGACAACTCTTTTATTGATCAGCGAAATCAGACATACGATTTACCCATGTGGGGCTGACAAAAAAACTATTACCTAAACGATTCAACCTTTTTAAGAAACAATGAAGCTCAACCAAAAAAAGTTATAATTCATTCATGAGAAATCAAAGAGGCACAGATGAATCGAACGCCCTAGGCGTCATAGCTCAATCATTAGGTGAGAAAGGTACATTTTCCAAGACATAATGTCATTTTCATCATCCACTTCCTCCATTGCTTGAACCCAAACTCACCAAAAGCTAGCCCAAGAGCCAAAACCCTAAAAGCTCTCAAGTCCCAACCCAGCCACCTTGTCAGGGCTTGAGACCCAGGCCTTTTTGCTAGGGGCACCTACATGTTTGGGCCTACCAAAACCAGAACAACTACAGCCACCTACCACAGAACTACCGCCGCTGCCACCTGAGTCGCAGCCCTAGCCAAAGTCAGCAACAACGAGCCTGGCTTCAAGGATGACTTCCGTAACCCATTTTGCCATCAACCACCTCGACGCTTTTGGCACAGTGCCGCCCACTACTCTCAAGGCGCCATTAAGAGGTTGACCTGGTCCCCAAATCTGGGCAGCCGTCGTGTTCCCACAAAGTTCACCGTGAGCCCCCCTCATACCCCTGCCGTCGAAGCTGAAATGGATCTCGACTCCCGGAGACTCAAGCACCTGCCCCGGTCGCCATGATCCTAGATAGACCTCAGCGCCGCCAGTGGAACCCCATACTGGTCCCAACCACGTAAATCCACCTTGAAAAGTTTTTCCCCTTTCCCCTTGTTGGAAAAACCTCATTCCCTCCACCAATAAAGACGAAGAGGAGCCCCAGAGAAAAACGCAAAATCTCGATCCATTGGAATGGAGCAGATACAAGAGACACCAACCCAATAGGCGGCATTCAACAACCCTAGTAGAGCGTCACTGCTAGGTTCCACAGAATTTTTTTTTTTTTTAAATTACCTTGATAACATGCTGCTTCCATTAATATTAGGCCATCTTTAGCTGTTGGTGGCTAAAATAGACCCAGGTTAAATTTAAATCCCCAATAATCACTATTTATGCAAATAGTAAAGGCTATAATTTTAATCATCTCCAACCATGTGGGCTCCACAATGAAATTAATCACAGCCCTTGATCTCTTCATATTAAATCAGATTTGTTATTTGGGCTGGCAATTTTGTGGGCTCCATTCTATGGTTTGGGGACTATACAAATGGCTAAAGATAACCCAGCCCTTTACCATATAGCCCCTCAAAATCTTTTCTTGTTTAGCTTAGCCCACTCATTGGAGATAAAAGTCTTGGTTTTAAGGGCTAAATTCAGCCTATAACCCTCCATTGGAGATAGCCTTAGGGTAAATGGTTAGAATCAAATTGTAAAGTATCCATTATAATCACTGAAGCTTGACCAATCCAATCCTTAACATCCTCTATTAGGATGTTGGCATGTTCATTCAACACAAAGTCATCCGAACCAACATCTTTGATGGCCACTTGGCAGTCACTTTCAAGGCAAATATCTTTCAATCTTTGTTTTTGTATAAGATCAACACCAGCTCTGATAGCTAGTAATTCCACCTGTTTTGCAGAAGATACAAACTGAACATAATGAGCAAAAGGAATTACAAATGATCCATTTCTCTCTTCTAATAACTTCACCAATACCTCAATTATTTTGAGATGGCAAGAAAGCTCCATCAACATTGATTTTGAGCTTGTGTGTTTGAGGTGGAATCCAATACTTACTTGGCTTAGCTTGTACATTTTGAACCTATGATTTTTGAGCTTTAAGAAATACAATATGCCAGGTTAGTGAACCAACCAACATGTTATGAGCATTTTGAGATGAATCTTTCCAGAGCTTGTTGTTTCTGTTTTTCCTGACTACCTTCACAAGCATAAATAATTTTTCTAATTTTTTTTTTGCTTTGATGCACCACCTGATCTAACATCCAGTCTTTGAAAAGCATATATTGTAGTACTGTTCTGAACTGTGAGGGCTGCAACAGCATAAGTTTCTAGAGCAATAGGGCATTGACATAACACATGAAAGTTTTTTTTCAAATCTCTCATAGCAAAGCAAGCAATTTATAGGACCAGTGTAATTTTGTGAATTAATCTTTCTCTTGTATGAAATATGTTGTTCATAGCTCTCCACACACAAATTTGCACCTTTTCAGGAACTTTTGCATTCCATAGTTTTCTCCATAAACATTTATAAAGATCTCCAGATGAAGTAGAAGTAAGAAAGTTGCTCATAGCATGTTCCCAAGCAATCCAATAACCAGATTTAATAGCATATTTACATTTTTTTTTCTGGTAACCATATGTATTGATCTTCAGCTGTATATCTACTTTAAGGAATGCTGAGAATTTTCTCAACCACACTAGGCAGGAATAAAGTAGCTAGTAGCTCACATTTCCATGTTCTAGTTAAGCTATTAATTAGGTCTACAACTGTAGAAATGGAAGAATGTGCATGTTTATGAATCAAGTATGCAGAGCAATTTGGAATCCCTCGATTTCTCCAAACAGTACCTTCTCCAATTATCCACTATATACCAGTTGCAAGTATAGGCCTACTTGCCATAATGCTTCTCCAAGGAAAGGATGAAGCCTTTCCCAGTTCAACTTCCCAGAAAGATTGGATAGGATAATATTTTGCTTTGTATAGTTTAGCTAGCAAGGAGTGAGGGTTACAGATCAACCTCAAAGCCTTCTTTGTAAGCATAGAAAAATTATGAACAAATGAATTCTTGAAACCCAAACCACCTCCTAGTTTTGTCAAACACAGTTTACTCCAACTCCTCCAATGAATTTTCTTTTTCTAATCAGAATCATTGCAAAAGAATCAGGCACACAATTGATGGATATGATCATCATATAAAGATTCTGGGAGCAAATAACAATTCATTGCATAAGATGGCATTGTCTAAGCAACAGGTTTAGTCAAAATTTCTTTACCTGCAGAGCCAAGCAGCTTGGATTTCTAATGAGTTCTTTTGTGAGCTTCTCTTTAATGTAAGAAAATTTTGCTATCTTTGATTTTTCAGCCCTCAAAGGCAGTCTCAAATACCTATCATATTCATTTACCTTCTTGACTTCTAGAATAGAGGCTAAGTGTTTCTGAAAGGATGGCTGCATATTACAGCTAAACACCACATTGCTGTCCTGAAAATTTATTTTTGGTCAGGATGCAAGCTCATAAGTATTTAGAATGTGTCTCAACATAAGACATTCAGCTTCAGTTGCAGTTCCAAAAATAAGGCTATCGTCAGCAAAGAATAAGTGATGTATATTGGGAGCTCCAAGACACATAGTTAGGCCTTTAGAGCATCTGCAGTGGACCCAAGTTTTGGGTCCAAAACCAAGATTTGAGTCCATAAGTAAAGGAATTAGGCTGCAGTGGGTCGGAAAATTAAATTTAGACCCATTTCTACTAGAGACCCAAATCCTGGCTCAAATCTGATCCAAATGAGGACCCAAAAAAATTAGACTCAAATTTGATGAGACCCACCACGTGGGCTTTCTGGTGCATGGAAGTGTGCATGCAAGTGGGCATGAAATCAAAAATGGCGAGGGACCCAACACATGGGCTTTCTGGATGCATTTTTTTTTTGTAAATGTAAAATTTTGAATTTTGTTTATAATATTGCCGTTTTTCAAAGGCTTTCTCATGATTTTTTTTCATTTGCCTCTTTCATTCCCTACTCTCATTCTATTGTTCTTCAAATATATTTTTTTTCAATATGAATAATTTTTAATGAATTTTATGTTTAATGTTTGATAATTAAATTTTATTTACACTAATTTGTTACGCATTTTATTTAACTTAATGTAAGTTATATATATATATATATATATATATAAATTAAAACGAACATAAAATAAAGGGTTAAATACTGCTTACTCCCTATATTTATAGGGTTTCATCGTTTCAGTCCCTGACCTTCGAATTTCACCTAAAAAGTCCTTGAACTCCCAATTTCCTCCCAATTGGTCCCTGCCATCAAACATCCGTCAAAAACTCCGTTATTTTCCCCTAAAAAGTCTATTATACCCTCAATTACTTTAGAAAAAAAAATTTCTTTTCCTCTTTTTTTTTTTTTTTTCATTTTACCTCTTCTTCTTCCGGCTCTCTCGCCTCCTTCTTTTCATCTCCTCATCAAGATGGTTCCAATCCACAGACCTTCAAGAGGTGAAATGAAAAAAAGAAATAAATTTAAAAAAAAGTAAGTGAGGGCATAATAGACATTTTTAGCAACTTTAACAGAAAATTTTGACGACAGGGACCAATTGGGAGGAAATTGGGAGTTCAGGGACTTTTTAGGTGAAATTCGAAGGTTAAGGACTGAAACGATGAAACCCTATAAGTATAGGGAGTAAACAGTATTTAATCGATAAAAGTCTCAAATATGAGTCTGTTCCATAGTGGAAAGATTTGTGTTTTAGACCCAAATATGAATCTAAAAAAATGAGTCCAAAATATGGGTGCAAAAATAAGTCCTGCACCACTGCAGCACCTAATAAAAGTAAGTCCTTTTGTACACTATTCAGATTGACCCAAATCACTATTCCAGTTTATTTGGACTCAAATTTGACTCTATAAAATGAGTCCCCACTGCTGATGCTCTTACGCTGTGAATTATCTACATGAACGGACCGAATCTGTCGAACCGAAACCGTTCGTGTTTATAATGGTAAATTGCAGTTTTGGATGCTTTACGATCATCAAATTGGCTGAAAATTTGCAGAAGTGATATATACATTATGACCTAAAAACTGAACGGTTAAGATGTGGATGTGTGATCGAAAAGTGGGTAAAAACAGGAAATTCGTACCTAAGCAAAAAGTGCGGATATCAACACCTGAGAAGCCCTGTGTATATATATATATATATATATATATAGGAATCCCTACCGTAAGCTAAGTTAAGGATCTCCTTAGCAAAGAAGGACTGTATATATATACACACACACACACAGTCACATTGAATCACATATTCACATATTCACCGTTCAGTTTTTAGATCCTAATGTATAGATCATCTCTGCAAATTGTCAGCCAAATTGAATCCAAAACTGCAATTTACAAGAATGAGTCGAATATGTTCAATCTGAACTATTTGTGTAAATTGCAGTTTTGGATGCCTTAACGATCATCAATTTGGCTAAAAATTTGTAGAAATGATCTACTCATATATACCTAAAAACTAAATGGTTAAGATGTGAATATGTGATCGAAAAGTGGCCAAAAACTGAAAATCCGTATCTAAGCTTAGGTAAGGACGTCCTTAGCCAAGAAGGACTGTGTGTGTGTGTAGGGCCCTTTCACTAAGGGATCATTTTTTTAGCCATTTAAGGGATCCCTTGTGGGACCTACTTTCAGCATCTTGACCATTCAATTTTTTTTCATAATGTATAGATTAAATATGCAAATTTTCAGGCAAATTGATGATCATTATAGTATCAAATTAGTTTTAATCAACGGACGAACCGAATCTGTCCAACTTGAACATGTCATGTTCATAATTACGAATGCCTTAATGATTATCATGTTGGCTGGAAATTTGCAAAGATGATCTACTCATATATATCTAAAAATTGAACAGTTAAGATGTGAATATGTAATCGAAAAGTAAGTCTAATAAGCGATCCCTTCAAATGGCCAAAAAAAGAATAGAAAATTACACAGTAGCACCTGACCAAAGATATAAACACAGAAAACCCACCTTCAATTTGTTTTATACAAATAAGGACACAAGCTCAGGCCCAAAAACCAAATGAATCAGGCCTGCTTCGAATTTTGATAGAAAATGACTAAAATGGCCAGTTTTCATTACAAATTACACTCATGCCACTGGGCATTATACTCCACGACCGAAACCGAAATCCCAAAACGCAAAACGCCCAAACCCAAATCAGAAACCCTAAAATCATATTTCGGATAGTGTGGAATTGAGGTGGCACACGGATAGTGTGGATCAGCTGTGTTGGGATCCCAAGCATGCTGATTTGGTTGCCACTGCCTCCGGTGACAAAACCGTTCGGCTATGGGATGCGCGGAGTGAGTCATTTGATGTGTCAATTTGATAGCTTTTTGGGTGTAGAGGTACGATTTTTGATGCTATGACGGTGTATGTGATTGTGTATTTGGGTGCTGCAGCTGGGAAGTGTGCGCAGCTAGCGGAGCTTAGTGGCGAAAACATTAACATTACATATAAGCCGGACGGGACGCACATTGCTGTTGGTAATAGGGTATGTTTACTTGTGTGTGAAAGCTCTGTTGTATGAGGGATGTTTGATTCCTCAGTAGATATGGATGTTTGGTGTTCTTATGGTTTTGTTTGTTTCGTCCTTAAATTGTAGGACGATGAACTAACGATTTTGGATGTTCAGAAATTTAAGCCAATTCACAAGAGGAAGTTCAACTATGAGGTAACTTATCAAAGAGATGGTTTTTTTTTTAATGACTTGTCTGTTGCATGTTCTCGAGAGGCTTAGCTTTCATAGTACTAGGCATGTGGAAGAACTTTTGAAGCTCAAACTTGAGAAATTCAATGCTTGGGTATAATATGCAAAGGTAGCTTTAGAAAACTGACATCAATAAGGAATTTATCTAGAATACAAATCACAAGAGGGTTTATCAACATATGTAAAATGTTAATTATTCTCTCTTTCTTCTGAAGTTCAAGACCGAATCTTTTCATTCTATCGTTACGGGTGTAATATTACAAAGGAATAAGTTATTTTCTACAAATCGAAATATGATTTGATATCACATGCAAAAAGCTGTAGAGAGTTGAAATGAAAACGTTCATCTATGTTGAAATGATAAGGAAATGAAAACGTTCATCTATGTTGAAATGATAAGGATAGTGTTGTAGAGAGTTGTGCAAGTTTGATTCACTAGTGATCATATTTTACCCTATGGTGGAGTAATTAGAGTGGTACTCTTTGTTCTGCAGTGGTCTTAAATGTCTATTGAATTTGAATTTTGATTGTTGACATGTGGTGGTATCCTGCCATGACAGTTACTGCATTGATCAAAAATATTTGTGCTGATCCATCATCATGATATGATAGTCATTGTGATATTTGTTATTGTTTTGTGGTTTTTGATCTATATAGAAGTTAATGGAAAATGCTTTAGAACCCACATTTTGGCCAATATACGATTACGACGATTTGATAGGTTAGTATGAGCTTTTATCTGTTGTTATAGGTTATGCATAGTTGTTTTTTTGTAGTGGGTAAAAGTGGATTGAGAAGTTAACAAAACATTTTGGTGTGGTAAGTGCTACTGACCTAGAAGCGTACTAATGATGAGCAATGTTAGAATAAATGTTTTGTTAGATGGTTAGTTAGCATTCAGCTATGAATACATGTAATTTCGTAGCTGCTTTTGTTGTATACTTTTTAGACACCAGCAATTCGTTTTTATGAGTGATAGTTTTACCTAGAGTGTTCAGTACTTAAGGAGATAAAATTGTTAATATTGCAGTAGCAACCTAATACATGATTGATCCTTTGATTTACTCATTCTTGATTTGGAGCCAGTAGCAGTAGCAGTACCGGCAGCGGTTGGAATAGGGGAAACTATCGATGTAAGAGGAAGCAAAATATGGCGGGCTATCGAGAGTTGCGAGAGGAAGCAAGCTTAACTAGAGAGGCTGTGGGATGACAAGGAAAAAGTGACAAAGAAATACAAACAATTGAAGATAAAACTGAAGAAGAAGCAAGAAGAGATCAAAAACTAGAGAAACAAATGCAAACAACTAATGATGATGCAGCGTAAGATAGAAGAAGGTGCTGCTGGGAATGAAGATATTTTAGCTGTACAACTAGAGACCAACATCAACATACCATAATCTTCATTAAAATATAGTACTTATATGTAATAACTAATATTGAATGTAATATCATATGCTACTGCTACTGTTGAATATGCTACTGCTAGATATGCTACTGCTCAGATAGCCATATTGCATGACCTAAAGTTGTGGTGGCCAAGTTGATCACTGAAATTAAATTTATTCCTGTAAATTTTGAAAATCTTTAATTTATCACAACAATACAATGTCATCTGCTACTGTTGAATATGCTACTGCATAAAAACAGTCATACATGACAATTTATCCCTACAATACTCATTTCCTTAAGAGCTCAAAAAATTAATTTGAGGCACCTCTACAATATATAATTGGAGTGTGAACATACATATAAAAAATAAAAAAAAGTTTCAAAGATCTATTAAAGATTGAATGTAATGCCATGTGCTACTCTGCAGCGAGTGCAGTAGCAGGATTTGACAAGTGCAGTAGCAGGATTAGGCGATGACGAGTACAGTAGTAGAACACGAGTACAAGTGCAGTAGCAGAACTGGACGAGTATGAGTGTAGTAGCAGGATTAGGCGATGACAAGTGCAGTAGCAGGATTTGACGAGTGCAGTAGCAGGATTAGGCGATGACGAGTACAGTAGCAGAACACGAGTACAAGTGCAGTAGCAGAACTGGACGAGTATGAGTGTAGTAGCAGGATTAGGCGATGACAAGTGCAGTAGCAGGATTAGGCGATGACGAGTGCAGTGGCAGAACACGAGTACAAGTGCAGTAGCAGAACTGGACGAGTATGAGTGTAGTAGCAGGATTAGGCGATGACAAGTGCAGTAGCAGGATTTGATGAGTGCAGTAGCAGGATTAGGCGATGACGAGTGCAGTGGCAGAACACGAGTACAAGTGCAGTAGCAGAACTGGACGAGTATGAGTGCAGCGAGTGCAATAGCAGGATTACGCGATGACGAGTGCATTACCGGAAGAGGGGATTTGTGTTGGGAAAAATACTAGTGAGACGAAGTTTAGAAAATTTTGGTACTTCAAAATTGTGGAAATTTCAATGGATATTTTGCTTAAATTAAAATTTAGAAAATTTGATGGAAGTTTTGATATATGGGGTAAATATTCGTATCTAAAACTAGTTTTGAAGACATTTTGGAGAGTTTAAAATATCGATAAAGCTAAGTTACGGAAAAAAAAGTAATATAAAAAATATTATTCTAAAAAAAAAAGTAACATAAAGGGATTATTCTTAAAAAAAAAAAAACTAACATAAAGGAATTAGAAGTCAAAAGAAGTAGTTAAGGGTAAAAAAGTAAATTAACTCATGACATGTGGCAAGTGGAGAATACATTATCCTTATTTGTAAGATTTAGTCCTTATATGTTTAATTCAATCTTTAAAGGATGTATTTGTTATGTCATTTTTTGTCAATAACTTATATGTAATTTGTTAAAAAAAGAATCCCTTGCTAGAAGGGCTGTGTTTTTCCGAATGACAGCAAAGTGAGCATAACGTGGCCACGTAGGTACGTAAGAAACTCTTCCAAAACAGAAACCCTAATCCTCAGTTCTAGTTTAGACTTTCACGATAGGATAGTGGTAACGGCGTCCTAGAAAAAAGTCATTTATCGCCTCTTAAAACGAATTCCACTAGTAAAAAAATTCTGCTCATCCTTATCTCCATCGTTTCATATTAGCAGCTAGGATAGCATCTGATCTAGCGCATCGTCTTTTTCTCCTTCAATGGCTACTATCCAAGACGACAAGACAGTCACTGGCTATCCGGTTCAGCCGGGTCAAGTCCCTACCGGCTACCGATCCGCTCCGCCCTATCCCTTCCCACCACCACCACCGGAGTTCCACTACAACCCCCAGCCCGCTGGGCCCAATAAGTCCACCTCCTTCGTCCGCGTCCTGATGGGATTCTTCGCCGTATCTGCAGTCATTATCTTAATAACCTTCTTGAATTGGCTGGTGATGCACCCTAAACTCCCGGAGTTCAAGGTCGAATCGGCCACCGTGTCCCTACTCAACGTGACTCGCTCCGAGTTAACGGCCACGTGGGACATCAGCCTCCTCTCCACCAACCCCAACAAGAAACTCAGAATCAACTACGACCACGTCGAGGCCTCGATTGTCTACGGTGACCACAACCACATCAGGCTCGGGAGAACGCCGTTGCGTCCCTTCGTTGTGAACCATAGGAACCAGACACGTATAGACATGAAACTCGGAGCGGTGAGTGAATGGGTCGGCGATGACGTGGCGAATGAAATCTCCGACGACAAGTCTCGGGGATTGGTGACTTTCGGAGTCAGGCTGATGACTTCTGTGAGGTTTAAGTGTGGACTATGGCTGTCGAAATCCCGTTTGTTGCTGGTCACCTGCGATCGGGTCGATTTAGGGCTTTCTCCGAATAATGGGACCGGCACGTTGACGGGTCTGTCGAGGGACTGCCGGGTTCACTTCTATTCATTGTTTTGAGCTGTGAGTAAGAGTTAGTATTCAGATGGTTTTCTGGTAAGCTCAAACTTTTTGAAGCAATTAGGGTCCTTGTTTGTGATTTTGAGCTATAGATTATATGGGAGATTTTCTCGATTCTTTGTTCTGTTTTGCATTGTTAATACAGTGCCTTTGTTCTTTCAAACTAGATTTTATTACTAGATGCTGAAGTTTATATTCTGAATAATTTGCATTGAGTTATGATGTAAATACTAGCTAGTTGTCTCCGAGCATTGACTTTGAAGATAATATCTTTCTTTTAGTGGCGTATTTCCCTGCCCAGGCCTATGTAGTGACCTCAATCAAGCTATTATCTTCGTTGCTTTTGGTCAAAGTAGTCAAGCTTCAAAAGAACTATAAAGCTAGTTGTTTTTAGTATTGGAGTTGTGGTTTCCAAGCTTTCATGTTAGATCATTTCTTTTATGTGCTTAATGCTGCTTTTAGTGCTCAAGTTGTCATTCTACATGTGCTGGTCAAGTCGATGATATTGGAAACTGTATATCGTTCTTCCTAGGAACGCTGATCTACTAGCGACTCCCAGGTGGTGAGATTTTGGGAATATATTGATAAATTGCTGATGTCATTTAGTCATGTAGTGGTCTTCCATATCAGTTCTAGTTATAGGAATAGTTTTTATGCTTCTATGCTCATGATGCAACTGTTCTGCTGACTTGTCCTTGTAATGGTTAAATTGTACTTTGGACACTAATATTTGATAAATGATCCGGTTTTAATCGGTCTTGATCCTTTCTTTCAAAAGTCACTACGTTAATGTTTGTTTTTGCTTTCAATAATCTCGATTGCCTTTGTAATAATTCTTAATCAATAAATTTATTCATTCCTCACGATTCTTAACAAGTTTATTCACTACATACAAATGAAACTCCCTCTCAACCCTAGCCGCCGCTAGCAAGCATTTTCATGGCTATTTTATTTCAAATCAACTCTTCTAACGGCGCCATCTCTTCCTTTGTTGAAAGAAGGATTGTGCACCGCGCGGTCGACATCAATTTTTGGAATCCAAGAACAAGCATTGGTCGTTGCCCCACAAATGGATCGAGTCTTCGATCTGCTTCCTCTCCTCCTGTGACCTCTCGGGGTGGAGGTGGATGGCCAGTTTCTTGGCTCACCACCGATCTAGCCTGCAACAGGGGACATCTTTTTGGACCATGGGAGGCTCAGACCACCTAGGGGACGCCTCAAGATCACGAGACGTGACTGTGATCGAGGTTTCTGCAATGATCGTGCCAGTGAAGAATGGCGCGACTGAGTAGGTTCGATGACGCTGGCTGGACGCTGCAAACAACTAAGCGATATGAGGGCTTTGGGCAGTGGCTCGCTTTCTGTGCCCAAGCCGGAGTGTCGATTTTAATTCGGTGTGCAGAAGGGGAAGAGAACAGCCTTGGGACTGGCGCGACCTGGTCTGCAAATTTGGTGGCGAGATCGCATCTGTGTGAAGGTCTGATATGTCGCTCTGTCTTGGCATTCAGATCCACTGGAACGTAGGTGGGAATCGGCGTGGAGAATGACGGGTAGCAAGCAACGACAACAGATGAAAGAGATTGGGTGCCCAGATCAGTTGGGAGGCCCAAGTCCAATTGGGTTCCCAAACCAATGTTGAGACCCAATTGTGCGCCCAAACCAAGTTGGAGGTCCAAATAAATTTTGTAGCCCAACTGGGTGTTCAAAGTGTTTCAGCATGTTACTTGGATTTGGGCTCATCTGTGGACCTAAATCATGGGCTCTAGCCTAGAGTTTGAGATCCCGGCGGCATGTCTTTATTTAAAGCTATGAGATTCAAAATAATGATGATTTTATTTTTTGTTCTAAAAGTATTGGAGTTGTGGTTACTAAAGGTTCTTCGGTTTCCTTGACGCTAGAGTTGGCATTGGAGCGATGTATTGTGAATTGTGGTCTTAGAGATCAGTTCTTCTCATAGGAGTTTAAGGTATATCTGGCAATGCTGATGGTGTATCATGTATGTAACTGTTAGTTTGGTGCTAATAATGATTGTGATGTACTGATAAAATTGATACATTAAGGGTAAGGAACGAAGGATAAAGGGAGCGTTTTCAGTAGAGAATGCAGTTGCAACTGGTTCGTGAAGAACTGATATTAGAGCTGAAACCAGCTATATATAGTAGAGCTGGAGAGCGCAGATTACAGACACACGGCGCAGAATAATTGGCGATTATGAAACATGAACTAGTTAGATTAATAATCTGTAGTACTCCTGCTTCGTGCCTTGGTTTTCCCGTAGTTTCGCTATAGTATTGAAGTTTATGCTTTAGTTAGTTTAACTTGAGGTACCTGGAGTCTGAATATTGTCTGAGATAATGTTTTAGTGTAGGTAGATGACGAGGTATATTTGATGGATTAAACTTGTGATTAACCTTGGTACCTGGGTGCTCTACTGCTATTTTTATTAGGTTGCTTTCTTTCTTCGCATGCTTTCGTGCATTAAAAAAAATGTCTTCTGGGGCGAACGTCTCGACTAGTCCTTTTTTATTGCCGTAGCAGTCCCGCTAACGGTAGTCCTTGCCCCCATGTTGCTGTGCCAGTTTCCCTGCCACGGAGAAAGCTACGCTTCGTCTAGCCGTGAAAAATTCTGTATTGATCGACCTGTGTGACACTAGCCAATCAATTCATTCGAGGTACAATTGCCAAGTAACAAGTTTATTTGAAAATATTGAGCTATAGCTTGAACTTGTATTTTGTTAAACACTAACTTGATCAAACTTTATTGGATGTTCGGCTATTACTTATATACATCGTCCGGTATATATAAATACTGGAATTAAATGTACTGGTTATTGATGATGCTCCGGTTTTATTTAACAGAAGAACTTATCAAGATGATGAAAGTGATATCCACTCCTGATATGTTAGATGGGAAAATGCATGTGGCTGCTGGGCAACTTATCTTAGTTCTGGTCTTTGAAATAAAAGCCCAGCATTCACCATCCTTAATATGGGAGATGATCCTCTCCTGAGCCACTTAGTGACCTGAGCTACCTGAGCTCTCTCTCAGATCATGACACGTGGCCAACTTAACATCTGATGGCTCATAATAAATTTAGGTTTTCTATCTCCAATTTTTTTTGAGTTTGATGTTGCCGCGCGCGCACCCGTGCTCTTGGTTTCGTTTCCCTGCTCTCTTCCTTTTGTTCTTGGTTGCTTCTGCTATGAAACAAAAAAAACACAAGTCTTCAGTCTTTAAATTCAATGGCTATGTGCAGGGAGATCTAATCAAAAGTTCAAAACTTTAGCTTTGTGTCTTCTCACTTTCTCCTGCATTCCATTGCCAGAGGTAAGCGTAATACTCCATTATTTTGGGTTTTTTTTTTTTTTTTTTCAAAGTTCTCTCTTCATATTGTGTGTCTTAGAGTGTAGGAATCTTGTATTTGATATTGACCAAGTAGGATTCAGTGCAAATAAATATTGATATCAAACCATAAGAACGCATCAAGGCAATGTAATTTTTGTATCTACAGTACTTTTTTTTTTTTGGGTCTGATTATTGATCTATAGCTGCATGGGTTTGTTGTATCGGTTGTCCTTTTTTAGTTTAGTAAGTGTCAATTGTAGATTGTGATAATTACTATATAAGAAAGTGGTTGCAGATGGATAATTCATTGGGTGCTACAGACATTGATATTGAGAATTCTGATTTGGAGTTGGATTGGAAACCTAGAAAAGGAATGGAGTTTGATTTTGAACAAGCAGCTTATGACTTCTACAATAGATATGGAGGAAAAAAGGGGTTTAGTATTAGAAGGGAGACTCATGGTAAGAATAAAAGAACAAAAGAACTCACTTCAAGATTATTTGTTTGCTGTAAGGAAGGTTTTCGATCCAAAGATAAGAGGGATTACATGATCAGAAAACCCAGAGCAGAGACAAGAACAGGTTGCGGTGCTCAACTTTGTATTAAATTGAATAGGAGGAACAATAAGTTCTTTGTTACCCATTTTGTTGAAGAGCACAATCATCCTCTTGTGGGGAAAGAATGTTCCCACATGCTACCTTCGCAACGGAAAGTACAAGACTCTCAAGGCATTGACATAGACTTAGCACACGATTCTGGAATTGGTGTGACTTCTTTATATGAATTGATGGGTAAGCAAGCAGGTGGAAGAGATGCTGTTGGGTATACAAAACAGGATGTAAAAAACTACCTTCGATCAAGGAGACAGAGAAGCTTGGAGTATGGAGAAGCTGGATATATTATGAAATATTTTTCAGATCAAACATTGGAAAACCCTTCATTCTACCATGCTATGCAATTAGATAGTGAGGAGCAAATAACAAACTTATTTTGGGCAGATGCTAAAATGATCATTGATTATGGCCAATTTGGGGATGTTGTTAGTTTTGATACAACATACAAGGTTAACAAATCTAATCGACCTCTTGCTGTGTTTGTAGGATTCAATCATCACCGCGAGACTATTATATTTGGGGTGGCTCTAATGTATGATGAAACAGCTGATTCATTTATATGGTTGTTTGAGACATTTTTGAGGGCAATGTCTGGAAAGGCTCCAAAGACAATATTTACAGATCAAGATGCTGCAATGGCAAAGGCTCTTCGACATGTTATGCCTGATTCATATCATAGGCTTTGCAAATGGCATATGATGCAAAATGCCATAAAGCATGGACATAGTTTTTTGACAGAAGAAGGTGGGATCACAAGTGTTTTGTCAAGGTTCATGGAAAATATTGAGGAGGAAGATGAGTTTATATCTGCTTGGTATGCTATGCTTGATAAATATGGTGCTCGTGACAATACTTGGTTAAGTAGCATATATGATTTAAGAGAAAAATGGGGCTTTCCGTATGTTAAGCGAGCATGGTCAGCTGGAATAAGAAGCACTCAACTGAGTGAAAGTTTTAACTCGGCCTTGAAAAAATATTTAGACTCTGACCATAATCTGTCAGAGTTTTTTATACACTTTGAGAGGATGGTTACTGATAAAAGGTATAAGGAGTTAGAAGCAGAATATGATATGTGCTTCAGGTTGCCTATTCTGAAAATGCATGTGAAAATGCTATATGAAGCAAGAAGAGTTTACACTAAGCTGATATTTGAAGATTTTCAGGATCAATTTGAATCATCCCTTGAAGCTTCTATAACAAATTGTGTTGATATTGATGGTGGAAAGATATATACAGTTATTAGAGATGGTTACTCTAGAGAACGCCAAGTGAAGAGAGATAGTGATGATATAGTCTCTTGTAGTTGCAGATTGTTTGAGATGAAAGGGGTTGTATGTAGGCACATTATCAAGGTCCTTAGAGAAGTGATGCAAATCAAAGAAATTCCTGAGCATTATATCTTAAAAAGATGGACCAAAAAAGCTAGAGCTGAAAGTGTTCAAGACATGCATGGGCGTGAAATTCAACCAGACCCTAAGTTGCAGCAAGCCTCTTGGTACAGATCCTTATGTTCCACCTACATTAGGATATCAAACAGGGCTTCTGAAAATGAAAAGGCATACAAATTAGCAATGATACATGCAGAGAAATTAGCAAAAGAAATTGAAGACTTGCTACGGTCTGAAATGAATGCTAATGGGGATGAGAATGAACATACAACTCAATCTACTCCTATTGAACAACTCAATGGTAATGTGGTGAATGCAAAGGGACTGAAGAAAAAGGAATCTTCTAGAGGAAGAAAACGGCGAATCAAGAGTCAATTGGAGATGAGCATGGAAAAAAATAAAAGACAGAAACAATCTAGTAAAAAAGCTATTGAGGTATTCTTGTTTCTATAAAACTAATCTCTTATTAGTTTGTTTAAATTTACTTACAGATATCATTCTTGAATTTTTATAATTCAGGTAACTCCTGAGGCAATGAATAATGTATACAAGGTGACTATTGATCCACTATGTGATGAAGAGAATATTGCTACTGATCTAACAAGTAATGCAGACCAATTTCTGGAACAAGATATATCTGCATCTTCACTTAGATTTCTTGCTTGTAGTCAGGTATATCAATATTTATTTAGTTGGTCTTAAGAGTTGTGGTATTAGATTTCAATATCACTAACCATTATGTGTTTCACTATATATATCCTAGGAGTTTGATTTAAACAACGATACCCAATGAAATGCAATTTTTCATGGCCTCTGGATATGAAAGGTTTGTCTTCATATATTGTTCTGTCATGTATTGGTCTTTCATATATTGTCTCTGTAATTTATAAGAAATTGGTTTGTTTTTAGCAGGTTCTGCATCATTCTGTTTTGTTTTTGTAAGAGAAGAGTTGCAGGCTTTTGTTTTGTTTTTATAAGAAATGGAAAGGGCAATTGTGCAGTGCAGGCTTCTGTACAGTTTTTGTAAAGATTGGAGAAGGCAATTGTGCAGTGCAGGCTTCATGGAGAAGGCAATTGTGCAGTGCAGGCTTCTGTATAGTTTTTCTAGGAAATGGAGAAGGCAATTCTGCAGCTTCTGTATAGTTTTTGTAGGAAATGGAGAAGACAATTTTGCAGCTTACTGTTGTGTTTGTTTAAGAGAGGGCAAATGTGCAACTTACTGTTTTGTTTCTTTAAGAGAGGGCAAATGTGCAGCCTTGTACTTGCTAACTTCCAAACTGGAACCAATTTCTGGGTTACATATGTAGAATACCAATTTCTGGGTTCCAAACTGGTTTATGTCTGATTTGGCACTCTTTTCATTGCTTTAGTTCATATTGAAGACTTGCTTACTAGGGTATGTACTCGTTAAGTTGAACCATCTACTATCTTCTTAAAAAAGAGTGAAGGTGCTCCATCATCGATTCATGTAAGAACTTACATGAAAGTGAGCATAGCTGTTCTGAACAAATTAGAAAATTGGGGGACATTCAAATGGAGTTGATTTCTTACTTATTCCTTTTCATCTTTAAGCTATATGATTTACATTTCCAACGTGTACAATGTACAAAAACAAGAACATTCAGAGACTTGCATGTTTGGACTTTGAAAATGTATGATACTAGTTTTACACCAACTTCTGAACTTCATTGCTTAGTGCCGGCTACTGTTAACAGGGTATGGATCAATCCAACACTCATCGTTCTTCGTAGCACGCTCCCATTTTCTTCTGAAGATCTTCATTTCATTGTAGGATTCCCTCCTTAACGCCTATCACATTATGTTAAAACAGTAGCCTGAGATTCATTCACGTTTCAAGACTTACATCAACTCTATGGTCCTTTGCAATAGACTGAGGTAATTTCTGCAATACCAATACATCAAAGTGTCAGTCTCAGATAAAAGTTACAGCTGAATACAAAGCGAGGCTAACAATTTTCACCTCATTTTCGTCCGGACCTCCCAAAGTTAGATGAAACAAATTTCTACCCGGTACAAGGAGGAGCTTTACTGTGTTCATCGCAACCAGTTGCATCAACCACCTTAGCTACTCCAACCACCTTAGGTACTCCAAAATCTGCTACTCTGGCTCCAAAAGTCCAAACAACTCAATCATTGAACAAATCAATCTAAAATGCAGATCCCCAAATTCGAGGGATGAAAAACAAGCCCAGATAATTCAGTATTAATTGAAAATTGCAATGGGTCATTCATACCCAGTACCCAGGTATTAGTTGATGAAATTTTACAGGGAAGAAACCCATCATTTTGAACACCTAGCTCCAGAAATTGAACCCATCAATTGAATCCCAAGCAATTTCGTCCTATCAATTCAATCGCAACCAATCCCAGAAGGAAATTAGCAACCACCAAAACTCATAAGAACGAGTCAAAAAACTTAACAGAGAGAGAGAGAGTACCTGCGAATCTGGGTTTTGAATAATAGAGAGAGTATAATATGCGAATCGGATGCGAACATGACATTAAGGAATCGAAGAGTTGGGAGCATCAGTAAGGATGAGGTTATGGTTTCGCCAATGCTTCTGATGGCAGTGGTTCTATGGGTTAGAGAGAGAGAAGAGTTGGGAGAGTCAATGTGGCACTATGTAAACCGTTAGATGAGTCTGGACACGTGTCGTCATCTCGTAGAAAGCTCAAGTAGCTCAGGTCATTAAGTGGCTCAGGAGAGGATCCTCTCCCCCTTAATATTCCTCACTCGGTCATTTTCAGTTAATTGTAGGCCAATCTTCTTCGTCTGCTTTGTTTAAAATAAAATAATATTGTAAATGGAGACTGCCATTCCACATTACCACTTCTCAAATTCAATTAACGAATTTGAATCTCTATTCACTTATGATACGTGACTATGATGACTTGCATTCGAAATTAAAGCATCCTTTCAGTATACACATTGTGCTTCCTGCCGACGGCCTTTGGCCTAGCCAATGCACGGTAAGTGCGGCCGGACGGGTAATTGAGACCGTGTTTCAGGCTTGGAGGAGGAAATCCGGGGTACATCTCTCTCTCGGTGTTTGGAGTAGCTGAGCCGTGGCTATGGATTGGGATCGGAGTGGACTCGGGTCTCTACCGGGGCGTTGCGGTGTCGAATGACTGTTGGAATTCGACGGGTCGTGCTCGATAGAAGGGATAGAATGTTGCTCAATGGTTTGACGGCAGTGATCGGATTGCTGGTTTGGTCTTGGCGCAGAGTTCAGGGTGCGGTCTGGTGTGGGATATGGATGGTGTTCGGTGGGGATTCTTGTTGGGAGGTCAGGCGGCAATGACGTCATCTTTCTGTCCAACAGCAGTGGTGGAGAAGCGAATGGAGGAGCGGCGAGGTTGGTCTAGGCCAAGAGGGCAGGGTACAGCCACCTTCGGGGCTTTGGCACTGGTTGTGAGTCTTTTTGGGCTGAAGATTGGGTTGGGGTTTCTGGGCCCACCCATTATTTAGTTTTCTTAGTTTGTTTTTCTCAATAATTCCCTATTGTCAGGGATACTCTAGGCACTTTTGTGCATCTAGCTTCTACATTTGGTTTTGGTCCTATTGACTTAATTCTTAGTGTCTCTAGTTGTACACCAATTGAGGTCTCTAGCTAGACGACTAGATTTACTGGGTGATAGTTAGGTTAGGAGGGCCGGATCTTTCTAGCGCCTCCGACGTAGTACCAAAAGGGGATCCCGCTATGTCTAGGTATCTAATTGTACAATTAGTAGGTCTATGTTTCTATGTACCTTTGTGGGTACTACCACTATTTTCTTGTCTGTTTAGATGGTAGCGGATGGGTATGTAATGACCTATTCTGACTTTCGATGAATATATGTTCGCCAACTAGCTCTATTAAAAAAAAAAAAAAAAAACTAATTGGTTTATCAACTTGCTCACATCAAATTACGTGATTTTTTTTTTAGAATTAAATTATGTTTAGTCCCTGTACTATGACCTTTTTTTCGTTTCAGTCCTTGACATTCTCAATTAATCTGAAAAGTCCCTAACATCAAAATTTCTGTCTGATTGGTCCCTCCCGCGTCAAATTAGGAGTTGGCCTTAGGTGAAATGTCCAATATACCCCTCTGTTATTTCTTTTTCCTTTTTAATTTCTTTTTCTCCTTTTTTTTCTTCTTCCTTTTTAATTTCTTTTTTTTTCCCTTTTTTCCTTTTTTCTTTTTAATTCCTTTTTTGCTTTTTCTTCTTTTTTTCTTGTTCCTTTTTAATTTTTTTTTCCTTTTTAATTTCTTTTTTGCTTTTTCTTCTTTTTTTCTTGTTCCTTTTTAATTTCTTTTTTTTCTTTTCGTTTTGCCTACTTTCTCCTTCCTCAACCCACCAATCCCATTCCAATCAAACTCCACAACCCATCTGTTTCTCTCCCCAAATTGAAACCAAACCCAGCAAAGACCTAGCTTGGCGGTGCAGAGATGGACATCGAGCAAAAGCAAGAGGCTAGGAACTTATCGATCACTTCTTCACCTTCTTTGAAGTCATCTCCCTCTGTTGGGATCCGCCCTCGCCTCCATCATCGCCAACGCCACCTCCCAAATACAAGCAGATCCCAATCATCTCGGAAATTCGCCGCTAAACTACTCCCCTCTTGTTTTCACAGCATATTTCTCTCTCTCCCACTCAAATCTCACTCTCTCTCCACATCAAGCCTCAATTTGGAAACTTTTCACTGAAAACTACCATTTTTTCAAACCCTGAAGTTTTTGGATCTTGCTCAAAATGGTGATTTGGATTTCGGGTCTGGTTGAAATGATGGTTTTTGATGGCCAAGTTGACCAAAACCAGAAGTGAAGAAGAAGAATAGTGATGGAAAAGAAAAATGGCCGCCGGCGTGGAGAACAATAATTGGGGTTTCGGGTCGTTCTGGATTGGTTCGTTGATGTGGCACTACCGATGCAGCAGGATACGATGGTCATTAAAAAAGAAAAAGGAAAAAAGAAATTAAAAAGGAAAAAAAAAAATAAAAAAAGGAAAAGGACAAAAGAAATTAAAAAAAAAAAAAAAAAGGGCCGCCGGCGTGGAAAACAAGAATTGGGGTTTCGGGTCGATCTAGATTGGTTCGCCGACGTGGCGCTACCAATGCAGCAGGAAACGATGATCATTAAAAAAGAAAAAGAAAAATTTAAAAAGGAAAAATGAAAAAAGAAATTAAAAAGGAAAAATAAAAAATAAAAAAAGGAAAAAAAGAAATTAAAAAGGAAAAGAAAAAGAAATAACAAAGGAGTATATTTGACATTTCACCTAAGGCCAACTCCTAATTTGACGTGGGAGGGACGAATCAGAATGAAATTGTGATGTTAGGCAGTTTTCAGATTAATTGAGAATGTCAGGGACTGAAACAAAAAAATGGTCATAGTACGGGGACTAAACATAATTTAATCTTTTTTTTTTATATATAAGAAAAAGACTACTAAATTTTGAAACCACTAGAGCATCCCGAGTTTCTAATATCAAATAACACGACTATACAAGCCTCCAAAGGTACTGAGTTTAGGGCTGGACAGGTCAAACCGAATTACCGAACCCGTACCGAAAATAGGCCGGACGGGCCGGTATCAAAAATATATAAACTACTATTAAGCCCGCCCCGTACCGAATCGAACAAAACGGGACGGGCTACGGTATTGAAGTTTTGAATCCCAATTGGGCCCGGCCCGGCCCGATTTGTGTATACATATACTTTTTTATTCATATGTATGAGATATATATACTATTATATAGAAGTCTTGGTCTTTCTTAGCTTCTAATGGAACCCCTGTGACTACTGATCAACCTTTTGTTTCTACCCTTGTACTTTTTTAATGCAGATTACTTTTTTCCTTCATAAAGAATCTAAAAAATGGGACCTCTCACTCTGCACCACCCACTTTCGCAACTCTCTCTCTCTCTCTCTCTCTCTCAGTTCAAAGAAGGCCATCCATCGACTGTCTCTTTCACAGTTCAAAGAAGGCCATTCACCGATCACCTGAGAACATATGCCAAGTTTAATCTATTCGAAATCTTGGGAGGCAGAGGGCTCTTAAATGGTGAGCGAGGTGTTGAGAAAGAGCTGACAAGAAACGTCGAAGAACAAGCACCAGCAGCTGTTGGTGATGAAGCAGAGAAAACAGAAGGAAAAGAAGAATCAGAAGGTTCGGATCGACGTTCTGTAGCGCGGAGGATATCGAGGTCTGGCTTTGGAGATTGCTGATCGACTTGGGTTGAATCTCTTACTGTTGGAGAGAGCAGATTCAAAGTAGGGTTGGATCTCTTGATCCGGCCTCCAACGTTGGGTGGATCCGTTTTGATCGGTACAGTAGGGGCTTGCGGTGGTCTTGGGTTGCAGAAAAGTGTTGTTTGCTCGCTAATCGCTTCTTTTAACGAGGAAATGGTTCCTCGTAGAACACAGACTTTTAGAGAGGAAACCATAGTTTTGTCACCATTGAATTTGGTAGGTCTTACACAATTTTCCGTCAAAAAAAATAGCGACGAAAAAGTTAATTCCTCGCTAAATATAGTTTTAGTGATGAAAAAATTCGTCACCCAAGTCTCATATTTCCTCGCTAATAACATGACGCTTCTGGAGACCAACTTATGATTACCTTTAGTGATGAACTGAAATATTCATTGTAGAAAGTGATATACAATGAGGAAAATATATTCATCATTGAAAACCTAGTAGTATTTAGTGAGGAACCCAAATATTCCTCGTAAAAAGTAACATACATTGAGGAAAATAAATTCCTTGCAAAAAACTTAGTCGCTAAAAAGACTTTTGTTGTAGTGATCGGCAATTTTTTTTTTCCGGTTCAGTCCCGTAATGGTCAAACATGACCATTTATAAAACTATGACTAAGCTAGCAACAACATCTGCCACAAAATTTGTTTCTCTCAGAATATGTCTAATAATTGGTTTCAAACTCCAATGCAAGTTTCTTGATGTCTTGAATAATCTTCTGAATTCTCCATGGTGTAGAAGAGGCTCCATTGACACAGTCAATAATCAACTTATATCAATATACGTGATTGATAAAATAGTATAACAGTACTTGCATCAGAATTTATGATTTACCCCTTAAGGTTTACGCCTTGTTTGGTTTCAAAAAATGATGTTATTAAGCAAACAACTTAGTTGCATTTTCTAACGGGATGTGAAGTAAAAATTCCTAGTGTTTGAGTTTACGTTTATTTTTCGGTCTAGGTCCCTCTCCACCAAAAAAATATATATATGAGAGTTGCAGGATTCAGATTTTCCATCTTTCCACTTTTGGCAATTTTTTTTTCCTAACAGTGTGTATAGTGTACTAACAAATGTTGAAAAAAAAACATGGACTAAATACTGTTTAGTCCTTGAGTTTTTGACCATAAAACACTTCAGTCTCTGGCCTTCTAATTTCACACGTTTAGTCCTTGTACTTCAAAATTTCAGACCAATAGGTCTTTGCCGTCTAAAACCTCAATTAAGTCGCAGCGAAATGTATATTATGCCCTCAGTTTTTTTTTATAATAAATTTATTTCTTTCTCTTTTTTTATTTTTTATTTTATTTTTATTTTTTATTTTTATTTTTCTTTCTTTCTTTTTATCTCTTCTCCTCCACCCCTACGAGGAATGATGAAGAAACAAACCGAAAGAAAGAAAGGGAAAAAATAAAATAAATTCATTTTCCAAAAAAATAAATAATTAATTAATTAAAAAAAAAAGAACTCAGGGCATAATAGACATTTCGCCACGACTTAACGGAGGTTTTAGACTGCAAGGACCTATTGGTCTGAACTTTTGAAGTACAAGGACTAAACGTGTGAAATTAGAAGGTCAGGGACTGAAGTGTTTTATGGTCAAAAACTCAAGGACTAAACAATATTTAGTCCAAAAAACAAATTAGGTCTTAAGAGAGAGCTAAATTTTAAACCACAAATTTGCAACTCTAAACTTTTTAAAAACAGTTCATGATCCTAAGTCATGTGACAATGATATTATGTCAAGTCGTGTTTCATAAAAAATTGATAAAAAAGTTGTGCCTCAGATATGAATTACAGTATGAATATATAACCATACGGTGTGCCTCAAGTTGATAAATCATTTAGCAATTTACTATGTTACTAATTCTCCTCACACTGTTCATCAGTTTAGTCACAATGTCAGCTCAAACCGTGCTGACAATGTGAAATGACGATTTTTCCTTTCTTTTCCGCCCTAGGTATAAAAACCCGATCTTCTTTCCTCTCTCTCTCTCTCTCTCTCTCTCCTCGCTCTCTATCTCAAATCTCAATCAAAAGATTTGATTGAGATTGAACCAGTTGAACTGAGTGATAGAGAGACAGGGACGATTGTTCTTCTTCCCTGTTCTTGTTTTCATTTTTTTGCTGGATGCAGATAGAGAGAGAGAGAGAGAGAGGGAAGCTCTCAGGGAAACCATCAAACTGGGGTTTTACTGTTGCACTGATACAGAGAAATTTCCCCCAAACGATCTCTCTCCAGATGCTTCATCTTCGATCAAGTTTTCATAGGTACTATAGCTTCAATCTTTTGCTTTGTGCCTCTTCTTATCTGGGTATTGCTTGCTTTCTGGGTTCGTCAAGTAATTGGTCTTGTGTTTCGTGAATTTGTGCTCTTGGAGTAAATTGTGGTGTTGTTTCTCAACTGACATGAGTTTGATTTGTGAGATTTGGTGAATTTTAGAGATATACTAGACAACATTCCCACGCTATGCTACGGGTTTATTTTTTCTTTTCTCTAATTTGTTCGTAATAGAGTCATAATTTAAGGTAAAAACTGTTAATTGAAATTGTTTTGATTTTACATATTACAAAAAGTGGTGTTTTAATAGTAGAAAAATAAAACTACTACTGTTCTCTCTGCAAGTGAGGATGATTTATAATTAAAAAGAATACATCAATATCTACCAACAGAAGAAGCCAAGCTATGGAGCACAGAGGAGGTATATTTATCCTGCAGATTTCTTGCCTCTGATAGTGATATGAGGAATCCTATTTCCAACTAAAAGAGTGATATATCCTCTGGGGGCCCATACATAGTTGTCCAAGAAATTAGAATAAGCCAATTATCATCATTGTTGCCTGCAGAAAACAATTAGCATCATTTGCTCTGCCATTCTGATCAATAACATGAATGAGATATTATATCAAAGTAGTATAGATGAATATTAGATTTAGTAATGTAGGATAGTATATCAAAGGTCAGAAGCTGATTTATGCTATAGTTGTCCGAGATGAAATATATGGTTCCTTTCTCTTTTATACTTTGATCAGTACATCATGGACGCAACCAAAAGATATGCAAAATTGTTGAAATCTATGAGGTTAGATACATAATAGTAAATAAAAGTAATGGATTGGTAACAAATAATACATAAATTATGCTGGTATGGAAATTATGCAAGATATGCTTCGAAATATCAGAGCCAAGCATTGAGAGATACTCTCCTTTTGTTCAAATCAAATTCAAATAGCGGAGGAGAATAGGGAATGAAAGAATTCAAGCCAATAAAAAAAATGTAAGAAACAACTTTTCAGGACTTTTGCTTGCTTATTTTATCTATCTGCCTTCGATTAGGATTTCACTTTGGGTAAACAAACCACCTTATATATCTAGCTATCTAAATCAAGTGGCTTTAAATCATCCCACCATTTTACTCACTAAATCTTTCTCTTCCTAAATTGGGAGACAATTATTTACAAAACCAAAGAATGTGCTCCCAATTCACAACCCATATCATAAAAAGGAAAAGAAATTCCAACCCCAATATCATTCACCAATTTCTTTTAGGCAATCAAGACACTTTGAATCGTCCTTCTGTTTTTCACCAATATTTTTATTTGGATTAAATACTAGTTACTCCCTATACTTATAGGGTTTCATCATTTCAGTCTCTGACCTTCGAATTTATCCTAAAAAGTCCTGAACTCTCAATTTCCTCTCAATTCGTCCCTGCCGTCAAGCTCTGTCCAAATTTTCGGTTAAATTGCTGACGTGGCAGCCATTTTATGTCAAAATGTCTATTCTACCCTCACTTAAAAAAAATATTCTCTCTTTTTTTTATTTTTTATTTTTTCTCTTTACCTCCTTTTCTTCTTCCAGCTCTTTATACTTATATGGTTTCATCGTTTCAGTCCCTGACCTTCGAATTTTGCCTAAAAAGTTCCTGAACTCTCAATTTTCCTCTCAATTCGTCCCTGCCGTCAAGCTCCGTCCAAATTTTCGGTTAAATTGCTGACGCAGCAGCCATTTTATGTCAAAATGTCTATTTTACCCTCACTTAAAAAAATATTTTCTCTTTTTTTAATTTTTTATTTTTTCTCTTTACCTCCTCTCCTCCTTCACAAACGCCAATGCCACCCACCACCTCCACCATCTGCAAGAGAAAAGTAAAAACAAGCTGAACTCACGTCTATAACTTAATCGCAACCAAACCAGTAAATGAAGCAACAATCATCTCAAATCTATAAAATGTAATACAATATCCCAATCGCAAATCCAATACCACACAAGAAGAACAAAGCCAAACAAATGCTTCAGATCACAAATTCACAAACCAAAACCAGTCCGGCACCATAAAGAAAAAACCTATAACAGATTTAAATTCATACAATACAAATTAACCATTTCAGATTCACATCTACACAAACCAGATCCCAGAATCACATAAAGACAGAGAAAAGCAGAGAAATTGAAATGAGGAAAAAGGAAGCATAATTGAATTACCTGAGATAGGGACAGATGAGGTTGATGAATCCATTCTTCTCATTCTCGCTGCACCAGATAGAAGCAAATGAAGCTCAGATCAAACGGCAATCGGAAACAAAAACGAAGATATATAGATACCTGATCGGCACTTCGATCTGATGGTGGCGGGGAAAATGACGACCGCCGCTGGAGTGGCTGTGATTATGTACTACATGTTTGGCTGGAGCTGTTCAAAGACCTCCCAAATCTTTAACACCAACACTACAACTCACAGACCTCCCAAATCTTTAACACATACACCACTAAATGATCTCCCAAAACCAAACCCAAGATGATCTCCAATCCAAGAATTAATCCTCACCCGAATGCTCGACTTGTAATGCTCGACCCAAATTTGACCCTGGTGGAGCCCTGGACATGCCAACACCACCGGCCCAGACTTTTGCTCGACCTCACACAGTCCCATAGGGTTTTCCACAATCACAATCATATCAAACGGCTTCTAATCGTTGAAATTGAAGATGACGATCTTGTGGAGAATAACAACTACGATTCGGTCGCGATGGAGCCTGACCGACTTGACCTCTGACCGGAACGAGAGCTCACTAACGCAGCGGGACTGGCGATCTTCATAGATCATGACCTTGTTGGGCAAGCGGAACGAGGAAGCCGCCATTTGTTTTTTATAGGAGCAATGACCGGGGCTTTGGGGCCATGGTGGTGGAGGAGAGGATTCTTGGATCTGGGTTGACTAAGATCAGGTCAGATTGATCGAACCCGATCGGACACACATACTGGATTCTCTATTGGTTGCGACAAGCACGAGGTGTGCTCGTTAGAGGCTGAGGACTTGAGTGGCTGGCTTAGCCATGCAGATTGGGGTGATGGTGGAGATAAAAAGAGGAGGGGAGAGAGTTGGAAGAAGAAGAGGTAAAAAGAAGGACAAAATACTGTTTACTCCCTATACTTATAGGGTCTCGACGTTTCAGTCCCTGACGTTTCAATTTCACCTAAAAAGTCCCTAAACTTTCCAATTTCACCAAAAAAGTCCTGCCGTCAATTTTTTGTTAAAAAGTCTGTTATCTTGCTGACGTGGCACTATTTCAACAGTAAAATGACTATTTTACCCTTACTGACCCAAAAAAAAAAAATTTACTATCTTTTCTTTTTTTTTCTTTTTTAACTCTGTTTTCTCTATTTTTTTTAATTTGTTCTTTTTTATTCATACTTTTTTTAACTCTTTTTTCTCTATTTTTTTTAATTTATTCTCTGTTTTTTTTCCCACTCTTTTTTTTTTACTCTTTTTTCTCCTTTTTTTTAAAAAAAACCTCTCTTTTCTCTTTTTTTATTTATTTGTTCTATCTTTTTTTTAACCCTCTTTTCTATTTTTTTTTAATTTGTTCTCTTTTTTTTATCTACTCTTTTTTCTTTAACTCTTTTTTCTCTCTTTTTTTTAAAAACTTTTTTCCTCTTTTTTTATTTGTTGTCTCTCTGTTTTTTTTTGTTTTTATTTCTTTCTCTTTTCTGTTTACGTCTTCTTCCTCTTCCTCCTCTCTGCTGTTCGGCCTTCTTTTCCTCCTCCATGATCGCGGCTCCAGTTTTCGGCGAGCATCACCACCTCTCCTAATCACTGTTGGCGTGCCCGCCGCTCCAAGCAAGTGCTGGCCATTCCACCATCCATCCATCATCCCCGTCATGCCAGCAAGCATCACCACCTCTCCTAATCACCCCTCTCCATACAACGGTTCCAAACAAATCGGAGCACACCCAAATCAAATCAATTCACCTTCCACCTCCCTTTCTTCGGTATCAAAACTGTTCAAACATTTCTCTCTAAAGGAAAACTCAAATATCTTATCCTCTTCGAATCTCTATTGGCTCATCATCTCAGCAAACCAACAGCAAAGAAACGTTATTGACGTCGAGAGAAGCTTCTGATACAGCTCCGACACCACGAAGGGGCCAGAATCTGAAGGGAAGAGAACCCGACCATTCCAGTTTCTAGGCGTGGCGTGGCCAAAAACTGGAGCTGCGATCAGGGAAGAGGAAAAAAGGCCGAAGAGCAGAGAGGAGGAAGAGGAAGAAGAGGTAAATAGAAAAGAGAAAGAAATATATATTAAAAAAAAGAGAGAGAACAAATAAAATAAAAAAAGAGAAAAGAGAGTTTTAAAAAGAAAAAAAAGAAAAGAGAGTTAAAAAAAAAAGAGTAAAAAAAAAAAAAGAGAACAGATTAAAAAAAAAAAAAAGAGTAGGAAAAAAAAACAAAGAACAAATTTAAAAAATATAGAAAAAAGAGTTAAAAAAAAAGTAGGAATAAAAAAGAACAAATTAAAAAAAAATAGAGAAAAAAGAGTTAAAAAAGAAAAGAGAGTTTTTTTTTTTTTTGGGGTCAGTAAGGGTAAAATAGTCATTTTACTGTTGAAATAGTGCCACGTCAGCAAGATAACAGACTTTTTAACGGAAAATTGACGGCAGGGACTTTTTTGGTGAAATTGGAAAGTTCAGGGACTTTTTAGGTGAAATTGAAACGTCGAAACCCTATAAATATAGGGAGTAAACAGTATTTTGTCCTAAAAAGAAAAAGACAAAGGACAAAAAAAAAAAGGAGAGAAAAGAAAAAAAATTTAAAAAGAGTAAATAAGGGTATAATAGACATTTTAGTGTGAAATTAATGCCACGTCAGCAAAATAACGGGGTCTTTGATGGAAAGTTGACAGCAGGGACCAATTGGGAGGAAATTGAGAGTTCATAGACTTTTTAGGTGAAATTCGAAGGTCAGGGACTGAAACGACGAAATCCTATAAGTATAGGGAGTAAACAGTAATTAACCCTTTTTATTTTATTTTTATTTCTTCTTCTTGCCTTCTTTTAATTTTAAGGGGAAAAGCATACTTCTAGTAGAACATGAAAAATTTGGGGGAAACAAATAAGAATTTGCAAGAGAAGTTAACTTAGTTACCAGCCTCGCATTAGTTGCTTGAACTGCTTCTCATTGCTTCATATCCTTTTTAACATTCCTTGCATATGAAGAAGTTGGTTTTAACCATGGAATGTCTGTTTGACTCCTTCCTCATGAAGCTCGATCAGCATATGCCTTCAACTTCACTTTTGATGAGTACGGAGACAAAATGCAACTTTTGTTACTGAAAAATTGATGAATGCACAGATCACTGAAAAGTTTAAGATGAATTTTAATGTGTGAATGAGATCAGTCATCTAGCAAGTAGCAACAAAGTAATAGAGCCAAAACAAAACAAAAAGTTTGAACCAAAAACCAATTTCAATGATGATCTCATTTACACAGAAGCAACAACGAACATTAAATTGAGCATCGAAACTAATTGACCAAGATCATACCTTGCTAGTATGTAAAATTCTAGATGGTGTGAATTTGATTTCAACAGCATTAACTTGCTTGCATGAGTTGTAATGATGGGATCCCCACTGAAACCAAAACCAGGTTGCAGATGTCTATTTCTTCTTTTTCTTCAAGAAAATTGGTATATGCCTACGGCACCACATATAAGCAAGAGATTTAGACATGGCAAGATTGGAATGTGTGGTAAATCAATTAATTTACAACTCATGGACAAAAATATTATTGATCGTACACTTTCTCCGAGGCCAATATTGGGTCTAAATCATTTTTGGATTTAAAATTCACACTCTCACAGGTTATTCTAACACCAATATTTTTTTTGGACTAAATACTTGTTACTCCTCTAACTTTTTCTTGAAAAACAGTTTAGTCCCTTGCCTTTTAAATTAAACTGGATAGTCCTTATTCTCTTTAATTCTCACACAATAGATCCACAATAGGTCCAAAATGACTATTATACCCTCACTTCCTTTTTTTTTTTTTTTTTTTTTTTTGGACTAAATACCTGTTACTCATCAAACTTTGCCCTGAAAAACAATTTAGTCCCTCGCCTTTTAAATTAAACTAGATAGTCCTTATTCTTTGCAAATGTCACACAACAGGTCCAAAATGACATTTATACCCCTCACTTCCTTTTTCTATATTATTTTTCTCTTTCTCTTTTTTTTAAATCTCTCTCTCTCTCTCTCTCTCTCACCAACGGTGACCCGCATCTTCTTCCTCTTCTATTCCACAACGACGGCCCCGCCCCATTCTCCGATGGGCCATTCCACCCAAAATGACGCCGCACTCCTCTCCAACCTCGGCATCGGACCCCACTCCACCCAAAACGAGATCGAGACTCCGCGCCGACGACATCGACGTTCTTCTGCAACCTGACTTCTCCAAACATCACCTCTCTCTCTCTCTCTCTCATCCTTCTCAACCCGACTCCTCCAATTCTGATTGATAAGGCCCAGCCTCAATTCCGGACCCGAAGACGATTTTGGTGACAAGCAACAGAGGAAGAGGATCCACATCGCCGGAAGATGATTTTGGTGACCGGACGCCGATGCTCGAGAACTTTGTCCCCAATTCGTCGTCAGGGTCAACGTCGTCATTTGGGATTGGAGAGCCAGGCCGTCATTTGGGACGGTTGGTCTATTCCCTCTGGTGCTCGACCCAGGACCTCCGGTGCTCGACCCAGCTCTTCGGCGCTCGACTCAGGCCAGTGGCAGATGAGAATGATAAACCGGGTGCCCAGAGCTTTTCTCTGGGTGCCCAAAGCAATTATTTTCTTTCTTCTTCTTTTTTCTTTTTTGGTAAAATGGGATCGGAGCTGCGTGGAGATGGTGGAATTGGTCTCTGAGGTTTGGTTGATTTGGGCAGAGTGGTGTGACGAGGCTGTGCTGCGTGCAGGCATGCCTGCTGTGCGCGGGGTTGCTATGCTTGCCTGGCTGCTCTGTTAGGCTCACATGGCTGTCGCGCTCCTACGCTGGGCAAACGACGTCGTTCAAGACGCCAGTGTGGAGAAACTCAACCAGACAGCTGAAGTGGGCGGAGGAGATGTTGAGGTCGAGGGAGAGATCTATTCTGGTCCAAAGATGCTAGGAAGTTGGTCTTGGCCTTGTTGCAGCTGAGAGACCTAGCAGCGCTGTCGTAGACGAGAGCTGCCTCCTCCGGAGGGGGAGAGAGAGAGAGAGAGTTACGCAGAAAACATAAAATAAAATAAAAAGAGAGAGAAAAATAAAAAAAAATATATAAAAAGGAACTGAGGTGTATAAATGTCATTTTGGACCTGTTGTGTGAGATTTGCAAAGAATAAGGACTATCCAGTTTAATTTAAAAGGCGAGGGACTAAACTGTTTTTCAGGGCAAAGTTTGAGGAGTAACAAGTATTTAATCTTTTTTTTTTTTTCTCTCTTTTTTATCTTTTTTTTTTATTCTCTCTCTCTCTCTCTCTTTCTCCTACCTTAGCTTTGCTCCTCCAGCAAAGTCTCTAGTTTTCGATGACCACTTTTCTAGTAAGGTTCTTTGGTTGTGCCCCAAAATGTTAGATACATTCGGCGCGCTTCTTTTTCAAATCGAGACCTGGTTCGGCAGAAGATTTGGTGAATTTTGATTAAAATTTGATAGGTTTTGCATCCGTGGATGAATCGGAGACGAAGCGGGATCGAGAAAGTCTGGGCTGGATAGGGGTTGAGATCGGAGACGGAGCGACAAAGGGTAGGCTGTTGCGGCAGCAGGGAGGAGTTGATATGGGTCGGGGACAGCGAGGAAATCTTGGGTGGGTTGCGATCAGGAGAAATGGGTTGGTTTGATGTCTCACCGGAAGGGAATACGGGTCGAAAATGTAGTGGCAGATTAGGGGGTGGTGGTGGTGGAGATAGGGGTGGGTTTGGTTTGATTCGATTCGGTTTTAGGCCAAAACCAAGAACCGAACCGAACTAAACTTCGATTTGGTTCGGTTCGGTTTTACATTTTTCAAACTTCAACATCGAAAACTGAACCGCACTGTTCGGTTCGGTTCGGTCAGGTCCAGTTCGGTTTTTTTTTTAAATAAAAATTATCAATCATTTTTTTAAGGCTTGTTTGATGTTCCCTTCCCTTTCTATTTTAGCTAGCTTTTTAGGCTCCTTGATCACCAATATACTAACAAAAATTACATTGGAAACTAGGAAATTAAAAATCAAGGTCATTGAAGGCTGGAGCCTTCTCAATATGGCCATTGGAACCTTTTCAATATGGAAAAAATCAAGGCCATTGGAGCCATTTCGATATGGAAAGAAAAAAGAAAAAAAAAGCTAAAAACATTATCTAGAAATATATCCTCTAAACAGCTGGAAAGGTTTGATAATTGGTTCTTGTTGCCTGCAAAGTCAGACGAAAATGCTTCAACCGAAATACATTAGACGAAAAAGAAGATACTGACATGCTTTAAGAACTGTAAGAGTTTCGTAAAAATTGCTTCTTGAAAGCCCGGAACACACATAATTAGAGGGAAACATTACCTCAGAAATTTTATGATTAGGAATTTAGGATAGTCCAAATCTACATCATCAGAGCCGGATAATCATGCTTCTGCAATAGCACTCCGCTTCTGTTCATTCAATATATATATATAGGATTCAATTAGTTGATCTAAAAAGAAAAATTAGAATACGAGAAATAATGTCATTTCCACTACTCAAACAAATCAAAGGTTGACTGAGACTTTCTATTCATCTTTCATAGGGTATAACATCAGGTATTCACATAGCCCACAAATGTCATTCAAAGCTAGTGAAACAAAACCCATTATCAATCTAATTGAAAAGACAGTAACAAATATACAATAGCAAATACAACCAGCAAAGAAAGCAATAAAAAAACACAAACATATTGATATTTGGAGATAAAAAAATAAAAGAAAAAGGTTGATTCATAAAGCATTTGCAAAAGATCAAGTACCAAGTCTATCGTCCACCAGTTCTTGTTCGTTACTTTTTTTTCATCTTTTGAATTGTTAATGCTGCCTCACTTTCTTTTCTCTTTTAGATTCAGTGCAGAAAACACCTATTGATGATATTGAACTTGGGGCCAAATAAATAGACAACTGGCCAACTACATTAATAGCTGACCACCTTACCTGAATATGTGGATGTTCAAAGGAGTTCAAAACCATTGCCAGTTTGCCACCACTTGCTCCAAATCTTTTATCATTACTGCAGCGAATAGAAAAATGAAAAGATAAATAATAATCAAAGGATCTGCGGAGAGAGGAGAGGAACTGAAAATGACAAGGAGAGGCTCTGGAAGTTTGGAGGCTCTGAAGTGAAGAATGCAGCTGTGGCCTGTGAGAAACTATTTATATCAAGACCTTAGGGTTTATTTTCTGACTTAATGGTAAAACGACGTCGTTTTGGCAGATGCGGTTCGTTCTGTTTTGGTCTGGTTTGGACCCACTAAAACATAAAACCGAACTGAACCGGTTTGGTTCAGTTCAATTTTTTCATTTCGGTTCGGCTATTTTCAGATTCGGTTTGACTTTCGGCTCGATTTTTTTCGGTTTTCGGTTTCACAAACCCACCCCTAGTGAAGAGGGAGGGAGATCTTGGAGTAGCCAAATGGGTTTTTCAATTTCTTTCTCTGATTTCTTGGTTGTTGCAGACCAAGAGTTGGGTTAGTTGGAAATGGGATCATAGCTGAGCTGAGCTGGTCATAGCTAGAATTGGGGTTGGGGAACTAGAGCAGGGAGCTGCAGAGTCGCCGGAGCAATTGTGGGTCTTGTCGTGGAGGCCATGGAGGAGAATCTCAAATAGAGAGAGAGAACTGAGATAAAGAAAGAGCTGAGAGAAAGAAAGAAGCAGGAAAAAAAATTAAAAAGAGAGAAAAAATAAAAAATAAAATAAATAAAGTGGAAATGAGGGGTATAATAGTCATTTTGGACATGTTGTGTGAGAATTAGAGAGAATAAAAACTATCCTGTTTAATTTAAAAAGCGAGGGACTAAACTGTTTTTCAAAGAAAAGTTTGAGGAGTAACAAGTATTTAGCCCATTTTTTTTATTTATTCTTATTGTTATGTATAATCACGAAAACATAAATCGAAAACAGAAAATCATACCAAATTCTTACCGGATACAAAGAGACCAAGACTAGGACCGCACCAAAAAATCTCAGCTTCTAACCAAACCTGTGACAATCACAACAACGATAAAACACAAAATCCAATAGCTCAACATAACTGAAATCAAGTGGTAGAGAATAAAAAACAAAGCTGATCTTCTTTCTTTTAGACTGAGAATTTCATCATAGCTTCAAATAGAAAGATATTGTTACAAAAGAGCACCACAATCCTATAAAGTTATTGTCCAGTTCTGCAAGTATTATTCTTCAAATATTAAGATATTGTTACAAAAGGGCACCGCAATCCAATGAAGTTGCTGCTGTTGCATTAGTGATGCTTCAGTTCAATAAAGATACTACTACATACTACCACAGACCAGATTAGTAGCAGGGCTTTAGCTCTATTTGATTTCCAAAAATGAGAGATGATTAAACCCAAATATAGCGTACATAAATCTTAATCTACCTGGCTGGGGGCTGAGATTAATATAGTTAATTGAAGATAAGCATGATCAATATTTTAATAGCACTAAACTAATGGTGATGAAAGCTATCACTGCACACGCGACTGGTTTTTAATGGAATTGGAGGGCTCCAGTTCTTTGCTCTCATTGTTATTCATGATTCACGCTTTGTGAAATTCTTTAGTGTAAACTAGTTAATACCAAGAATCAAGTCAAATACAAATTCTCAAAACTTAGATCACGCTATAAAATCGAGCCCCTCTAAACCATAAGCATTTCATACAAATCAAATGTCACCCAAAAGAGCTCAACAATCATTGAAGCCAAGCTTAAACTCAGAAACGAAGTACTGACGAACCTATGTAGCTTCTCTAGAGGTAACCCAAATGATATGTGTACCACCGATTAAAAGCAACCCAGCTCTGTACCTCCAAAATCAGACAGAGGAATGAGAAATACGATGGCCAAAAAGAGGAATGAGAAACACGATGGCTATTGACTATCATGCACCAAATACCTAGTTCTAAAACGCATACCTCAATCAATTTGTTTTAATACTGTGTTCGTCCTCCTTCAATTCTGAAAAGCTACAGAATTATCTACCCTTTCTGCACAAATCAAGCAAACAACCAAAACCAACACATCTCTCTATCTCTATCTCTCTCTCTCTCTCTCTGTCTCTCTCTCTGTCTCACTCTCTCTCTCTCTCTCTCTCTCTCTCTCTGCGAAGCAAATAATCTGATAGAGATCTCTAGTTCTTTCTGTGCAACAAATAAATGAAGACGCGAGAAGTCCATAATTAGGTGGCGACTCAGCAGATCAACAGGTTGACTATGTAATTATGTTAAACATGGAAGGACAAAATCGCCAATCTACTATTCATAAGGAAAACACTCATTTAGTATATAGTATAATTTGGTTATTTGTGGTTGCATGTGATTTCTTCGTACTATGCTCATCAGAGAATCAGAGTTTTGATAGGATATTTTTGTTTTTCTCTGTAAATTTTCTATATGAGTATGATTTTTGAATTCTGATACAAGCTTTGTGCTTTCATAGCCATTAACGCAATACAGGAGCTTAGTTGAGTAAGGGAAACTGCAACAATATGATCCGAACCAAGAAGCCGTGGCTTCTTAATTGAAAAACTTGCTCAAGAGGTCAGAGCAATATGAGAAAGATATGGAGGAATATCATGCAAGAGTTTTTCAATTTTAAGCTTAATTTTTAAGTTTGAGGATTGAAAGATTGAATCTTTCAAGTTTTGCAAGCAAGCCTTGTGAATTGGGAGAACAAGAGAGTGTGGCAAAGGATTTTAAGCTGAGAATAAGCAGAAGGACGACATGTGGACATCAATGAACAACCAAAGGAACAAGCTTTTCCAGACCTAGATGTTCAAGGCTCCTACAAGATTGTGGAATAAAATTTAGTTTTAATTAGTGAAACTATATAAAATATATAAAAAGTGTTCAAACCATTATGCTATTAGCAATGTAAAAAATTTCCATATAGCTCTAACAGCTTTTTCTCTCTAGCTGAAACCTAGTCAGTAACTAGGGTTTCTAGTTCGGCGGCGGTGACGTCATCTTTCAGGCTGGACCCCGTCGAGGGTAGCGGCAGCTGACGTCTGGTCCTCTTCATGATTCGAGGCTTTCTTCAGATTGTTTCGTGCATAGTTTTCGCTGGAGCTTGTTGCTAGGTTCGTCAACGATCTAGTGCAGGCAATGTTGTGACTCAAATCTTGAAGATTTCTTAGCTTGATTCTTGCATTGAGTGGATCGGCAATGTTCCAGGGACGTAGAAAAGGTTTTGGACCAGCTTGGGCTCCCTGGTTTTTTGCCTTGGTCGAGCGTCATGGTGTGGACGAGCAGCTTGCATGTTAGAAAGAAGCGCAGTCAGTCAAGCCAGGGAGGTAAGGCGGCATGCTTCTTGTTCTGGTGAATTGGTGCACTCGATCTGATGTTATGGTCGAAAGGTTTGCCGCCAGAAAACATGACGGCAGTAGAGGCAGTAGTGTAGGGAGGCCCCTCCTCCGTTTTCTTAGGTTTGGGTCTGGGTCTTTGGGCCTAGGCTCAATTTTGGGCTGATGGGGCAGGGGAGCTTTCCTGCTAAAGAAGACTTGGGCTTAGGCCTACAGGCTTGAGCTTAGGTCAAGGTAATCTGGGCTGTAATGTATTAGCGTATTGAGTCTGTGTGAGGTTGGATAAACTTCTATAAGTCTTCTATCACGTTTCTAGTGTTTTGCTTGTACAATAATTGCGTGACTGACAAGTGAGGGCTAGTTGAATGATTTCTTTTCTATAGGAGGCGAGGTTTTTTCATTCTTATATAGGCTCGCTTAAATGTGAGCATCCGAGTGATCTTAATAGTTTGCTCTAGCTTAGGTAGGTAACTTAGATTTTCTTGCCGGATTTCTTATGTAAGTTTTTGTAGACTCTAGCTTTTGACTGTCGATCTAATGAATTCAACTTCTAATTCAAAAAAAAAGAAAAAGTTATGCTATTACGTTCTTGTACTAGGTATTCATCAAATTCTATCCTTAACCCTCTGCATAGCTCTCTTTAGGTGAATGACAAAATGGAAACATAATTGGTTTAAATTCTCAAGAAAAAGAGATTGGATGTTAAAGGTTCTAGCAATGTTATAATATATATTTTGCACTCTTCGAGATTACGAGCATAAATCTGGCAGGCCAAAAGACATTACTGTTGGAAGGTGAGAGGAAAAGAAAGTTGCAGCCCATTTTTATATGGTCTTCAATATTTCATTCTGTATAAACCTTTTGGGTACTTATGAAGGCTTTTTTTTTTTTTTTGAACAAGGTGGATACTTATGAAGTTAGGAGATAGTCTATGTAATTTATATCTCATTAGGTGTTTTTGTTTTAGGGTAAAATCCTCAAATGGTACTCGAACCATTACGAAATGCATTTTTTAGTACCTACAAATTTTCAGGGAGTCTAACTAAAGGTACTACATCTCTCCGTTAACCCTTTTAGTACTTCCGTCAATTATTCCGTTAAAGTAGGGATAAAATCGTAAAAATCTTATTTTTTATATTTTTTTTTACAAATTTTTTATAAAACTAAATTAAACTTGGTTTTAAAAAAATAATAATAAAAAAAGAGCTAGAATTGAATTTAATTAATGAATATCTACATTTACCATTTACTTACTACTTCCATTGGTTAATTCTATTAATTGTTTGAGGAAAAAATTATCTCATTAGTTGACCAAATGAATATATATTAATTTTTATAAAAAATAACTAAACACAAACAAAATACTTAAATTAATTACCCCAAGTAACCCGAGAATAGGGAAGAACGGATTGGGTATTATTTTTATTTTTTATGTGTCAAATTACTTTTAATTATAGACCTTCAATATATTATAATACTATAAATTAGATATGAATGAAAATACTATTTTACCCTTGTTATTTTACTCACATGAGTCTCACATGGCCACCACGTAGGCCGTTTTAACAGAATAATGGACGGAGGTACCATATGGGCTAACGGAGGAATAGTGCAGGTACCACTGGACTCTTTAAAAATTTATAGGTACTAAAAAGTGCATTTCGTGATAATTCGGGTACCATTTGAGAATTTTACCCTTTGTTTTAAATACTGCCTCTCTACTAGGGTGGCACCTATTTGCATTTTTCTAATGAAGATTTCACATATTGGAAAGGGTTATTATCACAAATGGTACCTGAACTTATCATCTATCTTATCGATGGTACCTGAACTTCAATTTTAATCACAACCAATACCTGAACTTTTTGATTTCATTTCAAATGGTACCTATCACTAACTTTCGTTAATGTTCCGTTAAAAACTAACATGTTCAAAACACATGACCTATACTCAAGAGTAGTTTGATGAAAATACACATTTAAATAATTTTGTTTACTAGATAACTGATCAATTAATATGTTAATAAAAATAGAAGTTCAATTAAAAATGTATCCCTACCCTTTTATGAAAATAAAATTTAAAAACAAGATTTCAACAAAAATCAATTTGTTTTATAGATACAGACAAAACAACATTTCAAATAAAACTATAAAACATTTTTTTTTGGGACAAACTATAAAACATTTAAAACCAAAAGCTTATCAAAACTTTCATAATTTTTTTTTTCCCTTTCATTCATATTTTTAATTGAAGTTGAAAGTTTTTCCTTTTGATAGTCTCATTTTTTATAGCCACAATATAAGTGAAAATAAGTAATATTACAAACTAGCCGCTAACGCGAGAAAGAGAGGGAAAAAACCCTAATTTCGAAATTCTCTGAGTTTGACGGCATGGAGGAGGTGGATGAGATGGATGTTCGACTGGCAGCTTTTCTTGGACTGGCAGACATTCGCAGGCCGGTGGATCTTCGTCTTGCTCGTGGAGAGGGTTTGTGTCATGTTCAGACGTATCTGGTGGGGAAGTTGTTGACGGCTAGGGCTTTCAATAAAATATCGTTCATGGGCATGTTCCGGCATGCATGGAAGCTGAATGGACAGTACACTGCTCAGAAACATGGAGACCGCTTTCTATTCACCTTAACGGATCCAACAGACCGTAACTTGATCCTTCGAGGTGGTCCTTGGGGCTTTGATAGAGCTCCGGTCATCCTAGCACCGTATGATGGGGTGGGGTGATCAAGGATGTTCCGCTCTCTACTTTAGCCTTCTGGACAAAGGTACGTGGCCTGCCACCAGATTTTCATACTGATCGTTGCTTGAGAAGGATTGGTAGCGCTTTGGGGCGGTATGTGCAGAAGGACACAACAGAATTTGAAGAAGGAAGGATTCGGATCCTAGTTGAGATTGATCTTCTGCAGCCAGTGATTTTTCGAAGGAATTTCATGGTGGATGATGGGGTTGATGTGGATCTGGATTTTTTCTTCGAAAACCTCTATGGCAGATGTCAAGAATGTGGTTTGATTACTCATATGGGATTACCATGCGTTGGGACGCCGTTGTCTGTTGAGGCCAGGACTGACCAATCGCCGGCACGAGGAAATCTTAAAAGGGTTTTGAACCTTGTGGAGTTGTCTCATCAGGTTGGACCGTTGATGGTTTTTGGAGCACAGTCGAGTCCACAAGTAGGGCTAGAGAGATTTCTGCCAGCAGCTAAACCAAAGGGGAGAAAGGAAATTAGGAGTCGACTTGTCACCGGTAGTGGTGAAGGAAGTTCAGGGGTGCACAATGCATCTTTGAACGAGCAGGTGGAGACTGGTAGTGAGCCATCTTCTGGAGGTTTAGGGCAGGAGCTGCTTGGGAGTGGTAATTCAAGTGAGAAGGCATTGATCGAGGCAGCTCCTAGTTGTGGTATGCGTCGAAAACGTGTGGAGGAAGATGGTATCTCTGCAAAGAAGCTGCAGTTGAGCTTAGCAGTGAGCAGGACAAATTTGGATGTTATGACAATGGGATTGAGTTCTGTGAAAGATGTGAAGGAAGTTTACAAGAAGAGGCCGGGACGGCCAAAGGGGACAAAGAATAAGGTAAAGGAGCTTAAGGCTGTGCATGCTTCACCTATGAAGAAGTCACCGGCAAAGAAGCTCAAGACTCCTAGGAAGGAGGAGAAATTGGTGAATGGCCTATCGGAATTCACCGTGGTGGAGGCAGTTCATGGTTCCAATCCATCAAGGGGTAAGGAGCCAATAGTTGTTTGATAGGTTTAGCCTAGTTACGATTGTCTATGCTAGTAGAGATACCTCTATGAGTCTTGTGGAAGTACTTAGTTTTTAGCGTACCACAATTGCATGCTCGGCGTGTGAGACTAGGTAGAATAGATTGCCTGCAAGCAGTGGCGTAGCGTAGCCAGAAATTTTATCAAGGAGGGTCAAAATTTTGATAGCCACAATTACATTATATGTTAAAGAATTATCAAATAATTATTACTTCATTTAGTTACAATTGTCCACCTTCAATTTCAAAGATGAATACATTGCACTGAATTGATTTATCCCAAAATTCTTGCAGATGCCTAGTAAAATTACAAGAAAAAGAGTAGTCATTATTGTACTTGGTCTATTGACAAAGCTAGCCTTGACCCAAAGTTTCTCAAAGTATTTGTCAGAGTGAGAAAGATAAATATATTAAAATATATTAAACTGATCTTGAGGAAGTGAGCCAGACCAATTCGCCGATCTTCTTACAAAAGGTCAGCTAAAATCCAAAATCTCAACCAATCAGCTAAAGTTTTATATGAAAGAAGCTTAAATCTCAGCCAATCAAGAACACTTTTCAAAAGTTGAGAGGGGTCAACTGATCCTTCTCACCCTATATTGGCTACGCCCTTGCCTGCAAGGCGAGGTGTTTGTATGTGGCATAGGCTACTCAGAGCCTAATTGTGTTATGGGAGTAGTCTTTGTACTATTTCTTTATTCTATGAACGGAGCATACTATTGGTATGTCTCATTTTGATTAAAAAAAAGAAGAAGTAATTTTACAAATTTATCCTTGAAAAATGAGTCACATGTTTGGCACATGTCAGATTTTAACGAAACATTAACGGAAGTTAGTGATAGGTATCATTTGAAATAAAATTGAAAAGTTCAAGTACTGGTTGTGATCAAAATTGAAGTTCAGGTATCATCGATAAGATAGATGATAAGTTCAGGTAATATTTGTGATAATTATCCTATTGGAAATGTTAAACCTCTTTGCACTACCCTTTTTGTGTTTGCTTTTGGCTGGTCAAGCAAATGTTAATTGCAGTTCTTTGTAAATGTAAAATGAAACTAGCTGATGACACCATCGAGTTAATTCCTGATAATAAGGTTAGTTGTCATTATGTATACTTCTTTACTTCTTTGGTTCTGTTTTTCATTTGAGAGGAAATGAAAGCAAATGTTATTGATGGTAATGAAACAGAAACGGGTCATATATATAATTGTCAGAGGTTTCTTTTGCACCATCAATTTGCAAAGACATATTAATTTAAGTTGGGAGGTGTCTATTTATTAGTTTCTTTATCATGATGTTGATGAATAACATTTTCTTAACAAACCCGCAGCCTCGCGCGGGAATATTACCTAATCTCAAGTTACGAGTGTTAAGGCCTTCTATGCAATTATTAGCAATAGAATAGTCATCTTAGTTGGTTCGATGTTTTAGTAAGGAGAAAATGGGAAAAGAACTTGTCCGACAAATCCACTTTGGCATGACCTAAATGAACTCTTGGAGACTTATGCTATGCAAATGACAATGGAGTTGGTTACAGAGTAATAATATACTTTGATATATACACATGATTAGATTCCCAGACACGATAAGAGTGTCCACATTTGTATACCTCCAGTTGGGCATGATTAGGACGCTGGTGGATTTTGTGTATGAAAGAGATAGATATGAGAAATTTCTCGATCTTATTGATCTTTTTAGGCCTGTAAAAGTGACTTTGTTATATTGCCGCATGAATTGTGAAAGGAACAACTGACCAAGAATGAATTCAATATAATCTCTTTCCATGTTTTTAACGAGTGACAAATGACCGCGCCCTTTTGTCATTTCCTTAATTCCATTTTCATTGCACTCCTGATGGAACACAGTGGATAAACGACATTTTAAGCACTATAGTTCTGATATTGTGAATGATATTCAGAATTGAACCGATTTAGCCGACACTTATAATAATTACAAAAAAATAAAAATGTTTGGGATGAGATTATAAGAAATTATATAAACTCCACAACATCAAAATTAGTCTGTCTTAAGGGACATAATTTTCACTAAGAGGCAATGGCGGAGGCAGAAATGAATCTTAAGTGGGGCACCCGAAAATTTTAGAAAAAAATTTAAAACTTAAATATATTAAACTTTAATAAAAATTAATAAATTAGAATAAAAATGCGGAAATATCAGTTATCTTTCAAAAAAATTATATATTTTTTAATCAAATTTATAGTTTTCTTTATGATGGTAATATATTTTATCTTTGATTTTTAAAATTATAAGAAATAATAATGTTAGTGTTAAAAAAGTAAGAAATTAAAAACAAAACTTAGTCTAATAGGCTCGAATCTGAGACCTGCAGCTACATAAGTAGTTGATAAAAAAGAGCTGCCACTACACCAACTTGGAATCCTGTCAATGTGAGAAACTCTATTCTACTTATCTAGTAAAATCCCAGTGGGGCACGGGACCCACCGGGTCCCAACGTGGCTCCGCCCCCTGCTAAGAGGGTATATATCTAAGAAGCACCGATACGGGTACGAGTATCCGGATACGATACGATCGGATACGTGAATACGGCAAATCTTAAAAATAATAGGATACGGGTACGTGAAGGATACGTCAATTAAATATATATATATATATATATATATATATATAAATAATTAGAAAAATGCAGATGTCCATTTTCAGCCCTCGGATGGGATTAAATGACTTCAACGGCTCATGGCTTTCCTGATGTCCTTGTTCACATGGCATGTCTGGTTGATAAGCCACCGACCTTGAAACCAATTCAATGACATCACCATCCGAAACAAGCTTATCCTCATCTTCTGACTTCTCTTCCAATTCAATTTAGCATAGAATCCTCTATTTGAAGCACCCCAACTATTGGTTCATACAAGAATCTGCTCATCCTTCACAGTCAAAATCTTCTTATCCGCATCATATCTTCTTTCGCGGACGTCCTCTCCTGAACTTGTCTGTATATATATATATATATATATATATATATATATAGAAGCACAAAGCTTTAAGCAATCGGCTTCAGAACTGGGTATAATCCCAAATTGAAGCATTCAACTGATTGAAGACCAGAAGCTGCAGAATAAACGTACCCAAACTGAAGAGAAGAGACGAAGAGCAGGAGAAATCGGCTAGAAATTGAAGATCCAAGCTCCAAGCTCCAAGCTCCAAGCTTCAAGCGAATCAATGAAGAGAAGGCTTGAGCAAAGAAGGTTGCGACTTGCGAAGAAGAACATAAGAAAAGAGATGAAGAGCAGAGCGCATCTCACATTCGGTCTCTGTCCCGATCTGGGTTTGTTTTTTTTTTTTTTTGTTTTTTTTTTTTGAGGGTAAAAAGTCAGCATTACCCCCAGGTATCGGATTTATTTACATATTTACGTATTGATATAGGATACGGACGTATCCAAACCGTATCCAAATTCGGATACACGTATCCAGGCGTATCCGAGCGTATCGTACCCGGATCCCGGATCGGTACGGGATACGAAGCCAATTTCACGTATCCGTGCATCATAGGTATATATATTTAGCTCCACCCATAGTGATTTTGGTGGTTTCCGATCAGACTCATTAAACAGTAGGATTCCTTGTATGCAACTCTGAGTCGAATGTTGGACTCCCGGGGGAAAAAAAAAAAAGTAAAGAGCGCGAGAGAAAAAGAAGGGGGAAAAAACTCCATTGAAAGAAATCATGCATGTGTTTTGATGCGTGTTGGAGACTTTAATTGGCACATTGATAGGTTACTTAGGTGGACAAAAATGCATATAACTTAACCCTACAAGAGTGTAGAAAGTAGTATGGGCAAGTAGGGATCGTTCCCACAAGAGATTGTGGTCAACTAATATAAGATTCAAAACAATATAAAACATAAACTGTCAAGTTAGAAATATCTGATTGGAAGATGACTCTAAACTACTCTAAATATCACAAAAATTTACACACAGACTATAGATAGCACAAGCTAACTACTAACAAAGTTTGGCGATATTTAAAGAAGTTTTGGTCAGTGAAATAATTATATAAAAACGAAACACTAAATAACTCCAAAAATAGTAAAAAGAGGTTTTGATTTATGGTTTTGAAAATCAAAGAAATACAAGTTCGGGGTTTTGCATCCACCATCAATCAATCATACAAACTAATCATGTTCAACCCAATTACATTTATCTATAGATGAAGATGCTCAAGTTAATTCAATGCCTGAATTAATCTATTGTTTTCCTTACTTGTATGCTAGGTGAGAGACATTCTACATTTAACCAATTTTCTAAAATGCAACCTAGGTTGATGAAACTCTAGATTTAACACAAATAAATCATTACGCAATAGAAAATGAGACATCACAAGACATCTTGAGTACGACGCGTCTTAGTTAACCTAGAAACCTAATCTCTTGCCTTGTAGACAATTTACTACTCTAGAACTTTCAATGGAACCCTCCTAACAAGGCACAGGCAATGATTATTTTTCGCAATTAAACTCTAGATATGCATACTAAGCGTGCACTCAAAGTAAACATAAAAAGAATTCATTGATGTAAAAACAGAAATTAGGTTCTCATCCAACAAAACTAATTGTAACAATTTTACAATCATGATTTGGGGCTTCAAAAGCCCTTAACTACTAAAGAGTTCATTATTCATGGAAAGAAAAATAAAACAAAATAAAGGAGAAAGAGGTTGTAGCAACGGCTACGGGGGAAGAGATGAGAGCTTTTTTAGATGTTGCACAACCCTTTTATATTGCTCCTTGAGTCCTCTTTGATTCTAAAAAAGATTCCTTGAATTGTAGAAAAAGTCATCTTAATTTTCTGGTTGAATTAGGATTTCTTCACGGATTGGATCTAGACTCCAAGGTTTTCCTTATTTCTTCTGTCCTCCAAATTATCTCCTTCTTGTATATTTTCTCCGAAAAATCTAATAAACATAATAATAAATAAATAAATAAAATCCACAAAATATTACATAAAAAAGCGAGAGGAAAACCCTAGAAAAAAAACTCTCTCTCTAGGACGTCGTTGGCAATGCTGGTGCCTATCTGGCTATGCCCCAGCATTGGCGATGGCCTCTGGCCTAGCCGACGCCCGCGGAGTATGGTCGGACAGGTTGCTTGTTTGACGGGCGTACCTAAAGCTCGGAGGATGGGATCGGGAGGTGTTCTACATCTTCTCTCTCGATGTTGGGTAATTTGGAGGGAGATTGGGACCTTGTCTGGTTGGAGCAGTGTTTGATGGGTGTCGGCGGTCGGTAGGCCGGCTTCGATGGATGAGAACGGAAGTTGGTTGGTTGGCTGGTGATGGTGATCGGACGATTGTTTCGGATCTTAAGGTAAAGTTTCTAGGTACTGGTTGGTGTGGGGTAGGAACGGCGATGGTCGACATCAATCGCCCATAGTTGGACGACGTTGAACCCTGACGCTAGTGCTAGGGAGGAGGACTTGGAGGCCGCGCGTTGCAACTATTGCCTTGGGTCGGGAGTGATGGGTACGTCCCAATTCTTGGTTTGATCCTTTGGGTTTGGGTACTGCTTGTGGACCTGTTGTGGGCTGAAGATTGGGTTGGAGCCTTTTTGGGCCCAGCCTTAGGTTATATGTTATTTAATGTTTTTATTTATTTACATTGTCTTGTTATGTTTCGCTTTATGCGAGCAATAATTCCCTACATTAGTTGTGTAAGGTTAGTCGGGCTATGTGTGCACTCAAAGTGCCTTGTCTGCTCTATGTAGGCGGCTAGTTCCTTACTTCATCAAATGGTTGCTACCGTCTAGTGGTAGAGTGAAGCTAAGTGTCGTCGGATCTATCTTCCAGTGGCAACATAGTAGGAAAGCTGTGCATCTGGTAATTATGCTACGTTGTAATCGTGTTACATATCGAGTTATCTTTCTGTTATGTCACTGCTATGTCAAAGTAAATATAGTAACTAGTAGAGTACTAGTGCTTGTTAGAATACATGAATTTTGTAGAGATTCCTGATATTATTTCGGGACATACTCTAGATGCTTATTGTAATCAGGGATTTAGGCTTAATATTCTCCCCTTATATTCGACAGTTTCATTAATTAAGGCTTGAGGGCAGCTGCACCAGCCTTTTATTCAAAATAAATAAATAAATAAATAAAGAGAAAATATAAGAAACAAAGATTAATATAAAGATTAACTATATAAATGTAGCATAAAATGCTCCTATCACACATCCTTACCTCAATAAAAGTTCTGAAAAGAGCAATGGTCCAACTTCAAGTGCATTAGAGTAAAGCCTCAAAATCTAAAAGCTAGGAGATTGTGGAGTTTTCACACTATGATCTTAGGAATATTTAGCAGCCGTCTACAACTTCATGATTATGCACCATGGTTTACAATAATGGAAGTGATTGTCACAGGAGCTACTTTAAGTGTTCCACTTAGTGGAGCGACTCTAAGACGAATTTTTAACGTACTTAGAGAGCCTGTGCCAAATAAGCAAAATAAAGTGTATAAACAGAACTTGTGGTTATAATGCCAAAAAATCAAGTCAGCTCATTCGTCTCTATATTGATCGTTATAGGCCTCTTGAATCACACATCCTTACCTCAATAAAAGTTCTGGGAAGAGCAACGATCCAACTTCAAGTGCATTAGAGTAAAACCTCAAAATCTAAAAGCCAGGAGATTGTGGAGTTTTCACACTAGGAATATTTAGCAGCCGTCTACAACTTCATGATTATGCATCATGATTTACAACAATAAAATGGCTCTATTTTAAATGGTTAATATGGATCGCTCTCTTCCTCTGAAGACAAAATAGTTTAATAGGGTTTGATAGTTTATTGGATGAGAAGCTTCCTACGACGTGAGGTCGTGTGGAAAATTACATATCTAACGGCTCTAATTGGTGGTGCTTAAACCAGATTCCACATTCGCATGCACTAAAATACAACATGTATAATACTAATCAATCACTTTTTTTTTATCTGATACTCATCAGTCACATTAATTAATCCGTGCATGATACTAGCTTATGTGGCGGTTTGGTAGACTTGAGGTCGCAAATGAGGGAGTAGGAATGAAGTAAAGAAGAACAAACATGTTTGTTAGCTTGGCATGTCAGTTTGATCATGGTACACGCTTTCCATAATTCATTCATCATGTGAATGAACATAATTCATTCATCATGTGAATGAAGTTGTAGCTTGCATCAACGCCTTTTATGAGTTTGATCTCTAATTGAAGGAAACACTTTTACCCAACTAAAATCGGAAAATTGAAATCATAGGATATGATGTTGCGTCTATGTTTAATTATCCTTTTTAATCAAAATGAGAAACATTATTACGCAAACTTATACTTTACTCTATTTTTAAATAGATGTCATCTTAGACATTTGTATGAATAAGTAGGGTTGTAAGTATGATCGATACATCTCGTGTTCGACTCGTATTCGGAAGATAAATGAGTCGAACTTGATCTCAATATTAAGCTCGACAAAAAAACAAGCCGAGCTTGAACAATAATATATTCAGCTCATCTAATTCGTGAGTAGTTCGTATTTTTCAAGAGTAGCTCAAGCTTGTTAAAAATAGGCTCGTTTGTTAAAACTCGACTTATGAAAATTTATGATATACATAAAAATATAATTTTTCTAAGTTTAAATCTTTAATTCTTTTTATTACTTTCCTTTTCAATTGGAAGAGAATCTGAAAATTTAAGTAAAATTATTACAATAAAGAACAATAAATCCAAATTTGATGGATGGACATCAAATTTGGATAAATTTTCTTTCTTCCTTTTTTATTTTTTAAATTTAAAGTCAAATGAGCCAAGCTGAGCCTATTCAAGCTCGAGCTCGTCCCATAAAATAAATAATTATTTTTAAAAACACGAGTACCATTCTACAATATCATAGTACCATTCTAAAAGAAAAATAAAATTACAAAAGCGTTTTCCTTCCTTATGGATAATCCTTCCTCTAGGAGTAACATGGCAATAAATGTCCATTTCCTCTGTACCATTGCTTGCAACCCTTTTTTTCTTGTCAAAACTTAAAATGATTTCCAGTCTATTCAATTTCCGTCATTGTCTTGCACCCTGTCGCAAAATACTTCATCCATAAAAAAGAAGTAGATGCATCCGAACGACTTTAAGCCATTGGCTCAACACCCCCACTCAATTAATTAATCGGCTCAGAAACATTAGAAGGAATGACCCTAATTAGCTCACCCTAATTACCTAAAGCGAACATTTTGTAGTTGTATATCGTCAAGGAGATCCCTTTCTTTCACTTCCATAGCTTGTCTTTTTTCTCCATTAGAGTATGACCCACCAATCAAGGATTCAAGGGTTCTCTCATCACTGCCCTTTTCTTTATTCCACTACTTTCTGTCTTTGTCTCTTTCATTAAACTTTTCTTTGAGAAGAAAAGTGAAGCAGGGCCATTCCTTGTTTTCAGATTTTAGCAGCAAATTGCATGGAGACAACAAACCCATCCCTTCATTCCCTTGTATGCAAGTTGCGACTTGATGCTGCTATCCACTCGCTTAACAGCAACAGATATTATTTGTTTTAGGAGGATCGAGTACTAGCTAGGCTTTACATATATTTTTACCACATTAATCGACTCAAATTGCACTACCTTATGTGCTAATAGAAGGAAGAGCTTCTCATTAGAGAAGTGAAACCAATCACGTAAGTCTCCAAAGTAATCCTATTTGTAATCTCATTGTGTTCTCCTCTGCTTTCCAAGCATTTCTTCTTACCCGATTTCACAAGTGAATTTGGAGAGATCTCTCAATTAGTGACTGCCATACCTTAATCTCATGATTTTACATGTCAATTATTTTGGTTTACAAAATAATTATTTTTTCTACGCATGCAAAACATTTGTATCTTTCATACGTCATCATCCAGATGATAATAGATATGAATTTATAATATTTTATTCATCAAAGTTGGTAAAGTAATTTCGTTTGGTGAAAAAGGGTGGAAAAACAATAAAAACAAAAATTAGATGGTTTGATTAAAAGTTACACATAATATTAAGAGATATAATATTAAATTGAGATTTGGTGATTCGAAAAAGATCGTTGTAGGGACAAATAGTAAGTGCGAAACTAGGGATAAGAATCAGCATAAAAACCAGTGCAAGTGCTAAATGAAAGAATACCCTTTGCAGAGAATCTACCAGTAGACATAGGCCACAAACTAACCCACCCGAGACCCCCACAAATGAAGGTACATTCATTTGGGATATCCTTGGCTTCTTTTTGCTGCTTTCAGTTTTTTGCAAAAGCCCTTATCCAATCAAGACATTTTCTTGATTCCAATCAATAATACTCTCCTTTTTGTATTGGGAGAGAAATTCAGAATCAGCTAAGGAATTTGGCAGTGCGGTACTTTTTGCAGATGTGCATTGCATCTGCTGCTGCGCAGCGTACTTGGTTTTCTAGTATATTCTAAGTGAAGCTACAAAACTGAAAAACCCCAAAGGGTAGACATTACCCAACCAATCAACTCCAGGCTGAAAAATTCGTAATATTATTATTTGCTTAAAATGAATATTTGAAATTTGGAGATTTCAATAACATGCTAATTGCGTTTTTGATGTTGACTATCATACTCATATCATAAAACATAAAAATCTATTTGAAGTGGATAACATATCACTATTTTTTCTTTCCCGATTAATTAGTAAACATCACCTATCATATTCAAGCCTTTTGAAGTAGGGGTAATTTCTATAAGCTTTTCTAAGATGTTTCTAGTTATTATTTGTCCCACAATTGCGTGATTGGCAGATTAGACTAGATGAATATTTGTTCCTTAGAGAGTGAGATTAGTCTTGCGTAGTTTAGGCTTGCTGTTCAGCGAGCGTCCCAGAGATTTTAATGGGTCTAGTTGTGGCTTGGATAGGTTATCCGGTTTGTCCCGGAATTCTGTCTATAAGTTCTGTTAGACTCTGGCCTGTTTTCATGGCTTGATTACTAATGCAATCTATTCCTATTAAAAAAGTAGACATCACCTATCATGACTATTGAAACCATTATTCCATGATCCTAGGTACTCTCTTAGGTGTACCAACTGATATCTTCACTCCCATGGTTTCATGATGATATTCATCCTACGTCTCTTCTTTTTGTGGATTTATTATCACAACTGTTTATACATTATTAGTTTGAAATATGCAATGACGTATGGAACACAATTTGATACATCAGCCCTACGATTGCAACGTTTTTATTAGTATTAGACACTCAAAGAAGACCCAAGTAAAGAAACTATATACAAGGTCTCCCCTTACCACTATCTAATTCTATAAATATGAAAGATAATTGGGTGGATGGTTTATATCTTTTCATGAGATTTCTGTTTTTAGTTGTGTATCTTTTTCCCAGTGTACTCATTTGATTCTTCTGCAAGCGGCCTTGTACAATTAGTTAGATGCATCTCATTAAACCTACCGGCCACTATATGACTTACAACAACCAATATCTAATCCATGTGTCCATAAAGCTGAAACCAAGAAATAAAACAAAGGAGGCCCTTCCAGAGAGTTGATGTTTGACGCTGTATAGTTGATTTCTGATTCTTTACTCCCTTTCTTCAGCAATTTATGTTCTTGAACTAAGGCTTAGTTTGGGATTGTTGTGTTGTGAGAGGAAGCACTTCCGAACTTGCTGTGAGAGGAAGCAGTTGAGGTGTTTGGTAAACTGTTTTTAAAAGTGCTGTGAGAACGAAAACAATTTGTAGGTGTTTGGTAAGTTGCAAGGCAAAAGTACTTTGGCTGGGTATAATTACAAAAATGGGCATACATGCTAAGAAATGCTACTAAAATACATAATTTTGTTCTTTGATTATGTAACTATACCAAATAAAAAAAATTCTCATGTATTATTCTTGTACCCTTGGTTGGACCGAATAAAAGATTTACTTTAAACTTTTCAATATGCATATTATGTTTTACTATTACACAAAATAAAATATTGTAAGTTATTATTTGTGTAATTTTAGGAAAAAAAAATTAGGGGGGTGTATTCAATCTAGATTTTAAATGATTCTGTCTGAATTCTTATAATCTGTGGATTCTCGTGAATTCTATTTTAACTCCATATGGATTTATACAGATTCTAATATATTGTATTAGTAAGATTTGTTTGGATTTTGATAAGTTCATACACTGAAATCAACTTTCGCACCACATTGGTGATTGGATATATCGTGCCTCTCTTAGAATTTGCTTTCCTAGCTAGCCTTGAAGATCCAATTATTTTTTTTACATTCCTGATTTCCCTTTCATAAAGCAAAGGACTTTACTTTCAGTTCAATCGATAAATTAAGCAGTCAATTTCTTCACCCACTTACCATGTGAGCAACTATTGTAAGTTCCACAGGTAACTATATGAAATTTTACTACAACAATATACATACATTGATATATTACTTTGATATAAGAAGTCAAATCCTTGTACTAATATTGGCAGCACACAAAAGTAAAGTTCCATATGAAGAAAAAGAAAAACACAGCTGAAGAAAAAGAAAAACACAGCCGAAGCATACATCAGTTGGAATGCAATGATCATATAGCATTAGCTTATGCTTAAAGGGTGCTTAGAAACAAGAAATCAAATGATACTCAACGATAATAGGTTAATTTGAATGATACTGATAACCATGATAATTGTCACAATGCTAGTTTACAGGTCCTATTCAATTTCATTGTCTAGTATACAATAAAATCTAACAGCTAAGACAACTTCATCAGCACCATATATTACTAGTTCAATAATACATCCCGCTTCCTCATTAATCAAAAGGTCTGTTTCACTTAAATGCTTCTCGAACTTGCAATCTCTGGGAATCCTCAGCTGTCATAAACTCTTAGTGGACTTCTGAAACCACGACTGTTAGTCAGCGTCACCTAAAGAGTTTTTAAATGGTTTTGAATGCCGATGCAGAACTTTATCTTGATGGTGAAAAATAACTCGAACCTTGATGATCGTACATTAACATAAGCATTTCAGCATCATGTCCATCAGAGAGCAGGCAGAGAATCCAGTCCTGGATATCTTTGCTTATTTCAAAAGGGAAAAAAATAATAAAAATACAAACCAAGTAGAATATGATGATGAAAAGTCAGAAAATGCTGTAAATCTTCAAGGTAGAATTGTCGATCATATTTATTGTATCTGGGAAACTTCCCAAAACTCAATATAATCATACTACGTCAAGCTTCCTAGATGTAAAATGATTAGATTAAGAAATAAGAGTGCATGATTGAATTCAGAGTAAATGCACAAAGGTGACAAAAGTGGACAAATTTAGCTTTTCAAGGATAGTGACCAGGTTTGTAGTTCATAGATATATGCAGTATGATGTATGACCACAGCTAGTGAAGAGGAAAGGCTTGAATATTCTTGCATATGTACTAACTAGTTCCATAACCTCAGTTTTATTTATTAACCCCGTAACTCCTTTTTAGCCATCTTGAATTTAAACACACAAAGGCAAAGCTGCTTAAATTACTTCACAAGGAATGTGGATATTCTGACCAATCTAAACGTTCTCCTTCAAGCACCGGTAGGATTCAATAAAGAGCTAGGGACCAGAATATATCAATTTCACACTAGTATGCAAAGGTTGAAATATATACATATAAAAGAACCAGTAGCCAAAAAAAAAAAAATACCCAGGTAGCATCATAATCACAGAAATGAAATCAAAAGGTGAAATAATTAGAGGAACTGGAATTGAATTGAAAGGTGTGAGAATCTTACTTACCCCATCTCTGTGTGTAGAAATTTGGTACCCAAAATATCACAAATTGACCAACTCTAGAAACAGGGCCGAAGCTAGTTGTTTCGATATGTTGCTATTTGTTCTGCAGTGACGCATATGGGGAAAATTAAGAACTTTAGAGGAGACAAACAATAAGAAGCGCAGTGAATCGAAGCTTGCAACCATAAAACGAAAAAAAAGTCCACGAAAGTGAATTCACAAACAACCCCAAAACCAAAACTCCCACAAATCCAAATGCAATAAACAACTACACATAGACAGATACCTAGACAACCATAAAACGGAAAATCTCAGTCCACAAATATCAAGTCCACGAATGGGATAATATATGCTGGGAGGAGAAAAAACAAGGAAGATGTGGAGAGTGGTTATGATGAAGAGCTTACCAAGTACAAAAGGAGGTTGAAGAAGCTGGGGTCTGGGAATGCTTTGGGTTTGGGGCGTGTGGCGGAGGAGGCTGGGAAGAGAGAAGCTGAGCATAACCCTACCTGGATCAAGGTAAAGTGTTAGAAAAGATGAGGACATAACAGGAAAAAAGAGTAAATTTCATTAAATCAATCCCTGTTCACTCCGTGTTTCCACATAAGCAACTTCCAAAAGTTGGTACTTGGTTGCTTCTCAATTTCAGCTTCTAGGAGAAGCAATTTAGACCAAAAGCCACTTCTAGACATTTTACCAAACAACATAGCATAAGCCCAAAAGCAGAAGCAGGTTCAAAAGCACCTCCAAAATCAATCCTAAACGGGGCCTAAATCTATTGTGTTTAGCATATATAATTCTTTGTAGAGTTAATTAGTTATAAGTCCAAAAACCATAACCTGTTTTGATTGTAATCTGGATGACAAATTTTGTTAATTGCGGTCCAGTGACTAAGGTTCCACATCAGCTTACTTTCCTATATTAGCATGATGAGTCAACTTCTAATTTTTCACATACCAAATTTATCCATAACAATATTACTCAAAACAATCAATAATTTATGCATCAATAAATTGAGAGTTAATGTTGTTTTTCAATCAATTTGATATTCATAAAAACCATATCAATTATAATATGTCATCAGCACAACAAAACCCTTAATTGATGCATCGTCATTAAAAAAAAATTATAACTTATATAAAATGATCATACCTTACCATCATTTTTCTATGCCCTATATCTTGTCTCTTTTCTTCTCCTTTATTCTGATCACTTTCTTCTTATTTCTACACCTATATTATAGAATTGTCAAGTTGTTCAACTTCATTATCCAATCAAATAGATATTCTAGATGGGTATTCATAAGAATGTTTTGATCCATCTAAAGAGGTAATATTCTACATTGTATCTCTACCTTTGCACCTTAGGATAAATCGTACAAAGGAAAGGGATTCTAGACAGGGAGATACATTTTTCATAGCTTAAGGGAAAGGCAAGTTGCTATGGTTCTTTTGTTCCGTACCTTTAGATTAGGAACAATGTCAAAAACTAAGTTGCTCTTTTTTCATTACCTTGTGCATATATATTTTGCAATTTTGATACCTAGTACAAAGGTAATTTCTTAAGGGGAAAGGCAAGCTGCAATGATTCTTCTTCTTTTTTGTTTTTCTTTTTTTTCTACCTTTTTATTAGGAACCATGTTTAAACTACCTTAGTCCTTTTTCATTACCTTGTGCATAAAAATTTGCACTTTTCATATCTATTACAAAGGTAGAGTAGTGTTGGTTTCTTTTTCTCTACCTATTAAACAGGAATAATATTAGAACTCGATCATGGACTAGTCTATTACTATATGTCTAAGTATTATTGTGTTACTAACGCTACTTAGTTTGTTTCATTTTTTCTTTTTTGACTCTAATATAGATACACTACATTGTTTAAGAATTTATTGACCTTTCATGTAGGTACACATGATATGTTTACATAGATTTAAATGTCATACTATTTATTATAATTACACATGACATTATTTATTATTTATTATAATTTGAATATTTAAATTGAAAAATAAAGTCCCCAAATTATGAGATTTTGAAGGGCAAAATGGACAACGAAAAAAGTGGTTGGACTGCAATTAAAAATAAAAAAGTGGTCGGACTGCAAAGAATTGGACCTTGATTTAAATACCTCTTATTTGTAATCATCTTAACGACTGCATTTGGTCTGGTTTTGACCACTTTCGAGAGGCGGGTAAGGCATTCAGGATAGCTGGTTCCATACCTCTTTCCGGAGGCGGATATGCATTCAGGACAGATGATTTGTGTGATTTGCATTCATTCAGTTTCATAAAAAGAAAATTATTGTTTAGCACTAATAGTAGACTTAACCACGTAGTAATATATCATTAACTAACCACGTAGTAAATTTATCATTTGAGAACCAAAAAAACAGTATATAAGGCTAATAGGTGGAAAAAAATGTGGACAAAAATGGTCACTCGGTTTGGTCATTGGTGGTTGAGGCTGAAGACTTTGAATTGATGTAGATAGTACATGTTTTCATTAGAAAGACCACATCAGTCTTATAGTTCATACATAAGACTGGGCCAACCGACATAATCAATTTGACATTTACCTCTCTCTATCTACCATCCTGTGTAGGATGTATTGCACTTTAACTTATTCGTTTGGTGCTTAACTATATCCTCCACATGTCTCTACCAAAACCAAAACCAAAACGTTGGCAAATGTATTAAAATAGTAGCTTTATAGTTTCTCACCCTTCAAGTTTCCCCCTTATGGTTCTTTTACCTTATTCATTGTTCTTAAACTTTCAAAATTTAGCAAACCCTTATAGTAGTCTTGGAGAACTCGAGAAAGAAAAATGTCATATAAAAAAAAACTCGAGAAAGAATAAATGATCTGAAAGAAAGGCTAAAGATTTCTTTCTGAGAAAGCAATGTGTCTATAGCTCTTTAGGGAAAAGGGTAAGAGCTTTCAATTAACTCAAAGAAAGTCTTATTTCTAATTGATTAGTAAGATAATGAAACTTGATTTGTTCTGCCAATGTAAACACCAAACACCAACATCAACATCAACAACGGAATCATGCACATTTTTTCTGCATCATTGTCATGGAGCTTTAGCTGGTGAAAAGTATATTCTGGAACCCCCAAAAATTGAAGGTGGGAAGAGCTGGAAGTTTACTCCGTCATGATAAGTAGGGTCGACTAGGAGACGTGTAACCAAAGCCTTTTCTTATCAAACCAGCCTTTTCTTATCAAACTTCAATCCGACGGTGGTGATCGCCACATGCCTTTTAGAACACCTTTGTTTACTATAGGCCACCAATAAAAGTCATCCATGTTTTGCTCACTTATTGAAGCTATGTCAGTCATTTTCATAAACTATTTTCTTTAGGGCTTATGTATTGTACCTTGAAGCTAATGCCAAGAGCGTATTACTCGGATCGCGTTTTGTTATGAATATTTAGGCTCTCTGAATAATAAGATCCTGCTTAGTGACTTGAGCCAAATAGGCTTTAAAATTGATTGATTGATTGATTGATGAAGTCTCATTAATAGTAAATTTAAAAAAGAATATACATAAGACTATATACATACCTTAGATACTGTTTGTTACATGGGATTGGATATCCTTATCAGCTTGTGTTACACTAATTCCATATTTGGCAACAACCAGGACTGTTTTAAATGAGACTCTAGAGTCCCAAATTCTATCTAACACCTTCTACCATAAACCCCCAAAAATCATGGGATTATGGAAGCTCTCCTTCTCACCTTCTACTGAAAAGTCTCGTTCTGCTATCCTTCTTAGCAACTTTCACCAATTCTGAGATTAAACACAAGCACACCTCATTTTCTATCCCCAATTGAACCCAGAACCACCGCCACAGAAGGTTGTAGCGACGACCGTGGCCGAATACCCAGAAATCAAATCTTCCAAAATTTTATCAAATTCAAAAACCATGTGCGCGAGCATGTAGAACACGAAGAGTAGATCAACTTTCATACCTTATGCACCTCAAAATATTGCTGGAGCTACCAGAATTTGTACAGAAACTGCAGGAGAACCCAAAATTTCGAGGTCCGATTCTCTCTCCACAACCAGCAACCACACCAGCCGAGGAAAGAGAAACGTCAGCAACAACGAGATGGATCAAACCCAGTTGATGTGCCTGCCGGAGCTGACCTGATGGCAGAGTTCCGATAGGCTGCCGTTTGGAGCTTCGTGGATCTTTAGGTCGATGGTGTTGGCTCTAGTTTTAGTCCTGACTGACCAAACATGAGTTAGGGAATAATATAGCATAATCCAGACTTGAGGAGTCCAAGACTCTTATAGAAATTAAGGCCATGTATGACAATCCAGTGAAATAAACATGACCTTAAAAGTTAAAAGGTCTAAGATTTAAGGATGAGGAAATGATATGAACCAAACGTTTATCGGAGGCAAAAGACAAACCCAGTGGTTGAGCTTGACAAAACAGTTGCTGCCCAATTTGCTGAATAAAGCCAAGTAAGAGAACGATTGATCTAACTCATGCCACTATTTGAGCTTAAACAAAAAACATTTCACCATTTGAACCAAGAAAGAAACCCATTTCACCAGTCAAGCTAAGGAAAACAAAACCCAGTTCACCATTAGAGCTAAAGAAGAAACCCTTATTCCACCATTGAGCAAAGCAGTTGGATACACCATGCGGTAGATAAAAACGCATATCCAGTTTACTCCATGTAATTAAGATCTAATCATAGAATAAATAAACCCCAAGTACATTTAATGAGTCTCGTTAAAAGGCACATGATGATGATCATAGGCATATCTGTAATTTTAAATAGTCACTAAATATATTAGGCCTTGGTGTTGAAAATAGATGGGACTCCTCTTCCCACTAGGGCCACTACCTTACAATATTAATACAGCACCAAACAATTTAATATATGAAGCATATGTTAAGCCCTACAAAGGTAGGACCCGGGCAGCACCCATCTCCCCCCCCCCCCCCCCCCCCCCCCCCGGCGCGAAGTTCTAAGTAGACCAAAAGAAAACCTATTTTCCTCAGAGTCAAGAGTCAATGAATTTAACCATCCCTAATTTGTACCTAGGCTTACGTCACCTTTATGTATTTGCTTTCAACCATACATACATGATCATCATATCATCACCATCATCATCCAGTAACAACCCCCCGTCTATAATATATACCCCCAAACCAAACTTGGCCACAGTCAACCTGCTCGCAATAACTGGAGCTAGCTAGAAACCACTCCCTCTCCCTCTGTTTAAACTTCCAGTACAGTCCTCCTCCACCACCATGTCTTCAAAAGACTGCGGCCACCACGGCCACAAAAAGAGGAGAGAGAGAATCCGCCGCTGCTGCGCTGGGCTCCTCATCTTCAACTTCATCCTCCTCGTCACCATCCTCATCATCTGGGCCATCCTCCAGCCGTCCAAGCCCCGCTTCATCCTCCAGGACGTTACCGTCTACAACTTCAACAACACCGTCCCCAACGTCTTCTCCTCCAGCTTCCAGGTCACCATCTCCTCTCGCAACCCCAACGAGAAGCTCGGAATCTACTACGACAAGCTCGACGTCTATGCCACCTACCGCGCCCAGCAGATCACCTTCTCAACCCTAATCCCGCCCACTTACCAAGGCCACAAGGACGTCAACATCTGGTCGCCCTTCATCTACGGCACCGACGTCCCCATCGCTCCCTACAACTCCATTGCTCTCGGACAGGACCAGGCCGCCGGCACCGTACTTTTATTGATCAAGATTGACGGGCGGGTGAGATGGAAGATTGGAACATTCATCACAGGGAAGTACCATCTCTATGTGAGATGTCCGGCTTTCATAACTTTGGGAGCCAAGACTACCGGAATTGTGGTCGGAGAAAACGCTGTCAAGTACCAGCTGGTCCAGCGATGCAAGGTTAGCGTATGATGAAGGATTTATGATCGAAGAGCAATTTATGACGATCGGACAATCACAATTGCCGTTGATTATTGCTCTAACGCCGTTAGTTCCTTCTCTATAATTAATTTTCCAGTAATTTTAATTTTCTGTTGATTAATTTAGCTTCATCGAACTGTGTGTGTATTCGAATTACATATACGTGGGGCCTATGAAATTTGTACATTTTGCTATAGAATAAAATGGAGATTATGATGAAAGATACGTGAGACGTATAGCAAAATTGTAGTCGGTGGTACTCAATTATGAGCTTAAGATGTATAATTTTATATAAATACCTATTATTTTTCAATAATCATGCATTTTGGATTCATGTATGGCAATTTGGGTGTCTAGTGGAGGTTGGGGTGTCTTTTTCTGTCATTTGTCAAATAAATTTTCTGTTTGTTGCTTTGCTTGTTATTCAATCATCTTTTTTAGTGTTTTCACTCGCTCCATGCCTCTTCTTTTTTGCTCTGCTTTGCTTTATAATTAAGTAACTGCTTTCTAAGTTTCACAATTTTCTCTTCGTTTTTCCTTCGTTGTCATGCAGCACATGGTTTCATGACTTTCATCTTGTATTAGAGAGTTGTTTCAATTGTTTATATAGGGATAGTTCTATGTCCGAAATAAAAGGCCCAAAAATTAGCAAGGAGCTAGATCAGGAAAATGAAGAATAGTGTGTGTATAATATATACGGACATCAATTAGTGAGTGCACACTGTTAGAGAGAGAGACATAACCTTTCTGTTAAAGAAAAGTCCATGGTTTTGCTCTCTATCCTCGAAGGTTCTACCTAACATATATAACCAATTAGTAAGATCGACATACATTCCAGTAGAGAAGGCTGAGTGAATTATTAATAGGAATTTGGCTGTGATTGCGTTTGGGGTGGGTTTATCTTGCACATGGTGCACATTGTGGTGGTCCTTTTCAACTCCCTTGGCTAGCTAGCTACGTACTCACATCTCTCTCTCTCTCTCTCTCTCTCTCTCTCTACCGACTAATAATAGCGTGATGGAAAGGGACTCACATTACGTTAAATATTCAAAGGTCCTTATCTTCTTTTTAACCTAACGAAGCTTCCCACTCTACTCTACACATGGTGGTTTGTGCTTTTAGAATAGCTACTTTGTATTATGGAACTCTTAGTTTCTCAAATACTCTCGTACATATACCGGACTTATACCGTCAATCCGAACCACTGACTAGGTATTTTTTTTCTCTAAATTTATAAATGTTTAAATTGACGACCAATTGCAATAAGAAAGCAAACTCCGGTGAATCTACAGACCTAATATCTCATACATCCACTTCAAAACTGATCTCTTTTATATATTTGTGTGACATGTTATTAGGGACAGATAGAACGAAATCGATTGCGTATGTAAATATGAAGACTAAAGAGTGCCTAATATGTCAAAACCAGATCACATGATCGTATGCCTAATTTCAACCAAAATGGGTCAAAGAGAATGAATATACATTGCATGTCCATAGGATTTGGAATTATTTGAACTATATATTCACACACAGCACAGCTGGTACTAGCCATTGACAGAAGTTTTGCTCAATTAATTGGATATTGGGTTGTCATGTCACATGCCCCTTTTCATTTACAAGAATATTTCAGCAATTTTATGGATGCTTGATTTGGAAATTCATGGACCTGAAATGAGTAGTTATGCCTCGTGGTATATAACCTTCCTTTTACAACATCTATATGATTCTTACCATAAAACTGGTCTTACGTAAAGAGTTAATCCTGAAACGATTAATTACATTTCTTTACAAGTAACAATAAGAAATTTGGAGTTAATCCTGATTTTGTCTAGTGCATCTAAGAATTATGTTAAATGCTCAGAAAAAAACAACTTTGATTTTGAGGCTGTTTGGTTCTTGGCCGAACACTACTTTGATTTTTGGGTTAAATTACTATTGAGCTTATTCAAGCAGGGTATACAACCTAATTATTAACACCGTATACATGCTTTAAGCCTAATTACAACCTAATTAGAATGCAACCATATTTTTGAAGTAATCTTTCGTTTCTTTGGGAGGTGAATCAGGTGATTACTGATATTGGAATTAATTTGCAACAAGTGATCATAGGTCAGGTTACTACTATTGCACATGACAACTTATATAGAAGTAAAGCTATGAAAACTTACATCATGTGTGTGTAATAAATAATCGAAAGCTATGAAACGAAAGAAAGAAATAATTAAAACATTTTCTTTGGGTACATATATAAGTTCTATTTATGTTTACGTTGGCCATAGTTGAATCACTAGAAAGATGAAACTTAATACATATATGCATTAGGCAAGCAGTAAAAAGAGATCCAGCGCATTCTTTTCCTTAGCACTTTTTCTCTTAAATATGGCACCAAATACATAAATAAATAATCATATACATCGAATCGATGAAAAATTAGAAAACTAAACATTGCCCGTATTATACCGGGTGGCTTCAGAATTATAACTGGGAACTAATCCATTGATTTTCCACCATATAATAATCAGATTACATCATGACAAAAAATCTGACATATGTTTTCTTACTATTTAATTGCTTCCAACATCTCATATCAGTCATATCCTAGACAACTACCGAGACCTGGAGCGAGTGTAATGAGATTGAGTATGATGAACAGTTTATGAGGTTGGTTATAGGAACAAGACGATAGGTTCGGCCATAATATTTAGGCTCGGATCACGCACAATTGTCCGTAGCCCAATATCATGTTAATTTTATTTTGGACATTCTCATGTTACTTTGTTAGAATCATCACATCTCAACTTCGGCATGTAACATAAATGTGAAAAAGACTGATTATATTCCAAGCTAGCTAGGCCCGGTGCGGCGGTGCGTGGGTTGAGCAGTCGGGTTCATATTCCTGCATGATAATGATTATCAATGAAGATTGTTTCCTTGGGCTGAACAGTTTTTAATATCTCAGTATTGACTGGACTTATGATTCAATAGGATAGTCTTCTTGGGCTGAACACTTTTTAAAATTATGGGCCTGGTCCCATTTTTGAATTTTGGGTCGAATGCCGTTAAGTGTTTCAAGCTGTCGCTACTGCACCCATAACAACTCGAGTTTGAATGCAACCATATTCATATGTTCTTTTTTTAAAGTCATATTTCATTTCTTTAAGGTGAAGTGATTAATATTCCAAAAAAAAAATGGTGAAGTGATTACTAATTCTAAAATTAATGTGAAATCTGTCATATAAGTGAGGTTTTTTTTTTTTTTTTGACGAGAGACGATGATATATCATTAGACTTCAAAATCATAACACCACATACAATACATACAATAAATCTCAATACTTGAGTTCTTAATCAGTGATCCAGTAGTTAAGAAAAAATCATCACCACTCACTAGTTCTAGGAAACTTCTTAAGCTTACAAGACCACATCTAGTCCTCGCACACAAAATTAAAATAGATGGGTATCCCTTCGCCAGTGCACAGAACATGAATTAAAGCTTGAAAACTTCCATGGTGATCATGGAATAAGATAATCAAAAAGTGTGAGACATGAATAATCAAACAAATTTTTTGGATAAATTGTTTATTCTATTTAAATTTATTTGGCCTAGACGTGGGAAATACTGAACAATGTAAAAGTACTGAGATGATCTAAGAACTATTACTAACATGGATAAAGCATTATCAAAAACCTAAATAGGCAAAACATGAGCATTTACAACTAGAATGTCCGCTATGTTGTTAGGGGTTACAGGTTTTGGAAGATAAATATCCATCATTTCAACATGTTTTCATAATGAAATTACATGTTAGAGCATCTCTAATAGTAAAAATTATTTCCTAAAGCTAAATTATCTTAAAAATTAAACATAGTTAGCAAATTTTTAACTTTTACTCCAGTAGTGTTGGCTAAACTAAATAAAATTGTACATAGGAGTGTTTTTTTTTTTTTTTTCCTCTCCTCTCTAGCTAAATTTAGCTGAAAAGTACTTACATCCAAACCTGTTTGGACTTGTGTCTCCAAACTCTCTCTTATTTGCATATGTTGGGCAATCTAAATCTATGATTTAGCCATTCAAAGTTAAATTAACATTTGAAGATCATTTTTGCAAAAAATCAATGAGAAAAAAATTGTTTACTCATTCGATTGAATCAAACAAATGAACAATTCTGGTCAAAGTTAACAGTCTCATGATCAACCGTCAATTTATTTAATGCAATCTAATGAGTAAACGAATTTTGTTTAAATTTATTTATTATTATTTTTTTGATTGGGGGAGGTTAGTGTTAGATAGTTAGCAACACACACACCCTTCGGGGGGTATCCCAACAAAGCCGGACTAATCCCTTCAGAACGCCACGGGGCATTAAACACCCATTAGCTGGGCCACGGGGCATTAAACACCCATTAGCTGGCCACCAAGGCCTCATGGGGATTCGAAAGCCAAACATGGGGGTTCCAAATTGGGACCTTCTACCACCCCACTATCCCTAGTGGTTATTTACATTTATTTTTTACATAGATGAACTTTAATGATTTATGTAATTTTCAAACGGTTAAATCATGGATTTAGATTGCCGAATATATGCAAATAAGATAGAGTTTGGACACATAGGTTCAAACTAGTTTGGATATAAGTATTTTCCAATTTAGCTAGAGATTTTTTTTTTTTTAAGACACTTAGCTAGAGATTTTAGCTGAACTCGAATTTGACTTTCATATAACTATTCTCTTGCAGTTAAATTATCTTATAATCAGTCCAAATTTTAATTTTTTATTAAAATAAATAGTCTGTTGTTGATGCCTTTAGCAACTTAATGTATTCTTATTATTTAGTTATTTCCAGAATCTCATATATATACTATAACAACAACTGAAGTACAAAAATAAATCCTAATGGAATGAATTAGGTTATGACATGTGTTATAGGCTTATATAACACACAATATCCCATACCCCACATCATGTTAATTGTATCTTCAAACGAATAAGTATCATGTTAACTTTGTTACAATCAAACTTCGACTTGTACCATAAATGTCACTTTGAAAGCAGTCGGGTTCATCCATGCATAAGTTATCGATGCATAGTTATCAACGTCATGGAAATACTTTTCATGACGTTTATCCAATGACATGAAAAAATTTTCTATGGCATTTTCTAAATGTCATGGAAATACTTTTTGAAAAATGCTAGAGATCCCAAATTTTTATGACGTTTTTCAAACCATTAAATGTTTTTGTGTAGTAGTGCAATATCCCTCAGAAGTCAACTCAACAATGACTCAATGGCGCAATGGAAGCTACCAGGAACAGTTCCACAAACCACATCCACACGCTGTTACGTCTCCGATGAAGGCTTACCCGTGAAAACACCCAAAATGACTCACAGAGAAAGACCAGTCGAAAGGGACATCTCCAGAAACCTTCTAAATTCTAAGAAACCGCGTGCTGATTTTCTTAACACAACCCCACGCGTCCTTCCGTATTATACTAAAACACGCAGCACACCAAATTGGCAATGTTGATCCTCATGATTTCCCACACGCTCTTATACCCTTATATAAACCCCGCTTTACCTTCTTGATTTTCCATTCTTCTCCACCCAACTCAATTCATTCACCGGTTTTCTCTATACATTTGATATATCTTTCGCTCCGCTTCCGCTTCCATGTCAGAGAAACAAGCCCACTTGAATGGAGCCTACTACGGCCCATCCGTCCCGCCACGAGAGACCTACCACCGCCCCGGCCGCGGTGGAGGTCTCCTCAGCTGCTGCTGCAGCTGCATCTTCAGTCTCGTCTTCAAGCTCATCTTCGCCGCAGTTGTCTTCTTGGGCTTAGCCTTCCTCGTCTTCTGGCTCATAGTCAGGCCAACCGGAGTCAAGTTCCACGTCACGGATGCCACCCTCACCCAGTTCAACTTCTCCTCCGACAACAACCTCCACTACAATCTCGCTGCCAACCTGACCATCCGAAACCCCAACAAGAAGATCGGCATCTACTACGATCGCATCGAAGCCAGAGCCCTGTACGAGGGGCAAAGGTTCAGTACGGTTACTCTCACGCCGTTTTACCAAGGCCATAAAACTACAAACGTTCTGAACCCGGTGTTTCAGGGACAACAATTGATTGTTGGATCGAACTTGCTTGAGGAGTTTAATCAACAGAAGAGTGCAGGGGTTTACGAGATTGAGATGAAGCTTTATCTGAGGATTCGGTTCAAGTTGGGTAGAATCAAGACCGGAAAGTTCAAGCCTAGAATTGAGTGTGACTTGAAGGTTCCTTTGAACCAGAATGGGAATTCAGTTGGTACCTTTCAGACTGAGAAGTGCTCCATTGATTACTTCAATTGATTCTGATCGTCTATGGCGGAGCAGAGACCTTCAGTCTTCTTGATTTTTTTATTTGTTTATTTAGTCCAATTGGTAGCATGCAGTAGTACTACCAACTGCGATATTTGTTATCACAGCAGTTCTTATCTTGTTCATGAGTTCATCCAGCTGCATTAGTAGGGTACCTATCATCATGAGTGTACCTATCATGATTCTTATTAATTTTGGGTGTACGTAATACTTTAGTTTAGTTTTCACTATGATGATCCGGGGGCGATATTACGCGTCTTTATGTACAGTAGAACCCTTATATACGTGATATATATTATCTTACAAATGTCTTTTTTATTCTGCAAATATATATGATCATATGTGAAAACAGAAATAGAAAATTGACCTGATTAAATCTGTCTGCCATAATAGAAAAGTAAGACGAAAATGCTTTTTAGACTCTTTTAATAATTATTAAAAAAATAAAAATAAGAAATAACCGGGGAGAGACGTATTTCTTCAATTAAAACTATAATAGCATATAGTCAAGGTTCTAAAAAATGCTAGACGCTAGTCGGGCAGTAGTCCGATGCCTAAGGCCCAGAGGCCTAGGCGGAGATTAGGCTGTTTTTTTTTTTTTTTTTTCTGTTAATTTTTTTTATGACATATATAATTATATATACCTATTTTTTGTAATTTATTTTTATAACACACACACATACACCCACATATATACATACTATTATTAAGAGAAGAGAACTTACTCTCCAAAACTGAATTTTTTTACCAATTTAACCTTTATATATTAAAAAACTATGAAATATAATTAATCAATAAGGATAATATAGTAAATTGCAATATAGAAAAAAAAAAAAAATTGTGGTAGTTGTATGATAAGTTTTTCCACTACCTTTAACTTCTCTCCACAGATATAGTGGGTGGACCCTGCTAGTATATATAATAGGGGCGGTGACCACTTATCCAATTTTAGTCTAAAAATTGCCCACTTGCTCCACTAAGAGTTTTTTAACCCCATTTACCCAATCTAACATCTATTGACAGTATTGCCCTCATACTCTCTCTCTCACTCACTCTCTCTCTCTCTCTCTCTCTCTCTCTCTCTCTCTCTCTCTCTCTCTCTCTCTCTCTCTCTCTCTCTCTCTCTCTCTCATCCTAGACACTCTTTCTCAATGGACTAAGTGAATCACACCCAAGCCCTCGCCGGAATCCGAATCAGACTCACCGGCCACTGCCGTCGGCGATCTGGTCCGCGCCGAGTTCTCGTTCATCCGATTCTACAACCTCCGGTTGCTCCTCAAGTTCCTTCGATCCGTCGAGGAGTCCGACTCCATCATCAACCTCTCTGTTCCAAACCCAATCAATTTCGCACCTGCAATTTCACAGTTCCTGTAGATAGGAGAGCAATCGTCGGTGTCTTCATCCCCAGTCAAGCCGATTGCAATCGCCGGCGTCGTCTGTCCCCCCAATAAAGAAAAAAGATTATTGCCCCCCAATAATGTCTATTAGGAGGCAATAATCACTGCATTGTTTATTAAAGCACACTAATCTGTCAATGATAGAAACTGATGATTTTTGGGGTGGTCTATTGGGGGGCAATAGACAGATTATTTCCCCCCAATAATTTCTTAACTGTGGTTAATTAATCACTGAAATTAGAGTTTTGATAAGTCTTATGTTGTTTTGAGTTTATTAAAGTACAATAATCTGTCAATAATAGAAACTAGTGATTTTTGGGGTGGTCTATTGGGAGGCAATAATATGAGTATTGAGGGGCAATAATATGGTTACTAGGTAATATTAGGGGGCAATTGTAAACACGAGAATATGAAAATAAACAAAATGCAGACACGTGTACAAAAATAATAATTTTATTAATTTAAGTGCGGGTTACAATCTTTGGTAATCCTCTTATTCTATCTCCGACGATGAATTTTACTCAAGGGCTTAACGCTTGATCTTGAGTTGTACAACGGTCACGAGTGTCGACACGTGACGAACGTTTTGACTTGAGGTTGGTGAGGAACCGGCTATTTGGTAGCTTGGGGGTTCTTCACACGAGCTTGGGAGACTTCAAAAATTTTGAGAGTATTTTCTTCTCTTTTTTGGCTGAAGTCCTTCTCTTGACTTGAGAGGGGGTATTTATAGCATCGGCGTCTCTCTCGATTTAGAATGATTTGATGACACGTAATTAATTGCATTTTCATTAATAGCATAACCAAATCAATCAGCCTTAATTGATCGATTTAATCATGACTATTAAAGAATTTAACCAATTAATTTGATGATTTGATTTTAATTGTATTTTGATAACAGTATAATTAAATCAATCAGTTTTAATTAATCGATTTAATCATGACTATTAAGAAATTTATCCAATTAATTTGATGACTGATTTTCGTCTTGATTATCAATTTAAATAAATTGACATCTAATCAGCAGACGAGATTTAATGCTTGATTTTATTCGGAATCAATTAATTTGATTGATCCGCTTTAATATAAATTGATTTAGCTGAAACAAATTCATTTATTGCCGTCGGGCCTTTCATGTGTCGCCAGGTGTCATTTTCTGAGTCTACGTGATTTTGCTGACTCACAAGTCACGTGGACATTTTGTGGGACCCACATGCCTGCTAAATTTATTCGGTCATAATTTCAAGTGTTGACCGAATTATTTAATGAATTTTATTTTCATTAAATTTTTGGTGTCTATAGCAATAAATTAAGACGCCAGAATCCGGTCACCAGTCCGGCAGTCGGATTCGGGATTCCGGTGACTGGTTATTGGATTCCTGTCACTGGACGCGGGACTCCGGTCACCGGTCGCTGGAATCTGGTCACCCGTCACAGGAGACCGCTGTCGGCCACTGGTCACGGGAGCACAGTAAGGTGGAGGATGACTTCTCTCTCTAAGTGAGAAAGAATGAGAGGGCAAAAAAGTCCCAAAAATAAATAAAAAGAATAAAAAAAGAATTAATTGGATATTAGGGAAATAATCTCTTAGAGTGTTTTGGGTAAATGAGGTTAAAAAACTGTTAGTGGAGCAAGTAGACAATTTTTAAGCTGAAATTGGATAAATGATCATTTCCTTTATATAATATATATGTAAATGTAAATGTAAATGGGATATAATGATAACGTTCTAGACTTCTAGTAGTTATTGCTTTGTCAGCTTGTGTCTATCTTCAAGCGTAATATATAATTATAATGATAACGTTAACTTTCTCTATGTTCTCCATATCAAAGGCAATTAAAGAAATCTTCGTAGATTCTTTCAAAAAAAAAAAAAAAAAACCTTCGTTGATAGATCTCAATCAAAATAGAAAACACATAAAGTTCCACGCAACCAAATTTCCAACCCTGTCTTCTCTCTCGCTCTAGATTAGTGAGAGAATTAACTAAATTGTGAATTCTCATAGAGTTCACTAACGACGGCTTCCGGCTAGTCCAGAGGTGCCCTAAGCCCGATCGCAAAGGTAAGTCTAGTTCACATAGATCTCTGATCTCTGTTTTCTCCATTGGACTATTTTCTAGTTATTGAAATTCAAACCGGAATTGTGTCTGAGATTCAAACTAGAGACGAAGTCGAAGTCTGAAGCTGGGTTTTGTTGGTTTCAACTTTAGGCCTAGCGCCTAGCGCCGAGCTCCTAGAAGCTGCCTAACACCGCCTAGGTGGCCACCGAGGGGCCGAACGCCCAGAAGCATCGCCTAGCCTAAAATCAAATCGGAGAGGCCACGCCCAGCAATGTCATCAGGTACCCAACTGGCAGGCCACCACCTCAAATCGATGCCTTTGAGCTCCCTAAGATTCTATCACCGAGAACCGGTGAAAAAATTACCATGCCTAGCCGTTGCCATGTCCACTAGCTCGAGAGCCCAAATCCACCACAGTTGTCGCCTCAGTGTAGCAACCCACCTCATAGTAGAAGTCAACGCTATACAATCCATGGCACATCACCGTCATGTTTTGGCCTCTTGCTCCTTCCTCCACGCCAATCGCCAAATGTCTGTCTTCCACACTGACATCGCCGCCTGATAGAAGCAAAGAACCATAGTCGACCAGAACCAGTGAAAAGACACTTAGAAGAATCACAGAGAAGAACCTCTATGATCCCAAGACTCCGTCTGGAAACACCCGTCTCTCATCGATGAGGCAGAGAGCCACGATCAATGCTGGGGCGTCACCGGACAGGCTAAAGAATTCCCTTTACTCTCTCCAACCCTAGTTCTCTCTTGTTTTGTCAGTGCTCTCTTCTTAGAACGACAACCCTCGAGTCCAATTACAATTGAACACAACTGAGTAAGAAATCCATTAAATGCGTAGGTGAACAAAATTATATAGAATTTAAAAGTAATATATAAGAAACAATCGTCACTAGAGGAGTTTTAACCCAATACTACGTGTGCTTGCATGACTTTTGTGCAGTTACATGATGCAGTTTGAATCTCTCGTTGATTGAGTCTACTAGATAATGACATCTTTATATTAAATTAAAATTAATTCCCGAGTGTTCTACCCAACTTTGGTCATTGTTGCGTCGACATTGATGTACGTATGGTTGACATTAAAGTTTTAACATCAAACAATAACCACTACATATATGTATTGATGTATGACACGCTAACATTCAATGTATTTTACATTATCATACTTTTTTAAACACAATTTACTAGGATATAATAGTTTTTATTCAGGAGAGTGAAATTTATACTCCTCATTTTACAATCCACACCTCATATGTCTGTTTTTAGTAACTTAAATGTTGTCTTTAATGACTTGAATTTTATCTCCTTATCAAAATTTCAACTAAAAAAAAAAAAAAGGAGAGTAGATTGTAAAATGGTGAGTGTGGATTTCACTCTCCTATATTTTCTTTAAATTCAACTCTTGTACTCTTTGTTTGGCTAGTCCTACAACCAAACAAAAATCACTATACAAGCAACTTTTTATTTTTTTAATTTCTTTCAACATCTTACTTATCGTATGCACGTACATGCTTTGATGTGTGATGTAAAAGATATGTTGTTCTAACTGCAATGGGAAGAAAATTACTCCTACTAGATGTAATATATAAGCTCTTATCATGCGATAGCAAGAGGCTCGATCAATATTATGTTGATTGTTTGTTGGAGAACAATATCACTTATATGACACTCATGCTGTCACAAATTTTGACATTTAGCGCCAAAATGTCAGGGTGTATATGGAAACTTTTTAAGGTAAGCAGAGAGAGAGAGAGAGAGAGAGAGTTTGAGGTATTGTACCTACCATGGTTAATTGGTATTTGTGGGAAGTAAGTACATGATAAAAGGCTATATCACTTCTGAATGTTCATCACAAAAAAAAAGACCGCCCTAAATGGTAGCGAACGTTTAGAACTGTGAGTTTAATTAGCACACTTCCTACGCTTCTCATAATCCTTGTACACATGGCAACGTGTGATTAATCTTTGTTCCCACAATTAGCATTGCCAAAGAGAAATAAGAAATTATTCAATTGGAAAAAAAAAAAAAAAAAAAAACAGTGAGAAATGAGAAATTAAAGTGAAGCAAAATAATGACTCGACGGGGGAACAGGGAATCTACCGGGAAAGAAAGAACCCTACATCTTCCACACGCTGCCTCGATTTCTAACGCGTCAGTTTGCAATTGCGTTACTCACCGTATTTCGCAGCACAATTATTCCTCATTTCCCACTCTCTCGATTCCTCTCTACCCCTCTATAAAAGCCTCACTTCAGCTCCTTCAAATTTCATTCTTCTTCACCCGATTCAACATTATTTCATTCAGCCGTACGTATTAGTCTATATTCTCTTTGCTTCACTTCAGCTTTCATGTCAGAGAAACAAGCCCACTTGAATGGAGGCTATTACGGCCCATCAATCCCGCCGAGAGAGAACTACCACCGACCCGGCCGCGGCGGAGGTCCCCTCAGCTGCTGCTGTAGCTGCATCTTCGGTCTAGTCTTCAAGCTCATCTTCGCCGCAGTTGTCTTCATGGGGTTAGCCTTCCTCGTCTTCTGGCTCCTAGTCCGCCCCACCAGAGTCAAGTTCCACGTAACAGATGCCACTCTCACACAATTCAACTTCTCCACCGATAGCAACCTGCACTACAATCTCGCTCTCAACCTCACCATCCGAAACCCCAACAAGAAAATCGGCGTTTACTATGATCGCATCGAAGCCAGAGCTCTTTACGAGGACCAGAGGTTTAGTACGGTCACTCTGACCCCATTTTACCAAGGCCACCAAACCACAAACGTTTTGAACCCGGTGTTTCAGGGACAGCAATTGATTGTTGGATCCAACTTTCTTGAGGAGTTTAATCAACAGAAGAGTGCTGGGGTTTACGAGATCGAGATGAAGCTTTATCTAAGGATTCGGTTCAAGTTGGGTAGAATCAAGACCGGAAAGTTCAAGCCTAGAATTGAATGTGACTTGAAGGTTCCTTTGAGTCAGAATGGAAATTCAATTAGTACTTTTCAGACTGAGAAATGCTCAATTGATTACTTCAATTGATAATTTCTGGTCATATATGATTCTATGGTGGAGCAGGGGACTTCATTTCGTGTTTATTCAGATGCATTGAGAGGCCAGGGTATCTGTCTTGAGGAGAGTCCTATAGGTAGTCTTGATTCTTTTATTTATTCTATGGTGGATTTGATTCTCTAGTTTCAGTTTTTCTTGTTTCACTAGGAAGACGGCCGACTTCGGTTTCTTTTATGCACAGGAGAACCCGGATTACATGATATTCATACTTTTAATTATCTTTATTTGGTCGGAATATTGATGATCGTTTTATTTAGATAATATTACTGATGTACCTAATCTTATTTAAACATCACACCCAATTAATTTGCAATAGGTGAAGAATAACAGACCCCTATAAATTTGATACTCCAAATTCTCAACATTGCATTTAGTGATATTTAAAGTTGGAGTTGAATATTAATAAATTTGATATTTTCAGTTATATTTAAGAGAATATGAAACTGACAAAAACAAAATGTAGCTCAAAATTGGAAGGATTATGATCCAATACCTTTGGTCTAGTGGTATAAGACACCCTTTTATAAGCGGGAGGTCGTAAGTTCGGCTCACAATAAACTAGTTATTGTATATGAGTTGTTTATTTGATAATAAAAAAAAAAAATTTGAAAGGATTGAGCTCTTGAAGTGCAACAATGTGTAGCTACTGTGAACTGAGACATACAATTGTACAAGGCTTTATAGGTTATTTCCAATCAAAATTATGGATCAAATAACAAAAATTGCCAATCTAAAAGTGTTCATACCACAAGTGTATCGAGCGCAAATATCGGAAATACATAGCTCAATAGCCACCGGAGACCGCCTCATAGTTTTCCGGAGATACGCCGGAGCTCCCAATAAGGATTGTGATAGATCGCCAGCATCCATGTCGACTAGAGCCACCTCTAGTGTTCAACAAGACATGGGCGCACAACAGTCCGTAGGTCGGCTACAAGACCTTCATAGTGCATGTGAGGAGGACACACACTCCCACCAGTGGTTCTCTAGGTAGAGGCTCCCAATACCGACAGAAACAAAAAGCAAATTAAAGATGAAATGAAATCCAAGTAAACCTTATGCGGTTCATAAACATATAGGCATAAGGTTTTTGCGATATCACCAACAAGTGATGATTTTTTTATTTTTTTTATTTTTTTATGAGTTGATCAGTTTATCCCCCTGAGATTTGGGAGTAACTTCATGTTAGTCCATGTTCTCTCAATTTAATTAGTCCCTCCCCCTCCCCCGAGCTCTTCAATTTTTCAAAAAAAAAAACACCACGACAAAAATTGACCACATCTTCTTTTTCGACCTGATCTTCTTTTTCTTCTTCTTTGATCTCCAGCTACCAAAATCACCGCCTCCCTCAAATCCAACTTTTCTCCTAGCCTCCAGAAACCCATACCTGCCCACCATTTTCTCTCCTCTCCACAGACATTGAACAAAATCAGAACCCAAAAGGCTTTTTTTTTTTTTTTTTTTTTTCATGGATCAAAATCAACACAAGAAACACACATACCAACTGTTCTGTGTCACAGATTGGACAAACAACCTGAAACAGCATCACAATCCCCACAATGAGAATATAAAACCATAAATTACAAAACAGAGAGCTCAAGTCATGAAATGAGTTCACATACTTGTTTAACATCATGGTGAATAAGCCTATGTAGATCAAAGGGGTTGCTCAACATGCTCTAAAGAAATCAAATATAACCCAGATAAGAAAACAAAAATTACCAAAAAGCTAAGAATTGAAACAATGGTTCAGTAAATATATCAATTACCATGGCTTCATTGTGACAATGGAGACATGGGTAGATCTCGTTGCAACACGAAGATCAAATCTGGCATCTCTTTCACAGAAAATGTGGAAGATGTTTCTAGGTAACACCCCACTCACTCATAGAAGCTCTTGAAAAGGGTGAAACGATGACATACCGAGTTCAGGGGCTTCAATTCGAAGTAGGAAATGCCCAAATCCCAATCCCAATTGAGATTCTCAAAGTGGAAGTTATGGGAACGAGTCGAGCTCTGTGGACATATCTGAACCGTTGCTGGTGGACGATTCAAGCAAAATCAAGGCCATTGAGGACGACCAAGTGCCGAAATGGAAGAAGCAGATCACAGTTAGAGGGTTAGTGGTTAGCGTCGAGCTGGGGTCCCTATTCTGCATCATCACCCACAAGCTGAATCTGACGGTGGGATCATCTAGTCCTTAAATGTCGTCGCCGATCTGCTCAGCTTGAAGGGGTATTGATTTTAAATCTAAAGTTGGAGACTGGGCTTAGTGTTTAAGTGTTGATTTTAGATTAATGGGGTTATCTGAAGAAGAAGAAGAAGAAGGGGGAGAGGAGAGAGAGACAGAGTCTAATCTAGTTCTGGTTTTTTTTTTTTTTTTTTTTTTAAATGACCATTTTAGTCTTTGAAAAGTGGGTAAAATGATTACATTGAGAGGACATGGACTAACATGAAGTTACCCCTAAACCTCAGGGAAGTAAACTAAATTTAATCCTTTTTTTAAAGGACTGTTTGTCTATTAATATAACGAATATAACGAAAGTAAGTCATGTAAGGCTACCCTAAAATAACCTAAATGTAGCTACCCTACAATGAAACTCCAGAAACCAAGACAATGTTAGGGGTATGGATCAAAGTTTGCCCTAACATATTTGTAAAAATCCAGAATCACCCTATGCAGAGGGGGTATCCCTGAGTTCAAATAAAAGTACAATACAAACAAAAATAGAAATGGCCCAAAACTTGTTAAAAAGCCATAGGCCCAAAGAGAGTAGCTGAAACCCTAAGATCCAACGTACCCTACTCCACATCAGCCCTTGATCCAACCTGGCTGAAAAACAGAACCCTTGAACCATGCAATTGCGGCCGCACGAGCATACTTCAGTCCCAGTGAGATATCACCAGCATCATTGCCGCCAACACTTAGCCCCGCCGCACGTGAAGTCCAGAGCCACACAAGCCAGCGTCATGCTACAGAAACACCATGGCCTCCACCACCATAACCAAAGTAGGAAGGCTAGAATAGTGAGCCTCCAACAATACCAGAAGGCAACTCCATCGCAGCTGGAGACTCGCAGTCCCGACTGTGAAGTTGCAAACTAGACCATTATCCTCGCCTCTAAAGGTGAGAGAAAAATGAACCAGAAGACCACCAAGTGCAAGAGGACGACCAGAGGCACCTGCAGGGACGAATGATAGATAATGTACACGTCGGTGAAATAGACCACATACAGGGAAACCCTAACAGCGGCTTGTGCGACAGAGCAAGAGCGAAAACATTTTAATTAATCGAGTACTTAAGAATAAGTCATATCAGTGAGCTATAAGATGATTCCACAATATTGTAGATAACTATTTAAAATTAATCTATGGAGTAATAACATTTAAATATTAGCAATATTATTTTTTGGAATATTAGCAATATTATTAACAATGTGTTAATTATTTTTAATATTATTATTTTTCTTTTTTGAACTTCACTTTTTTTTTTTCTGAATGAAAAGCTTTTCTGGATAAAAATGAGAATTGTTGGTAATTCTGCATTCACGTGATTGGTATTTTGAGAATAAATTGTTTTTCCACTGTTTTTTTTTTTTTTTTGCAATCCACTTTTTTGAAAGAAGACTGGTGCGGCTACCCTTAAGTCTTGATTAATGAAATTGCAGAATATAAGGGAGGACGTGAAGTCTGAACCCCAAATTACAATGAGCAACTAGATAACATCCTGCAATAATAGCAAGATTCTTTACAAAATCTATGTATTCTAACAAGCACAAATAGCTAGCAAAGAGTGCACGAAAGGGTACTCTATTTACTTCGACATAGCGGTGACATACCGGAAAGATAACTCTATAACGAATAAACATCATTACAAATAGCACAACTTTCCCACTATAATGTCGCACGAAAATGTATCCAGCAACACTTCGTTTCATTCTGCCACTAGAATGTTGCGTCCATTAAATCATGTAAACATCTTACCGCCGTGCAAGGTCAGATAAGGCACACTGAGTGCGCAATCGGAGACAAAGCCCATGTTGCCCTACCGAAATATGGTAGGGACTTATTGCCGGCATAAAGCCACGTCCTACTAAATATAAAAAACAATAAAGAAAAAACAAAAAATAATATGGGCCCGGAACTGAAGCCCAGGCCCAAACACCATTGCGCCCAAGCCAAAGCTCAAATTTGCAGGAGGCACGACGCCACCATCTTACCGACACCCTTGCCTTCCAACCCCGAAAGCAGCGCTGCAACCAGCTTGTCGTCAAGAGATCGCACTCCGTCCATGTTCCCCATTACGTCGGCTAGAAAAATCGTTGCATCCAAGGTCGATCACCAACTGCCCAAAACAAATCAGTTCCAATACATCCTATCTCATCGTTGATTCTAGCTCTGCCACAGCCCAGTTGTCACCGCCAGGTGACTGCGGAACTCGCAATACTAACTCAGATAATTTGCGCTCCTCTCTCAGGCAAAGCAACACTGCCTCTAACCGCCGCAATCCTTCCCCATAAGAACCTCCACTCGATTGTGACAATGCCACCATCCCCCCACAACCCTCACTCCGACTAAGCCACTCTCTACTAGACACAAGGTTCCCTCGGGCCCATCCGACGACTATGCCGTGAGGGCACACCATAGGACGGAGCAACACTCTTCCAAATGCGATCTAGGTTTTCTTCTCCTCTTTTTTTAGAATGATATTTCAATCTTTTTTAGTTTTTTTTTTCCTTCAAGTTTTTGTGTTATTACTTGATGTTAATTTTTTGCAATCCACTTGGGTGTGTTAAGTGTATGAGATTGGAAACTAAGCACAATCCTAATTTAGGATTGAAAATTGATATCAGCATACCAACAATCCTATCAAACATATAAGCAATGTAGTGGATCATCAGACAAGATACTCTACCATATCTGAAGCATCAGAACAAACTAAAGCCTAAAGCAATTCTGCATTCTGCTAACACGCATGCCAATGTCTATCCTTATGCTACGAGCCAAGACAAATTTGGAGCAAATACATCAAGACAAAAATCTTGTCTCCCACGCCTTATTTGGCATCTCTATGCTAGTAGTAATTTAAATTTATATATGTTCTCCTTTGTAATAAATAATCCAGTTCAATCAAGCAAATTTCATTTCTCTTCAATGTATCAGAGCCATTTGCTTAACAACTCTTGATCTTTTGATCTCTAAAACACTCTCTAGGTGTATGGAGAAAACTTCTCATCTCCATACACCCACAGGTCTAAAACCAATTGCAACATCCCTGTATTCTTCCTCTTAGTTCAATTTGCATTTCTACTTCGTTAAGTTTCTTCTTAAATTTCTGTTATGTTCTCAAGCTAAAATCTTTCCTTTTTTCACATTAGTTTTTCATTCTCAATTATCATGGTAGAAGCACCATGTTTCAATTCCCCTCAAATCCCAATATTCCATCTCCTCCATAGCTTCCTTCCATCACGCTTAGATTGTCGTTTGGAGAATGGTAACCACATTCCTCTGTTCATTTGCTCTCTCACTCCCTCTGCTCCTACAAGAAATTTTTCATTTATCTACAAAGAAGAAGAAGGTCATATTCATTTAGAACTCTTACTTAGCAGCTGTTTGATTCTCTTCATGGCACCGATTTGGAGCCCTCCCCTTGTGAAACTCTCTCCTCTCAACTCAATCTTCTCTCTCATGAAGCCCTCCCCTTTTGAGGGTCAAGTTCTTCTTTTTCGCGTTTAGGTATACGAGCTTTTCTTCCAGTTTTATACTCCACCTCATGTTGCACAACCACAACAGCAAGCTTCTTTCACATTTTGATTGCACAGTCTTCTCTTTTGCATTAATGTTACTACGTCCTTTCCACTTAGTTTTGAGTTTCCCTTATCAGTCCTTGTTCAACAATCTCATATAAATTTTCTTATATTTTAAAATCTTCTTCTCATTCTCCTTTATGTATACTCTCTCTCTCTCTCTCTCTCTCTCTCTCTCTCTCTCTCTCTCTCTCTCTCTCTCTCTCTCTCACTCACTACCTCTTTTTCATTTCTCTGTAAAAGAAAATCATGTTCCTTTGGAGCCTTTGCCTATCGGCTCTGATCCACCGCTAGTTCATTTACCCACTTACCTTCTCTTCCTCACTCTTTACCCTCCTTTTAAATTCACAAAGTTTCAAACCTTTTATTCACCTTTTCAATCTTCTTCGTTTTGACCCAGCTATCATTCTTTCGTTTCTTCTCATCAATCTTCATTTTTCATCTCTTTCATGATTGATACACAACTCTATTAATCCCTAAATAACACTCTACCCAATATTTTCTCTCTTTCCCTTCATTTACATTTTCCTCTCCATATGGTTGCAAACCCTCTCTTTCTTACGTGACAGCACCATGCATTATGTTCTCTCTTGTGTTTACTTATTTAAGTCTCTCTTCTTTGTTTTTGCTTTTTGCTTAAGCTTTGTTTAAATCTCTATCTGTTTTTGTCGGTCTCTTATGGTTTTCTTTGCTAAATATCTATTTCTTCCTCATTTTGTATGTGACTATTGCCTTTTCCTTTCTTTTATTGGTAAACTGAAAATACAAGGACATAATACGTTCTATGGAAAATGGGGATTGCAGTATACAGATCAATCCTTATTGGGCAGAAATCAGAGATAACGAACCAAACTCCAGATTTTTGGTTACGCAGTGAAAATCTCAAATATGAGATTAAAAACACTGCGAGGCTCTTACTCTTGAGAACCCAAAAATAAGAACAATTGATTTATGATGAATGATATGTTCTTTACAACTTCAAATAGCACTAGCGCGGCTACAATGAATAGACAAAACTAATATGCAGTTTGTCTTCAATCTCGAACTCCTTCTTCACTTGATTGTTCTTCGATTTTTCCTTTTCTTGTTTCACAGCAACTCTTCATATCACAAGTAACTCCATACGCATGAGCAACTGACCTATAACACTTAACCAAGGGACAAGTGTTTATGATTTTTATCACGACACAATATCAAGCAAGACTCTCAATTATTCTTGTGTTCCTCATCCGCTGCCTATGCAGTTTGCATCCTCTATATATGTGTAGAAGCAACGCCAACCCTAACAGACTCCTAATAGGAAAGGATCTTGGTGATTGAATATTGACCAAATAAAATATCAAGTCCTAGAAAACTTAGGATTACATTACATCACCTTAAAAGCCACGGGAATACCTTTTCTAAATAAACATTGAAACCAAAAGATAATTTCCCTTAATAGCATCTTTGAAACAACATATCAGTTTGCATAGGAATGCCAATAAAAAAACCGTATAACAACATAAACAAACCCAAAACTCCCTCTTTCTCTATTCTTCCGTTTTTCAGTTCGTGTTTTGTACACAAATTAAGTTTCTTTCCAACTTGGGAGAAATGTTTCTCCTCTTCTCGGGAACGGGCAACCATCTCCTCCTTCGGCAATCAAGAACTGGTCTCATCCTCTTCTAACAACAGTCTATTTATCTTAGTTTCTGTTTCGAGCTAACCACTTGTGTACCCAGTGTCGGCTTGCGGGGGGATGATAAGTGTATGAGATTGGAAACTAAGCACAATCCTAATTTGGGATTGAAAATTGATATCAGCATACCAGCAATCCTAGCAAACATACAAGCAATGTAGTGGACCATCAAACAAGATACTCTACCATATCTGAAGCACGGCCGGCCCTGAGGATTGCTGCCTGAGGCAGCCGCCTCAGTCCATTGGCTCTCGGGACCTCCGGAGTTTATGTTTATATGTTATAGACTGTGTGTGTGTGTGTGTGTGTGTGACTTGTTTGCGTACGTAAATAAGAAATGGCAAGTTGGTCTAGCGGTAGTGAAGTCAGAGCGTGTTCTCCCCACCAGGGTTCAGCTTCCTGTTTCAATTCTATATTTCAATTTTTTAATTAGTTAAGTGATTAAGGTGGGCCCTTCGAATCTTGCTTCACCAGTTCACCCTTTCAGGTTTTTTTTTTATAAAATTTTTGGTGGCCCAGCCCACCTTTTTTATGTTTTTCATTTTCCTTTTCCATATGACCTCTTCCTTTCCTTATTCCATTTGAAGAACTTTTCTCTTTCTTTCTCCAAATGGAACACTTACTCAATATATATATATATATATATATATATATGAGGCCACATTTTAATTCTTCGCCTTAGGCCTTTAGAATCTTAAGACCGACCTTGATCTAAGCACTATAACAGACTGAAGCCTGGAGCAATTCTGCACTCTGCTCACAAGCATGCCATTGTCTATCCTTATGCTACGAGTCAAGACAAATTTGGAGCAAATACATCAAGACAAAAATCTTGTCTCCCACACCTTGTTCAGTTGTTTGGCATCTCTATGCTTATAGTAGTTTAAATATGTGTTCTCCTTTGTAATAAATTATCCACTTCAATCAAGCAAATTTCATTTCTATTCGAGGTGCACTACAATTTGGCTAATTATCAGCAGCAGTGCAGCACCGTGTAATTCCTTCCTAATTGGGACACTTCCTACTCCGTGTGATTAATCCTGCCAAAATTTAAGCATGCAGAAGCTAGACAGCTAGTCATGAAAAGTATGACTCGATGGCGCCATGGAAACTGCGAGGAACGAATACTTCTCTTAAAAACACAAACTAACACGTTAACCCGCCCCACGCGTCCTCGAAGTATACAAAACACGCGTTCCACCAAATTCTTCATTTCCCACTCCCTCTCTACCCCCTTATATTAACATGGCTTCACCCTCTTCATTTTCCAATCTTCTTCACCCAATTCAATTCTTTCAACAGTTTTAAGTATACATTCTATTTACTTCGGCTTCATCTCAGCTAGCCAGCTTCCATGTCAGAGAAACAAGCCCACTTGAATGGAGCCTATTACGGCCCATCAATCCCGCCAACAAAAGACTACCACCGCCCCGGCCGCGGCGGAGGTCCCATCGGCTGCTGCTGTAGCTGCATCTTCGGCCTCGTCTTCAAGCTCATCTTCACCGCAGTCGTCTTCATGGGATTAGCCTTCCTTGTCTTCTGGCTCATAGTCAGGCCAACCAGAGTCAAGTTTCACGTCACCGATGCCACGATCACGCAATTCAACTTCTCCACAGATAGCAACCTGCACTACAACCTTGCCCTCAACCTCACCATCCGAAACCCCAACAAGAAGATCGGTGTCTACTACGATCGCATTGAAGCCAGAGCTCTTTACGAGGGCCAGAGGTTTAGTACGGTTACCCTCACGCCATTTTACCAAGGCCACAAAACCACAAACGTTTTGAACCCGGTGTTTCAGGGACAGCAATTGATTGTTGGATCCAACTTGCTTGAGGAGTTTAATCAACAGAAGAGTGCAGGGGTTTACGAGATTGAGATGAAGCTTTATCTGAGGATTCGGTTCAAGTTGGGTAGAATCAAGACCGGAAAGTTCAAGCCTAGAATTGAGTGTGACTTGAAGGTTCCTTTGAACCAGAATGGGAATTCAGTTGGTACTTTTCAGACTGAGAAGTGCTCCATTGATTACTTCAATTGATAACTCTTGCTCGTTTATGGCGGAGCAGAGACTTCACCCCTGGTAGCATGCTGACTAGCAAGTGCCACATTGATTATTATATTTCTGATCTTGTTCATCCTGATACATTGATATATAGGGAACCCGTCTTTACGAGAATACGAGTAGTACCTAGTCTTGATTCCTTCATTTGTTCTTGTTTCATTACGACCGAGTGTGATATTACGTTTCTTTTTGTACAGTAAAGAAGACTTATTACATGAAATATATATCCAATCATCCATTTATTATGTTACTCTTTTTGTACTTTTTTTCTTTTCTTCTTCTTTTAGTCTGCAAATACCATCTATCGATATGAATCATATGAATAAAAATACAGAAATAGATAACTGACCTAATCAATTAATTAATTAAAACTGTATGCCAGACTGCCAGAGTATGTAGAAGATTGCAATTTGTGATTACAATATTCTTTTTAGTGATTTGTTAATTAGGACCATCGATTGGGCAGTGGAGTTCTAAGTTCTAGTAATCTCACCACCAATATCAAAAACAGATAATATCTCACTGCTCAAGTTATTTGAAAGAAAAAAAAATAGGGAAAAGATAGACAACCAGGTGAGGACGTGAGGTCGTTCAAAATAAGAAGTTAAATAGTCAATGAGAGTGAATCAAATCTGTGCATGGTGTGTGAATGGAATTACATCCCTCACTTTTTAGCTTACTTTGATTGTTAATTTTAGTTATTAACTCTTTACTCTCCTTGTTTTTGATTTTCAGAACTAAATACATAAATTGGGACCGTGATTTAGAGTAGCATGGGAGAGCCTCGCGACTCTTTGATAGGTTTAGGTAATCCTAAGCTTGGTGCTTAGGTATGCATAATTACTTCCTCTTTTCTTTTGTGTGCTCCATAGTTTTCCTTCTGTCACCTTTGTAATCTCTCACTTACATTGAATTCTAGCGCTATTATGCCTAAATAAGTTAACCATATGGTTTGGTCTTTATAAGCTAATCACCTTAGTGATTGCTTAAATTATGAAACATCCAACTAATAACCACTTAAGTACATATGACACAAGAATAAAATGAAGGAATTCAGAATCATTCTAACAGTGGTAATGGGTCAAGCCTTGTATTGACCTGTGGGCCAATTGCATGGTTCCCAATTAAGACCAAATTGTGTTCTTGTTTGTAGATGCATAAGACCAACCAAAAATCACTATTCAATAATCTTTGTAATGTTTAATTTCTTCTAATATGTGACTGACGCAGTCGGATTAATAACTAGGTTTACCAGCAATAAACCTAACAAAAGGGTTCTGGAGTCCACCAGAGATAAAAGAGAAAATTCTCTATTTTATTGATTAAAAGTTGAAAGATAGGTTCTGCAGCCGTAAATAAGAGAAAAGTAACCCTAGGGCGACTAACAATGAAACCCTAAAACTCATGGGTAGAAACGAAAACAACCCAAAAAATAACTAGGAAAACCAAAACGGGAAAAATAGAAAAATGCAGTTTTAAAGCCCTAAACGACCCCGAAATGCAGCTCATGGCAAAGCGATGAGTCTTGTTTCTGGCGCAATTCCCTTTCTGGAAAGGTAAGGCACGTCCCAATCGGACACCGAGCTGTTTCGTGTCTACTAGTCACTTTTCGTTTTCCTCCTTTAGCAGGATCTAACTGTTCTTCGAATTGGACTGTCATATGTTCTGCATCAGTCTCCTCCACCTCCGAAGAACTCGACCCCGAGTTCTCATCTGGATAAAGAATCTCATCGTCACGAAACTCATGCAGGTCAGCCACATTAAAGGTGTTAGAGATACCCATGGAATCAGGAAGGGCAACAACATAAGCATTGTCGTTGATCTTCCGCAGCACCTTAAGAGGACCATATTTTCTGGGCTTCAGCTTGTTATAGGTACCAATAGGAAATCTCTCCTTCCTCAGAAACACCATCACATCATCACCCTCTTGGAACACTTTTACTCTGCGATGTTTATCAGCTGCAACTTTATACTTAGCATTAGTTGCTTCCAACTTGTCCTTAACTTTGTCTCGAACAACCTGCACATCTCTAGCCATGCCCTCAGCAGCAACACTAACACCAGGAACCAGATCAACCACATGTCGAGGAATAGTAGTATAAACTAAGGAGAAATGTGACTTCCCTGTTGCACTATGCACAACACTGTTATAAGCAAACTCCACCTGTGGCAAAGTATAATCCCACTGTTTGGGTCGATCTCCACAAACACTTCAGACCATGTTACCCAAAGTTCTGTTAGTAACCTCTGTCTGCCCATCAGTTTGAGGATGAGCTGTGCTGCTACGGTTCAAAACTGTTCCAAACATCCTCCACAAGGTAATCCAGAAATGGTTAAGGAACTTTGTGTCTCAGTCAGAAGTAATGGACTTGGGAACTCCATGCAAACGAACCACCTCCCTAAGAAACAGTTTGGCTATATGAGAAGCATCAGCAGTCTTCTTACATGCAATGAAATGCTCCATCTTGGAGAACCTGTCAACTACCACAAACACTAAATCCACACCCCGTTGGGTACGAGGTAATCCCAACACAAAATCCATAGCAAGATCCTGCCAAATATCTTCAGGAACAGGTAAAGGTAGATAAAGACCTGTGTTTTGGGATTGACCCTTAGAAACCTGGCAGGTGTAGCACTTTCTCACCATAGTTCCTGCATTCTTCTTCAACTATGGCCAGAAATACCTCTCCTCAAGGCTAGCAATAGTTTTGTCTCGGCCCAAGTGCCCACTCAATCCCCCTCCATGCAAATCTCTGATCAGTTTCTCCCTCAATGAAGAACTAGGGATACATAGCCGGTTGCCCTTGAATAAATATCCTTCATTCTCATAAAAATCTGCAACTGCATTATTGTTGTTGCACTTGGCCCAAATCTCCTTGAAATCAACATCTTCCTCATACAACTCCTTCAAGAGATCAAACCCCACAATCTCCTGAGCTAAAGTGACCAACAAGGAAGCCCTCCTACTCAAAGCATCTGCAACCCAGTTAAGAGTACCAGATTTATGCTGAATCACAAAAGGGAATTTCTGCAGAAAACTCACCCACCTTGCATGCATCTTATTCACAGTTTTCTGGCTATTAAGGTACTTCAAGGCCTGATGATCAGTGAACAATACAAACTCCCTCTGAATCAGGTAGTGCTCTCATTGCCTCAATGCCCGGAACACTACATAAAATTCTTGGTCATAAGTACTCCACTTCTGACGAGCTTCACTCAGCTTTTCACTAAAGAATGCTACTGGTTTCTTTTCTTCTGACAACTCAGCACCTACCCCCACGCCACTAACATCACATTCAACCTCAAATACCTTGTCAAAATTAGGAAGAGCAAGAACTGGTGCAGTACAAAGTTTCTCCTTGATTAAGGCAAAACTCTTCTCTTGTTCCTCTCCCCATTGGAATTTGCCTTTCTTCAAACATTCAGTAATAGGGGCAGTAATGGTACTGAAATTCTTCACAAACCTCCTGTAAAAAGTAGCTAAACCATGAAAGCTCCGCACCTCAGAAACTGTTTTTGGAGCTGGCCATTCTCTTATTGCTCTCACCTTCTCTTCATCAACCTGAATGCCTTCTTCTCCAACCACAAATCCTAAAAATAACAGTTTGTTGGTATAGAAAGTATACTTCTTCAGGTTAATGTACAATTTATTTTCCTGTACAGCTCCCAAAACCTGTCTCAAATGTACCAAATGTTCTTCTTTGGTCCTGCTATAGATCAATATATCATCAAAATACACCACGACAAAGGAACCAATAAAAATAAAAGGATGAAGAACCTGGTTCATAAGCCTCATAAAAGTGTTGGGTGCATTAGACAACCCGAATGGCATAACCATCCACTCGAACAAGCCATCCTTACTCTTAAAAGCTGTCTTCCACTCATCTCCTGGCTTGATTCGAATCTGGTGGTAACCACTTCGAAGGTCTATCTTGGTAAACACTTTGGAACCCTCCAGTTCATTAAGCATGTCCTCCAAACGATGAATGAGAAACCTGTACTTCACAGTTATTTTATTTATGGCCCTGCTATCAACACACATCCGCCATTGATTGCCCTTCTTAGGCACAAGGAGGACTGGAACTGCATAAGGACTCATACTTTCACAAATGAACCCTTTTTTCAACAAGTCTTCAATCTGCTCCCTTAAAATCTCATTCTCCTTGGGACTCATTCGGTAATGTGGCAGATTTGGCAAACTAGCTCTAGGAACCAAATCAATCTGATGTTGAATGTCCCTCATAGGTGGTAGTTCGTTGGGCAACTCATCTAAAATCAACTCTTCAAACTCTCCCAACATATTCTGCACTTCCTTAGGGATCACCACATCTTCCTTTTCTGCAGCCAACAACCCCTTTATCACCACTGGGCAGAAAACTTCAGATTCTTTAAAGGCCTCCTCCATCTCAAATTCACTACTAGACAAGGTCAGAAAACTCTCCCCTTTCTTTCCACCAGATTTCTCAAATTGACACACAGGAGCCATAGCAATTTTATGACTATTCCACATAAACATCATCACATTATCTCTGTCTTTATAAATCACATCCACATCATATTGCCAATGTCGTCCAAATAAAATATGACAAGCATCCATATCAATAATATCACACAGAACTTCATCTTTATAATGCTTACCAATGGATACCGGTACTTTGTAGGAATCAGTAACTCGAACTTGTGGACCTTTCTTGACCCAACCAAGGGAATAAGGTGCTTCATGAGGCTACGTAGGTAACTGCAAGTATTCCACCAGCTTCTTGGCTACAAAGTTTTCATAGCGCCCATTATCCACAATCAAATTGCACACTTTGTTATTGATGGAACAAAATGACCTGAAAATATTGCGTTGCTGCCCATCTTCTTTAGGACATAATAAGACCCGCTGCAACACAATATTAACCTTTTCAGGAGACTCCTCCTCCGCAAACTCAGCCCCATCATAATCGTCACCTCTTCCTCCTTCTTCTTCATCTTCATCATATTCACCTATAAGAGCAGTTTGTCTCCTCTCAGGACACACATTAGATCTATGCCCAGGTTTGTTGCATCAATAACAGACGTCTGTTGTAGGTCTAGCATAAGGATTATTAAGTCTCTGGTTCGGGGTCCTGTTTTGAGCACCACTAGAACTATTAGAACTGCCAGCCCCTTTAAAAGGAGGATTGGAAGCCCTAAAAGCGTTTTCTGTTTTCTGCAGTGTGGTTTTACCCCTATCAGTCGAGGAGTTAACCAAATCTGTGCTCCTTTGGTAGTTATATCTCTGGAAAGAAGAAGCTCGTGAGAGCTTCTCTAACAACTCTGCCTTCAATGCTAGGTTTGAAGCTTCTGCCACAGTCCACACAGTGACTAACCCAATTTTCTCCTGAATGAAAGGCTTCAGCCCACTGATATAGCGAGCCACCTTCTGGCCTTCAGTTTCTCCTAATTCATTACCCTCTGAGTAGCGTAAGAACTCAACAGTGTACTCAGCCACTGTCCTAGTTCCCTGGACACATTCAATATACAACCTGTACAAAATCTGCTCATAATCATCTAGCAAGAATCTCTCCATCATCAACTGCTTCATTCTTCGCCATATTCTAACATCCTGTTTCCTCTGCTTCCTTCGAGTGTTCTGCAATTTATCCCACCAAACTGCAGTAGTACTCTTCAATCTCCAGGCAACATGCTTAACCTGCTTATGTTCTGCCACTTCCATAATCTCAAAGAATCTGTCCACCTGAAGTTGCCAATCCAGATAATCTTCTACACCCAAGTTGCCTGAAAAGAAAGGAATCTCAGCCTTGACTTTGTAATCCTAGTCGGCTTGTCCTTGGTGTTCATGTTGCACAATTTCTTCTTCAGACTCAGACTCTGAAGGATTAACAACAATTTCACCACGTGGAGCCCAACTCGCTGGCCTCCTTCCCCGCCTCTATTCCGATTGTTGTTGTTGTTCCTCTCACCCAACAATCCACGAATTCTCCAATCTGATTATTCATAGAATTGATGGCAGAGGTAAACGCTGTCCTAAGAGCTTCAATATATGATTTCGTAACTTCACCCATTGCTACTAAGGCAAATAAAAGAGACAGGGAAGACCTGCTCTGATACCACCTGACGCAGTCTGATTAATAACTAGGTTTACCAGCAATAAACCTAACAAAAGGGTTCTGGAGTCCAGTAGAGATAAAAGAGAAAATTCTCTATTTTATTGATTAAAAGTTGAAAGATAGATTCTGCAGCCGCATAAATAAGAGAAAAGTAACCCTAGGGCGACTAACAATGAAACCCTAAAGCCCATGGGTAAAAACGAAAACAACCCAAAAAATAACTAGGAAAACCAAAACGGGAAAAATAGAAAAATGCAGTTTTGAGGCCCTAAATGACCCCGAAATGCAGCTCATGGCAAAGCGATGAGTCTTGTTTCTGGCGCAATTCCCTTTCCGGAAAGGTAAGATACGTCTCAATCGGACACCGAGCTGTTTCGTGTCTACTAGTCACTTTTCGTTTTCCTCCTTTAGCACGATCCAACTGTTCTTCGAATTGGGCTGCCATCCGTTCTGCATCAGTGACTGTATTGTAAGTGTATTGATATGTAATTTACTTAAAAGATTTGATAAAAGAATCATCGAAAGGAGATTACTGATACCGACGGTAATTAAGACCTTATCACATGATTTTTGTTGAAGACCAATATTCTTATGTAAGAACATCAGCATGTCACATAGTATCACCAACGTTGTTACTGTGTTTCATGTAGTAACACCAACGTTGTTACTGTTGTTGGTGTATTTCATTTGCTCTTATTACTACATTTCATATAATTAATAACAGTGTACGTTGTTGTAACTACATTTAATACTGAATTTCATAAACATAGGCTTGAAAACATATTTCTATTGCTGAATCAAATCAAATTTCAATATGCAGTGAAAGAATCGATGAAAACTATGAAAGCATAGTCGAAGATGAAGAATCTGGATATCTTTAATTAACACGATAAAAATGAATCTAAAAATGATATCCTGGCGTTTGTAGAGAAAATCTAGAAATCTCGAAACTAAAGGATTATGCTTGATGTAGTGGAGAGAAGTGAAGAAACTAGTCAGTGTATTTTGCATTAGTGGAATGAATTGTAAATTTTATATAATTTTATCCTGTTTTTGGTAATTGCTGTATTGAGATAGAATCTTGGGTGTGCGTACGTTTTAATTAGATGAGGAGTGGGGCAAGCTTTGGGTGTCAATTTTTGATATGATAAAACGTGGTAGTTAATTGAAATTTGATATATGGATGTTATATGCACTACTAGAAATTTCCCCATTCCACACTGCTGGGAATTAGTCCCCTTTGTCCCAATACACACTGATAACAATGGCTAAAGACATTACCCACTATGTAGCCACTAATGAGAGAACAATCCCCTCTATTAATTACAGGTGCTATTGGGACAATCCACACTGATAAAACATCAGTGGCATCCCAAAACCCAATGCACCAAGATACCTTTTTCTTTCTCACTGTTACTGAATCAGTGTGTATTCTCAATGCCACCAATATCAGTAGCAAAATTGGGAGTATATATAAAAAAAATAACAATTTTGTCTAGCTACAACCACGTATTTCTACACGTGGCATGTTAGGTTGTGTTATGGCCTACAACTCATCTACACGTGGCATTCATCTAGTGATACTTCCCTAGTATAAATAGATAGCTGCTCTCTGCTCTAGAGTAGTAACGAACACTATCATTTTTTGCCTCTGCAATATATTTCTATTTTTCATATTTTCCATTTTATCTACAATACTATCATGGTATCAGAGCCAGGTTCGATCGGGATCGGAGTTCGATATTGGAGGCCTAGCTGCTTGAGGTTCAACAAGCTATTGCTCATTTATATTCGTTTCTGGTTTTTGATTCAGCCATATTAGAGAAAGATTCAAGTTTGAGATAAGTTCCTCTTCTAAATCTGGAATTATGAAATTTAAAATTTGTTGATAAATTTTGGTTTTGAAGCCTCGGATTTGTGTTTGAAGTATTGTGCTACAGTTTTTAGTACAAAATTCATAGTGATTGTTGCAAGTTGAAAACCCCTAAATTTGGTACAAGAAGTTCAAGACTCATATTTTCATATTTATTCTTTTCAGCAAGCAATAATTGCACTTGTTCATACTCCGATTCTGCACAGTAGTTTCATAATTGCATCTACCTATATATGAAGATCTCACTATATACAGCTCTACCTACTGCTTCTGCTAGCTGCTCAAACCATTACAACTTTAGAGATTGATCTTGTTCGTCATATACACATTGGAGTTTATTAGTGGTGAAATGTAAGTGTTGGTCTCTATCTATATTCATTTAAGACATCATTCTATGCTACCTACCATCATGAATAACAACTTAGACTTGAGCAACTGTCTGCTATCCAATTTATGCAATCTGATTCCAGTCCGCTTGGATGGCTCTAACTATGTCACATGAAAATTCTTGTTAGAAACAATGTTAAAAGGTTGTGGCCTAATGAAATATATCAATGGATCGTGTCCTTGTCCTTCACAATACATGATGACAGAAGAAGGGGGTGTCTCATCCCTGATGGCAATTGAGTATCTTACTTGGAAACAAAATGATTATGTTGTTATGACTTTGCTTACTGCTACTCTATCCAGTGATGTCCTCTCTTTTGTTGTTGGAAGTAATACTTCTAGAGAACTTTGGTGTTTGCTCAAGGAGAGGTTTGCTTCTACTTCATGGTTTAACAAAGAGAAATTAAAGACCAACTTTTACGAACTTCAAAAAGGTTCAGATTCTATTAACAAGTACTTAGATCGAGTGAAGATAGCTTGTGATCAATTGGCTAATATAGGAATTCATATGACTGATGAAGACATAATTGACTCTGTTCTTCTTGGTTTGCCTTCAAACTATACTACTATGAAAGCCATAATCAGGGCCATGCATATCCCAATTTCAACACAAGCATTAAGGACTCTTTTGCTCATTGCTGAAGCTGAACTTGAAGAAGCTCACAGGTCTATTTCCTTGCCTTCCAAGAATGAAATTGTAGCACATGATGATAGTTTCAGAGGGGTTACTCCTGCATCGACTCTTGTTACAAATGTCAAATATGATGCTAATGCTTTGATGTCTACAACTAGTGTTTCTTCTTCTATTGAATACACTGAACAATCCAAGCCTAATGCAAGGTATATGATGAGGGATGCTCCTATTGCTGTGTCTAATAGAATCTGCTATGTCACTGCATCTGTTCCTACAATGAATTCTACATATGCTGCAAATACTGTTATACAATATGCGAGTTCCATTATGCAATCTATGCCCATCAATGATCCCACATTCAAACAATGGTTTGTGCAACCACAAGAAGATGTTGGATATGCTTACAATAATGGTGGAATTCAGTTCAACGAAGCATTCAATTCTGGGGCTACTCATCAAAATGAAGGTCTCATGCAACAAGGTTTCTCACAACAGAGTGAAGGTTTCTCACAGCAAGGCTACTCAAATTCAATCACGTGTCGGCTATGTAAAAAGACTGGTCATTTTGCATCTAGGTGCTATGATAGAAATTCACAACCTCAAAACACACTCTCCAGCAGCTCTTTCAACATGAAATGCCAAATTTGCTATTGTTTTGGCCATACTGCTCCGTCATGCTCCCAAATATCTACTCCTCGACAAATTGTTACCTCTGGCGCTTTATTAAAATGTTAAATTTGTTTGAAAACAGGTCATAATGCAACTGAATGCTTTCATAGGCATCGCTATGCTTTCCAACCACCAACTTTTGCAATACCTCAATCTATAGCTGCTTCTTTTTCATCTCATCCAATGCAAGTTGTCATTGATGCTCAACCAAGTCTTTGTCATCCCTTGTTTCATGATAATGCTTCTCAGTTACTGCCTCCCTTTCCTCCTGGCTGAAGCACACATGTAGCCTGATAGCTTGCAGATTTATTCACTAAGGGTTTATGCTCAACTCAACACTTGTCCCTGTGTGCAGCTTGATGTCAGGGCCCTCCCATCAAGCTGAGGAGGGGTATTAGGATTACATGAGATAATTATGGTCTTCTTTCTGCCATCTTGCTTAATCTAAGCCTCCTGCTACAGTTAGTTAATTTACGTTTGTTAATTAGCTAATTAGGTTAATGCATGTTAGGTTGTGTTATGGCCTACAACTCATCTACACGTGGCATTCATCTAGTGATGCTTCCCTAGTATAAATAGATAGCTGCTCTCTGCTCTAGAGTAGTAACGAAGACTATCATTTTTTGCCTCTGTAATATATTTCTATTTTTCATAATTTCCATTTTATCTACAATACTATCAATATTAACAATAAATTTATCATATTCATTTTACACTAGTTATGTATAACTGAACCAAATTACAACATTGAAACAAATTTTTTCACAAACTAAGGTTGTAAGTGGAGTAAATATCTCTAATAAAATTAAGATTACACACAAAAGAATTTGCATTGCCACAACGACAATAAAGTTTTTGTACATCTGTAAATATGCGTATGACATGCACGTATGTATCCTAAAATTTCTCTAAACGAATATAATGTAAAAATAAGAAGGGCAATGATATAGGGCCTCAATGAGGCCTAAGATTTATGGCCTCAAATCCTAGGTATCATGCCATGTAAGGAAATACTAATTTTATTTTCAATTTCACATAATATATCTTGCCACATCATACTATTGCAACACTAACTTTACCCTTTTATATTTCCTTTTAGATGTTAGGAGTGAATCAATTACATTAATGAATTTAATTAGGTGACAAAAAAAATCAGCTATTAATTATGTTTTTTTTTTTAGGTAAAGATGAAATTATATTAATAATTTATACGATTACAATAGTACTGTAGGGCATCCAGAACAGACTCTGGAGCTTGATAGAACCATTCCATATGAATGTCAGAATCAAAACCAAAACTTGCTAATCTATGAGCAACTTGGTTAGCAGTTCTATAAGTATACACCTATAAAATGCAATTCACCTAACAAACCTTTAATTTCTTCAACAGTAGTTCCCAAAGGAGAAAAATCTTGGTCGTCTGCTGTCACATCCTTAACAGCCTCTAAATAATCAATCATTAAAGCAACATTTGTTATACCAAGTGCCTGGATGATCTCCAACCCACATTTAATAGCAAGCAACTCAGTATGATAAGCAGAAGACACATTAGGCACCCTATAAGCAAAGCCAGCAATAAACTCACCCTTCTCATTACGTAGAACACCTCCAATGCCTCCTTGCTGTAATGAAGAAACATAAGCACCATCAACATTCATACACAACCGACCAACCATGGGAGGGGACCAGGATGCATTAGCTTTCGTCCTCTTGCAGGTTACCGATGTCATGCTTCTATTAGCTTGAAGAAACTCTTCATACCAAGCCATAGTACAAGCAACAATTACTGGTGCTTGTTTAGCATTATCATTTCTATTTTTCCAAAGCCCTCATAGGATCATTAGCAGCTTAGAAAAAATTTCAGATATGTCTACAAATTCTTTAACCAATATTTTTCTTCATTTATTTAAATTCTTTCCTATAATTTTTCTTTCCAAATAGCATAAATATATTGAATTAGGTGTCAAGAAATAGGCAATAACTTTATTGATTAATTTCATCCAAAAAAATAGCATTAATAAATTGAATTTGTAAATGATATAATATACGGAAATTAATATATAGACTCTTGTTACATTATAACCGAGAGGTGATTAACACGACAGCATCAAGTTACTTAATTCTATTAGAGAAAATTTCAGCTACCGTCCCCAAACTATGCTGTCAAGGCCAATTTGATACCCGAACTCTCAAAAGTATCAATGTCATACCCAAAGACGTATTTTGACATCAACGTGATACTTCCATCAAAATCTCTAACGGCGCCGTCTGTTTGTTGAAGTGGCAAGCACGTGGGTCCCATGTGATATTTTTATCAAGAGTAAAATTGTCTTTCTCCACTAATTAATTTAAAAAAAATAAAAATAAAACATCTCTCTCTCTCTCTCTGATCCTTTCTCCTTTCTATCACAATTGGTTATTTTCTGGGAATAAATTTGTGGATTTATGAAGAACAGCCAAAATGGAGAAATTTTTTTTGATCAAAAGTGTTTGTGGCTTATGAAGTGAATTCTGATAGCGAAGCGGCGACTCCGTTTGATCGGTTATCAGCTATGGGGCTATGGGGGTGGTTCTGCGGCGGGGAGGAGAATCGGAGTAGCAGTTTGACAGGCGGTGCAAGTTAAGGAGGCAGAAGATCGAGAGCACCGGCGACAACGAAAGGAGGAGGGGATTGAGGAGGTGAGGGAGAAGGAAGAGGTGGAGGAGGAGGCCTCACATGGTTTTAGGATCGAAGTCTGGATGGGGTTCATCTGCTTTTGCTTGAGGTGTTTGATTTGCAGGGATGAGAGGTTTTGTAATTTTCGCCATTGTCGTTGAGGCAGTGGAGCTCGCTCTTCAGCTTCAACTCTTCACTCCAATCGAGCAATTGACAGTGTGTGGGAGAAGCCAAAGGTACCAAGTACCAGCTGCCAAGTCTTTTTCTTGGTCTAATTATGCTCAATTGCTATCTGGGTTGGTTTTGCTTTTTTGGTTTATGCTGGGTTTGTTTTTAGTTCTTGTATACATGAATTCATAGTTATATGTTGCTTTGGCCTTGTGATTTTGATCGGAGTTTCTGGTATATGTTGTTACCGACATGATGGCGACGATGGAGGAGGAGGACGGTGAGGCTGTGGCCGCGGAGGAGGGGGTTTGATGAATGGAGGTGCTATCAGCGAATGGGTGACGATCTCTGCGAAGAAAGAAGATGGTTGGTGGAGCTAAGGTTCGCCGGAATTTGGTGTGCAGCGAATCAGTTTCCTAGATTTGATTTTTTATTTTTTTTTAATTATGTCACCCAACTTTGGTTTTGGGTCAGTCCGCCGGGAGTTGAGTGCGAAGAACATGGATTTGTAGCAGGAATTGAAAAGGATGATGGCAGCTTGGTGATGGTTTGGGCAGAGGAGAAGGAGATGAGAGAGAGGAAGAGGAGAGGACTGTTGTTGAAGAAGAAGCAGAATCCATGTTTCTTTGATTCTTGGGTGGAGGAGAAGGAGCGGAGCTTGCAGCGGTTTGGTTAGAACAAAATCCCAGAAGAACAAGAACAAGAAGAAGAAAAAAAGAAGAAAAAGAAATGAAAAGAAAAAAAAATGAATTAACAAAAGAAATGGTAAATTGGTCATTTCACTTTTTTGGGGGCCCACGTGCTTGCCACGTCAGCAAACAGACGGCCCCGTTAGAGATTTTTGACAGAAATATCATGTTGATATCAAAATACGTCTTTGGATATCACATTGATACTTTTGAGAGTTCAGATATCAAATTGGCCTTGGCAGCATAGTTTGGAGACGCTAGCTGAAATTTTCTCATTCTATTATACTTAGCTTGTTAATTGCTTAACATCTATCTTAAAATGTGGTGAAGGCCGGAGTAGAAGATGTTAAGCTTTTGTTCTTTCAGAGTTATTTTTGAATGAGAAACTTCTCTTGAATAAAAATCGAGACGCTATAATTGCGCAATCAGTGTTCCCTAAGTCAAGCACTTCCTATGTACTAAGCTTTTCGTAGTCCGTATACAGTTATACGCGTGGCAAGGTGTGAATAATCTTGCCCGATATAATTAACTAAACAAGCATATATGGAAAAGCTATATAATATACGACCCGATGGCGCCATGGAAGCTACGCCGGGATATTGAATTCTTCTCTCCTATAAACACTCAACGCGTTATTGATTTTCTCAACCCGCGTCATTAGTATTTCCTTAGTATACAAAAGCACGCAGCACACCAATTTCTTCATTTCCCACTCCCTCTCTACCCCTTATATAAACCTCGCTTCACCTTCTTCACTTCCAATACTTCTTATCTTCTTCATCCAATTCGATCATTTAGCAGTTTTGATTATACTCTACACCTTCCATATCCTTCGCTCCGTTTCAGCTTCCATATATGGCAGAGAAAGAAGAAGCCCACTTAAATGGGGCATACTACGGCCCCTCAGTCCCGGCCAGCAAATCCTACCACCGTCCCAGCCGCGGCGGTGGCCCCCTCGGCTGCTGCTGCAGTTGCATCTTCGGCCTCGTCTTCAAAATCATCTTCGCAGCAGTCGTCTTCATGGGACTAGCCTTCCTCGTCTTCTGGCTCATAGTACGCCCCACTAAAGTCAAGTTCCACGTCACCGACGCCACGCTCACCCAATTCAACTTCTCCACCGATAGTAGCCTGCATTACAACCTAGCCCTCAACCTCACCATTCGAAACCCCAACAAGAAGATCGGTGTCTACTACGACCGCATTGAAGCCAGAGGTCTTTACGAGGGCCAGAGGTTTGGTACGGTCACCCTCACGCCATTTTACCAAGGCCACAAAACCACAAACGTTTTGAACCCGGTGTTTCAGGGACAGCAATTGATTGTTGGATCCAACTTGCTTGATGAGTTTAATCAACAGAAAAGTGCAGGGGTTTACGAGATTGAGATGAAGCTTTATTTGAGGATTCGGTTCAAGTTGGGTAGAATCAAGACTGGAAAGTTCAAGCCTAGAATTGAATGTGACTTGAAGGTTCCTTTGAACCAGAATGGGAATTCAGTTAGTACTTTTCAGACGGAGAAGTGCTCAGTAGATTACTTTAATTATTGATAACGCACTTCTGTAATTCTGTTAGTCTATGGCGGAGCAGAGAGCACTTCATTCTTGTAGATAGTGCAATGAGAGGGATGCGGCTTGTATATACTCCTATATATAGTCTTAGCTAGTCTTGGTTCTTTTATTTAATTTTTGGGTGTATTTGATACTTGAGTTAGTATTATATTCTTTTTCCTTCCTTACATGTAAAATTTTACATTTGTGATCCCCTATTCTAATTTTATTACACTGATTTTCCCTAATTAATCAATAAGCAATTCATACACTACTAGAATTATGCCATCAGACATCACCACTATTAAATCGGTCGGAATTTCACGCGATGTAAAAAATACATCCTAACATCGGTTTATGAAATATCGATTTCTATTGTGATTATAAACATCAGTTGTCAAATTAACCGATGTCTAAACTTTCGTTCAAAATTGTTTTCAAAAATGTGGAGGGACTAAGTTAAAAAATTTAGAAACGCGGGGGGACTGATCTTTTATTCCCTCCAACATTTGCCTTTTTTCACTTGTCTGAGACTTTCAAACCTAACTCTCACTTGACTACGATTGACACCAGCACCTCCTTCGACGCCTCGAGCTTATTCTCCGATCTGAGCCGCCTTGAGCTCGTTCTCCGACCCGAGCTCGTTCTCCGGGTTCAGCTCTTTCTCTCTCGCTCTTCCTTAAAACCCTAGAGCTCTCCTCCTTCTCTCTTTCTGCGGCTACTGTCTCTCCTTCATTAACCTGGCCTCCTCTGTCCCCTCACTGGCGTCATCGCCTCTGACGGTGCTTCTCGTCCAACGCCACCACTTTTTTGCTTCGAGATCTGAAACCAACCGGCCTCCAAGGAGTCTATCCTCCTCGATTGGTGCGACTTCGAGCACCAAATTCCGGCGATAGATAAGAGTTTGAGTAAGAGGAGAAGAGAGAGGAAAGAAAGTGAAAGAATGGCGAGCAGGTACTGGGTGGTGTAACTAGTTTCCAAGATCTGACTACCCATTCCCTCCCCTTTCTTGTTTGTTTTGTTAAATATTGTTTCATTATTCTTGCAGTTCAATATTCTCAATCTCTTCTCTCCCTCAGCGACGATCTCTTAAAGGTATTCCTCCTCATCCTCCCAATTGCAGCCTCTCTATGTTCAATTTTGTTCTTTAGTGTGTTATAATGTTGTTGTTGTGATACATATTATATTATTATTGAATGCGAATTGAATTTTCCGGATGTAATTGCTCTGGCAATTTCAATGCTATTTTGTTATTCGATCTGTTCATTGACATTGCAATTCCGCAATTTGCAGTCTAACAACTTTGTAGAGGGTGTTTCTCACAAGATCAGGTGTCAGATCAAGGAGCTAGAGAGGGTTTCAGGAGTCAAGAGCAGTTCTCTCACGATGGATGGAGTTCCAGTGGATTCATACCTCACTAGGTATTCATCACATCACTTATCATTAGCTTTTCCATAATGTGTGTGTGTTTGTTTACCCACTAAATTTTGAGTTTCTATCAAGCTAGGTTTGTCTAGGATGAATCCTAGTTCCCCATTATGTCTCCTTTGAAGGAGGTTATCGACAGAATTCATGGTCAAGTTGCAAAGATTGAGGATGATCTCAAGGTAATGCTTTTTACCGATTTTCATTTACATTCGGGTTTGGGTCATTTTGGTCATCCTCTTTGTTGTGACTTGTGAGGAGCTTAGCTGTTGCTGTTGCTGCTGTTGTTGCTGTTGTTATGAAAAGAGCAAATAATAGCATACAGGACTAAATGAGTATGGAAAGGGAGTTGCATACTCCCAAAGCTTCCAAAGGTAGTTGCATTGCTAGAATCTTGCTTTCATTTGTATCTTGAATGCTTTTTCTCTAATCTATTTTTTTGTCATTGATGGTTTGGAGTATAGAAAGGGACTATTATTCATATCTTGGCAACTATGACATTATCCTTTGAGCGACAGAGGTATCTCCTATGAAAGCAGGATCCTATCAATTTGGTAGTAGATTCTCAAATAAGTTTGATCTAGCTACAACTTATAATAGTTTTCTGTAGATTCTAACAGGATACTGTCAGTTTGTTAGTAGTTTAGTTGCCTTTGCTTATTTTTTTTTCTTTAATACTGATTTTTGGGTTGTAATGAATGGAGTTACTAGCACATGTTGACATTACTCTGCATGGTAGGGTACTCGTGACTTTGCAAAAGAACAAATGACAATGAGAAAGAAGGCATTTTCAATAATAGAAGATGTTTTTGAGAGGCATGGTGCCACAGCCCTGGATACTCCAGTTTTTGAATTGAGAGACACTCTCATGGGCAAATATGGGGAAGACTCAAAATTGATTTATGATCTTGTTGACCAGGTAATTATCTCTATCTCACCTTTTCTCAATTCAATCGAAGACTTGAAGTCCTGCCAAGTTTTGCTTGTCGTGCTTCATGTAAATGCAATGTGAAGTGGCATGGAAACATAACATTCTAGACACTGTTTCTGTATTTAGCCATGTTGTTTGCACATCTGATGTGCTTTGTGTTTTATCTTGTTGACAGGGAGGAGAGCTTTCCTCACTGCGATATGATTTCACTGTTCCATTTGCTAGGTATGTTGCTATGAATGGCATCACATCCTTTAAAAGGTACCAGATTTTGAGGCTATCTATGTGCTAACAGAACTTCTTGATGAGCTAAATATTGGAGACTATGAGGTAACTCTTTATTTTGAGGCTATCTCCTTTGATGTGCATCATTTTGTACAAAGTTTCTTTTTAAGTTGACATTAAATCCTAATTCATCATTGCAACAAAATGATATTATTTTAATCTGGTAGTTGTAGAGAGAGTTGAAGCAAAGATTTTTTCTCGGTGCTATGTATGTGGAAGCAAGATTATATATAATTTTGATACCCTTCACCTTTATGTAGAGATGGATTGTCACATAATTATTGTCCTCACATTGTAAGAGGTGCTATGCCAATATAACAAGTTTTCTTCATTTGATTTATTACTGTTGTTGAAGTGTTTTCTAGGCTAATTTTAGACTCTTTTTAAGCAAAGTTGCAGCCCATCATTGTTAAAGATCATGACCCTCCCCTACCTTAGGTATGAGACTTATTTTTGCTATTTCATTCATAAATATAAATTTCCAGAGTTTCAGAAATTCTCGTGTTCCATCTATCTGAATTGAATTGCAGGGATATTACCACCACATTTCCAAGTTTTGTATTTAATTCAGAGGTTGATGAGATTGCTACGTGAGATACAATAGCTTAGATTGCAGTTAGAGTTCAATTGTCAGAAATTTGGACGAACCTTACATGAAATATGGTTAAAGTGAGTATCTATCTCCTCTTTTGCATATTTCAGGAATTAGAAAAGGTTGCTTCTATGTTTGAATGACTGGAGTTGGTATTAAATATTCATAGCATCTTGGTTAATCATTTCTTGATAATCTTTAACTTATGAGCAATATACTTGCAGGACAAGAGGATAGAAGATGTAAAAGCACGGTTAAATATGGAGCTCACTAAGGGGGCTGTTTATTCTTACTGAATTCTGGAGCAGGTTCCAAGTTATTAGAAGCAGGTTCCAAGCTCACTATGAGTTGCAGCGGTATCCCATTATTATTCGTTGTTATTTTTGTGAAGGTTCTTTTAATTACTCATTGAGCTGCAATCGCTCATTTGTTTCCTAAATCTTCTTTTGCAGATCCTAAGGGTGCAGGGTAGCTCATGCATAGAGACTTGTTTTATCACTCTTTTTTTTTATTTTTTGAGTAACCATCTTGTTTACCTTTGGGTCTGGCTTCTGCTTGTAAGATCTTGTTATTATGCTCTTCTGAAAACTCAACTTTGTATATTTGCAAATGTAGAAAAGTACTGGAACTTGAAATGGAGCAATGTTTTATATTCAAATATGAAGTGCTTTCACTTCCTTTTCGTTTCTTTCCTTCTGTTAGTTTTTTTTTCAGTTAATTGTCAAAGTTCTTAATTCCATATATATTGGGATTGAGAGAAATACATCAGTCTCAAAATAAAAATCGATGTCCCATTAACCACAGGAATTCGAATTATTGTTGGAACCGATGTGCCACAAACTATTGCACATCGTTTTTTAGATAGAGATCGATGTCCAGTATAAGTATTGTCATCGATGAAGACCAGAAAACCGATGTGTGAAACAGTATCAGTCATCGTTTTTAAATGAATAACGATGTTAAAATGCATAGTTGTGTTGTGGGATCTATATTTCTTTAAGAATTAAAGCCAATAAAATGAAGGTTTAACAATAGTTAAACAAACAAATTTGTTATCAATTAAACGTATTTACATCGGTTTATAATAGGTAACCGATGTGTATACTGATACTAGACATCGGCTAAAAATCGATGTCTCGATTTTACGGACCTTTCTCATCACCCACTAAGACATCGGTCGGAATTCTTTTTCTCATCGGTTTTTGGCCTATGTCTGAGGGCATAATTCTAGTAGTGATAGGTCATTCCTCGTTTTTTTTTTTTTTTTTTTGAAAAGTTCCTCGTTTTTTAAATTAGGGTGGTTCTAGTTGGACCTCCAAATTTGATATTTGGACCTCCAATTTTTTCCAGTTATTAATTGACATTGTCAACTTATATAAATAGACAATTACGGAGAAAGAGAGAAAAATGAATTATATAAATAAGTAAATACTCTTCTTACCTCCTCCAACCAAATATAACATTCAAATAATTTTTTTTTCCCGATATTTCCTTATATTGCCTGTATAGTTTTATTATTTACTTAAAACAATTAAGTAAAAATAATAATTTCTATACATAGTCTATCATTTATTACAAATGTAAATTCAAAACAATCTGATTTGGAATTTTTTTAAACTAAATTAATTGAATATTATGATATAGTTATTACATGATCTTCCAACCCAATACCCTTGAAATTATTCTTTTAGCAAAGAGAGATTAGGGTTCTATATTTATAGTAACAAGCCTACTGACTTAATTAGTATGCTAACTAACTCTCTACCTAACTAACCCATGTGACCAGCAGGAATATGACATGTGGAACAATAACACACAAAGACTACATCATAGCAGATAGTAAAAAGTAAATGGTAATGTTATCACCCCCCCCCCCCCCCCCCCCCCCCTCAACTTGATGTGGGGGACCAAGCTTCAAGCTGGAGCACAAATAATTGTGTTGAGGAGAACAGAGTCCCTTGGTAAAGAGATCAGCGAGTTGTTCCTGTGAACAAACAAATTGGAGTCGAATGGAGCCATCTCTGACTTTATCTATTGTGAAATGGACATCAACCTCAATATGCTTTAGCTTGGAATGATGCATAGGGTTTGTAGTAAGGGCAATGGCGGAGATGTTATCACAATGAAGTGTAGGTGTAGAGTCAAGAGAGAGGTGCAGATCAGCAAGTAGAAGCTGTAGCCATTGTAGCTCAGAGGTTGGATCAGCCATGCTGCGATATTCGGCCTCAGTAGACGACCTGGAAACAGCAGTTTGCTTCTTGCTACACCCGAAATTGGAGAGCCATTAAGTAAAATCACGAATCATGTGGTGGACTTACGATCGTTTGGGTCCCCAGCCCAATCGGCATCACTATAGGCTTGAAAAGAGAAATTGTGGTCAGAGAAAACTTGAAGTGATAGACTTGTATTCAAAGATGAAGAGGACCCCCGCCTAAAGACAATGCCATAATCAGATGTACCTTTGACATACTTGAGTATTCGTTTAGCAGCATTGAAGTGTTGATCAGTGGGGCAGTGTAAAAATTGACAGACAGAGTTTACACTAAAGGCAATGTCAGGCTTTGTGAAGGTAAGATACTGCAAGCACCCCACAAGGCTTCTAAATTGAGCAGCATCGGTGGAAGAGAGAGATGTGCCATAGTTTTTGAGAAGTTTGATGCCAGACTGACATGGAGTAATGTGAGAATGACAATCATCCAACCCTGCTTTGTGAACATGGGATAAGTATTTGATCTCGAGTCCTAGAAAATAATGGAGTGGACCCAAGTCCTTCATCTCGAATTCATGTTGTAAGGAGGTTTTAATCTCAACTAAGAGTGTGTCAGAATTGCCAGTAAGTATGATATCATTGACATATAAGAGAAGATAAGCCTTGGAAGAACCAGACACAAAAGTAAAAAGTGATGGATCTGCATATGAGGGTTTAAAGCCAAGAGAAGGTAGGAAGGAGGTAAACCGTTCATTCCAGGCTCGAGGTGCCTACTTAAGGCCATAGAGAGATTTCTGAAACTTGCAGACATGAGTGGGATGCAGTGAGTCCTTAAAGCCAGGAGGCTGTGCCATATACACTTCTTCATTAAGCACACCATGCAATAAGACATTCTTGACATCAAGTTGATGTAATTTCCAACCATAAGAGGCTGCAATGCTCAGAATTAACCGAACAGTTGTATGTCGAACCACAGGTGAATATGTCTCATCATAATCTATACCATATTCTTGGCTAAAGCCGCGAGCAACAAGTCGAGCTTTATGTCGAGCAATAGAGCCATCTGCATTCTTCTTTAGTTTATAAATCCACTTACAAGAGACTAGATTTTTATAAGGAGGAAGTGGAACCAATGTCCATGTATTTTGACTGATTAGGGCATCATATTCTTCTTGCATAGCAGACTTCCAAGCTGGAATTTGGAGAGCTGTTTTATGAGAATAAGGTTCAGAGGATGTAGGATCTGAGCAAGTGGAAGAGAGAATAGAGAGAAAAGATTTTTTCTTAACAATGCATCGTTTGCTTCTAGTCAGCATGTGATGGACATTTGTTGTAGCATTAGTTAAACCCTCCACTGGATGTAGAACATTGTAATGAGACATTTGACTAGTAGGCCGAAGAGGTGAGCATTCTAGTTCAATTGATAGACCCACTCCAGGTTGGGAACGAATTTTAAAGGAGCCATCATTTTCATCAAAGTGGACAACCGTGTGTGCATCAGATGAATGAGAAGGGGTGCTTATTGTGGATGGTGATGTGAAACCCGAAGTAGCATGTGCATGAACAATGGTGTTAGTACATGTAGGTGAGTTGATGTTAGGTTGACCATGTGCAGGAATAGTGGCGTTAGTACATGTAGTAGATGAGAGAATTTGCTGACCTGACAAGAGGGTTGGAATGGTATGTGTAGCTGAGTGTGGGACTGGTGCTGGGATAGTAGGCTATGTGTGGGACTGAGTAGCTGAAGAACAGGGCTGTACACAAGGTTTTTGTAGCTTTAACCCAAGAGATAATGGAGAGCCAGCGAATGGAAATGACGTTTCATCGAAGAAGACATGCCTTGAAATAACACACTTTCTTGTGACCCAGTTGTAGCAAATATATCCTTTGTATCCAGCTGCAAAACCAATAAAGACACATTTTGTGGTTTTAGGTTGAAGCTTGTCAGTCCTATAGGGTGTCATGATAGGATAGCATGCGCATCCAAAAACTCTTAACACATCAACTGAGGGAACCGTATTGTAAAATTTTTCAAATGGAGATAGCATTTGCAGGACAGTAGTATGCATCCTGTTGATGAGATATGTGGCAAGACCACATGCGTGATACCAGAAAGGTGAAGGAAGAGAAGCAGTTTGCAAAAGGGTTACAGCTGTTTCCCTTATATGTCTATTCTTTCTCTCTGATATACCATTCTGCTCTGGTGTATAGGGACAGGAGACCTGATGAAGTATCCCATTCTCATTCATGAAGGCTTTGAACAGTGAGCTAGTGTATTCACCTCCCCCATCACTGCACAAAGTTTTAATGCTTGTGGAAAAATGGTTTTTGACGAAGGCAAAAAGAGACTTAAAGTAAGATAGTACTTCATATTTATTTTTCATCGGAAACATCCAAGTATATCAAGTACAATCATCTATGAAAATTACAAAGTATTTAAAGCCATCTAAGGATAGATGAGGAGTAGGGCCCCAAACATTAGAGTGGACTAGATCAAATGGTGAATCACATCTGGTTGTAGAAATCGGAAAAGGAAGCTTGTGAAATTTACCAAGCAAACATGCTTCACAAAGCGTAGGAGCAGCAGTAATATCACCAGAAAGTTTGCACTTATTTAACATATTTTTGACTACTTCATTAGTAGGGTGACCAAGTCTTTGATGCCAAAGTAAATTGTTTACAGTTTTTCCAACATATGCAGTCTTGGAAGAAGAACTAGAAACAGGAGAGACTGTTGTAAAACCAAGCTTGAGTGGCAGATCAAATGGTATGGGCTACAACCCATGGGCTACAGCCCTTGTTTACTCAGTCCCTGATATAGGATTCTTCCCAGCACCTTGTCCTATATCACACACATAAACTCATCAAACCAAACAGAACAATTGTTCTGTTTGCACAATTGGTAGATGGAAAGTAAATGACCAGCCAATTCTGGTATGATTAGAACATTATCAAGCTTGAGTAAACCAAGAATTGTATTACCAATATGAGTGATATGAAGTTGTTTACCATTACCAACTTGAACCGTATCAGAGGCAGTGTATGGAGCAACATTATTAAGCAATTGGACCTCACTAGTCATGTGATTTGTGGCACCAGAGTCAGCAAGCCAAAACTGAGGTGATGAAGAAGACGAGGCAAACATGGCAGATGGATGTATTGGAGGATGTGATTGCTGTTGATTTGGAAAAATAATAATATGATAACACCTATCAGCAGTATGATTCTTTTTCTTGCAATACTGCCACTCCACACCAGCAACAGAGTTGGTACCAAGATGGGGTTGCACAAAAGGCTGATACTGAGGCTGATACTGAGATAAAGTCCTGCATGTTCTAGCTCCATGACCTGCTTTGCCACATAGTTGACAAGAAAAGGTGTTTCCAGACTGTGAAGCCATGTTGGAGGTATATGTAAGATCACCAGTATTGTAGTTGCCACCTGCAAAGCCTCTACCAGCAGTGGGAAAACCTCTGCCAGATCCACCAAATCTTCCCCGGCCTCTACCAGCAAAGAAACCTGTCATCCCAATGTTTGGGTCAAGCATGTGGTGGAAGGGAGTGAATGGAGGATACCCATAGGGCATAGCAGGAATGGCATAAGGTGGCTGTGGAATCAGGGAAGAAATAGTGCTGGTAGAAGGTGAACCAAGACGACTAAAACCAGCAGGAACATGAGGTACTGTGGGAGAAACAGACGATGTGGATGCAGGAGTAGATGGAGTCGTAGGAGCTGAGGGCTGTGAATAGGGAGTAGAACTCTGTGCAACCATTGCAGTGAGGGAAACAGCCTGAGTCTCATTCTTAATGTCAACTTCGGCAGCTTTGAGCAAAGTTTTGAGCTCCCCCATAGAGCAACTAACAAACTGAGCCAGGATGACTGTCTTAATAACAGCAAATTCAGATGGTAAGCCCTCAATACAGTAACCACAATGTCTTCATCATCAAGAAACAGACTAACAGTTTCAAGGGCATCCCTAGCAGCCTTGATCTTGTCCAGGTAAGTCTCAATATTATCGGACCCTTTCTTAAGTCCTTGAAGAGTATACTTAAGCTGCAAAATGTTCTGCCTATTTGGAGCAGCAAACTTGAGATGAAGATTGGACCACATCTCATGAGCTGACCTACTGCCCACAGCACAAGACATAGCAATTGGACTCAAGGTTTGGCCTAGCATATTAACTATGCTCTGATCTTGTGTTTTCCAAGCAACATACTCACTGGACACAGTCTTAGTGCCATCAGAGGCAGTGATATACTGAGGTGGACAAGGTGTGGATCCATCAACAAAACCAAAAAGGTTCTGGCCTTTCAAGAACGACTCAAGGAGAAAAAGCCATGTAGGATAATTTGAGTCATCTAACAGAATGTTAGGAATGTACACAGTGGTTTGAGTAATAGCCATAGGGAAATGATGTGATATATCAGCTAGCAAATCACAGTGAGTACACAAAATGCCCAAAATCTCCAAGCTCAAGAAAGTAACAATTAACCAGATCTGAACAATATGGATGATATAAACTGAAAGAAGAACTAGAACATCAGCTTCGATCATGGTTCTAAAAATCGGCCTAGGCCTAGGCGGCGCCTAGGCGCTGGGCGCTGCTAAACCTTCCCGATTCTTCCCTAGTCGAGCGAGCTAGGCGGTGGGAGCAAAGTCGGCCGCCTAGGCGGCCTAGGCGGGGATAGGCGGCTCTGGGCGGGAGCTGGGCGGTCGGCGCCTAGGCGCTTTATCTTTTCTTAAACTTGAAATTGTCAAAAACTCAAAACGAAAACGCTACAGAAATCAGGGTTTCATTTTCACAGTTTCACTTCAGCTCGCCGCTTCGTCGCTCACTCGCTCCCTCCTCGATCTGTCGATTCTCAGTGTCTCGCCACTTCAGCTCGCCGCTTCGTCGCTCCCTCCTCGATCGTCCGCTTCATCTCCTGCCAGTTCTTTAGCTCTCCAGCTCTCCGGTAAACTGGACCTCCAGCCCTCTTTCTGGGTTTTTGTCTTTCAAATCTTCAATCGAATTTCTGGGTTTTTTATCTCATTTTCTAGGAATCTGGGTTCACACTTTTCATGTTTTCAGGGCATTCTGAGTTTCTGGGTTCAATTTTCGGCTCAATTTCTGGGTTTTTCAAGCTGCGTGATGCTTCAACGGTTTAACCTCGAAGCTTGGTGATTCACTGATTCTTCATGCTCGATTTCTGGGTTCAAAGTTCAAACTCAGTGATTCTTGAAGGCTTGAAGGCTTGAAGCTCGATTTCTGGGTTTTGGATTTGGTGATTGATTCTGCAAGCTTGGTGATTCTTCAATACACTGTGAGTCTTGTTATTTTGTTAAGTTGCTGGAATGCTGGGCATTGAGTTATCGTATCAAACTGTGAATCTTAATATGTTATAAACTTATAATTGAATTGTTCTATATTTTGGTAATTCTTCGAGCTGTTTGAATGTTTTGTACTTGTGTATCTCACTTGAGAGTTTTGGATTTTGGTGTTTCTGATTCATGAATCATGATTGTTGTACTGTGTTGGACAGTTGGACTTTGCTTACTGAGTGTCTGAGATTCTGAGTTACTGTATTGTTTAGAGATACTGTATTGTTTAGAGTTACTTCTGTTAGTGCAAATAATTACTTTAGTGAACGTTTAATTAACTTTTAGCTGAACATTTATAAGTTGTGGTCACTGGTAATGCTTGGATGTCCTTTTGCTTGCAGCCATTGAAGGTGTTTTGGGTCCAAACAGAAGGAACCTCAAAATAGAACAGAATAGCCGGGTAGCAATGTAATAACGTATGTGTCCATTCTTTTAATTTCGTCTTTTTCTATACTGGAAAGTGATTTATTTTAAATTGATGTGCAGTTGTCATTATAATGTAATTTTTAAATTTGTTTCTCCTTTAGCTGATCTTCTTCAACCTTTGTTTTGGGTCTTGCAAAAGTCGTAATGAATTTGAGGATACCTTTTTACCTTTTATATTTTTATTTATGTAATTATATGTTGCAGATTTGGAATGTTGCTTGGTTGGAATGTTGGTTGATAAATATTGAATTAGATATATTTAGACTTTGAATTGCAGATTTGGATTTGGTTACTGAATTGCAGATTTGCAGGTTGTTTTTGCAATTGTTTTAGGCTCTGTTTTGCAGTTTTTTTATATAATTATATCATTTATATGTTATAATTATATCATTTATATAATTTATATGTTATAAAAATAATAATAAAATTAAAAAAAAATAAAAACCGCCTAGTCCCCGCCTAGGCTCCCGCCTAGGCCTCTAGGCGCTAGTCCCCGGCCTTCCGCCCGACTAGCGCCTAGCGTTTTTTAGAACCTTGGCTTCGATTAAGAAGAACAGCCTCAAAATAGCAAAATCTAGGGTTTCAACTTTGAAATAGCAACAATTAACCAGATCTAAACCAATGTGATGAGATAACCAAACGATTAACCAAAACCGTAGCTTCGATGATGAAGAACAACCATGAAATCAACAACCGAAAACGTAGACTGAAACGAAACCAGCAGAATGAACAAACTTAGCTGAATTTGAAGGACAAAGTGGGGAGAAACTATCACCGGAGAAGAGGACCACACTGGAACAACAATCGGAACACCGGAACTACCATCGGAACACCGGAACTATGAACCGAGAAGCGACGAGGCTCCATAGTGACCGGCCTTGGCTCTTGATACCATGAAAGATTCAAGGTAAGTTTGAGAGAAAACCAGAGAGAAAAGAAAACTGAGCTTGTATATTATGGAAAAGTTGTTACAGAGAGATTAGGGTTCTATATTTATAGTAACAAGCCTACTGACTTAATTAGTACGCTAACTAACTCTCTACCTAACTAACCCATGTGACCAGCAGGAATATGACATGTGGAACAATAACACACGAAGACTACATCATAGCAGATAGTAAAAAGTAAATGGTAATGTTATCAGAGGAGAGACCTACTCATAAGAAAGCAATGTTATATGATTTTGATTCATTTTTCTTCTCGTGGTTGAAGATAGAGATAAAAAGTAGAATAATAGATTGTTGTATCTCATAGTCAAGGGCATTTTGGTAAGAATAAAGAGCTCTACTTAGCTTTTCAAGTATTATAAAAAGTAAATTAGAGGTGTACTAAGTATGAGAGGTCCAAATAGCAAATTTAGAGATCCAAATAGTAAATTTGGAGGTCCAACTAGAACCACCCTTTAAATTAACATGCTTTTGTTACTTTTGTGTCTCTAATAGTAGCGGGGCTATGGTATCACCTAGCTAAATATTGAAATATTGTATAGTTATTAAGTCTAAATAAGTTAACCATGCAATTAAGGCCAACTCAGTTAACCTTTAAAATAAAAAATAAAAATATATATATATAAAAAAATCAGTGACCCATAAAGTTAAGCCTTGACGAGCAGTTAACCATATACTTAGGCCTTGAGAAGCAGTTAACCATATAGTAGAGCAATCAGCTTGCAAATAGCTAACCATTTAAGTCATACACACATCTTGGTAATTAAAAGAGTGACCCATTCATGCTGAAGCTGAAGCCAAAACTTGGACTTTTATGAGCCAATCGGTTGATTTTTTTGGGGGACATTAATCGGTTGAAAGTTAAAAAATTTGCAAATAAAAGAAGATTCGCAATTTCTTATCAAAATGCATAAAGGCCATTTTCCAATATTGTGGAGGTTGTGACCATCATCCAAGATATTCGGTTTCTTGCTTCCAAGCTTTAAAGAGTCTGTTATCATCATACTTATCAGTAGGAAAACTTGTTGGCAGATAACCTAGTTTTTGTGATATATATATACATATATTTGATAAAGATAGTTTTTTTTTTTTAATCAAATAACGAAACTTTCAATTAATGGAAGCCTTAAGTGAGGTGATTACAGTCATAGTCGAAGACGTCATGAATACAGTCAGGGGTGTGATCTAACCACACCAAGTGATTGGTGGCGTCAAATCCTACTCCAGCTAGTCGATGGGCAACTAGATTACATGTTCGAGGGGCATAGCATAGTTGCACATGAGGGATCAAAGCCATAGCGCGTTTGATATCGTCGATTAGTCCTCCATTGGCAAGAAGACTGTGATCTGAACAAGAGACTTGAGCAATTGCTTCAGTACAATCACTTTCTATAATGACTGCCTGCTTCGGTAGAGTGTTCACCAGGTCAAGGCCAGCTCTTATGGCATATAGTTCACTTTGTTTGGGAGAGGCAGTGTGAAGAATGGGCCAGCAAAAGCTGCTACAACCTGCCCAGTGCTATCACGCAAAACTCCTCCTCGAGTCTGGTTTGGTAAGTGTGACGCATCCACGTTCAGCTTAAGGATTCCAGTAGCAGCTAGTCTCCAAAATCGTCTCGGTTGTGCCATATGCTGTTTAGCTGGAACTCGAGCTTTCTGAAATTCATGCAGCCAAGCGAATCTACTTAGAAGGATATCTTGGGCAGTTTGTTGTGTACCATTCCATAGAAAGTTGTTCCTGTACTTCCAAATGGCCCACAAGATCATCATAAGTTTAGCAAATACCTCCCCACTTAGTGTAAGGACTCTATCCAACATCCAATCTTTGAAACTTGCAGCCAAAGATAGTTCCAATTGTAGGTTAAAAGGATGCTCAAAGAAAATAGTTTAGGCTATGGGGCATTTACAGAATAAGTGAGATGTCTCTTCAATACTATGCGGACACAGAAGACAGTGTAACTGCCCAGTGTATCCCTTGAGCAATAACCTGTCTCTTGTAGCAAGCAAATTATTGCATGCTCTCCACACACATATGCTGACCTTGCCGGGAACTTTGGCCTTCCAGATACTCTTCCATAGTTCCTTATAAGGGTCTCCAAATGAAGTAGACACTAGAACATGTTGCATTACCTCCATTCTCGCAATCCAGTAGGCACTCTTGATCGTGTAGTAACCCTTTTTTTCCGGACTTCAGACAAGTCTGTCTGGACTAGGGCTTCTACCTAGTGGAATACAAATAATCTTCTCTACAATGTAATGAGGACATAGACTATGGATAGCATCGGATTTCCATTGCCTGTTTGATGCATCAATTAGGTCCACCACTTTATGGAAGCTAGTATTGGGTGGTCTGTTAAGTGGACTGGGCACAGATAAGGGAATCCATTTATCATGCCATATATCAACTTGAGTTCCATCTCCAATCTTCCACTGGATTCCTGCTTGTAGTACTTGTCTTCCTTGTAAAATACTTCGCCAAGAGAATGAAGGTGAATCCCCAACTTCTGCTTCCCAAAAAGAGCAATGTGGAAAATATTTTGCCTTGTATAGCTTAGGAATAAGAGAATGAGGATTGGAGAGGATCCTCCATCCCTGTTTAGCAAGCATAGCAATATTATAAGTATAAAGATTTTTGAAACCCATACCTCCTTCTTGTTTGGTAAGGCATAGCTTTTCCCAACTTCTCCAATGAATTCTTTTTTTTTTCTCATCAGTGTCGCCCCAAAAGAAAGAAGCACACAATTGATGAATGTCATCACATAGCCCTTTAGGCAGCAAGTAACAGTTCATTGCATAGAGTGGCATTGTTTGAGCTACAGCCTTTATGAGAATTTCTTTTCCAGCGCAACTCAGTATCTTGGCTTTCCAGCTGATTAATTTCTTGGGCAGTCTCTCCTTGATGTATGCAAACTTTGCAGTTTTAGATTTACCAACCCGCAAGGGCAACCCAAGGTACTTGTCATGTTCGTCCACCCGTTGTACCCTGAGGATAGCGGCTAGAGTATGTTGAAATTCCATGTTGACATTCCTGCTAAATACCATGCTACTCTTTTGGAAGTTCACTCGTTGTCCAGAGGCCTTTTCATAAATCCATAGAATGCTTTTGAAAGCAGTACATTCCTCAATGGCGGCTGTGCCAAATAGTAAACTATCATCTGCGAAAAACAAATGGTGAAGTGTGGGAGCTTGGGGGTACATTGTGAGACCAGTGACAAGGTTTGACTACACTACATGAGTAATAAGAGTCGATAGACCCTCTGCACAAAGAATGAATAAGTACGGGGATAGCGGATCACCTGGCCGGATTCCTCTGGAAGGGCAAATAGAATGAGTGGGCTCTCCGTGGTGCAGGATAGAATAGGTCACAGACTTGACATTGTGCATTATCATAGTAATCCAGTGGGGATGGAATCCAAGCTTAGTGAGAATTGCCTGGAGGAAAGTCCACTCAAGGCGGTCATACGCCTTACTAATATCTAGTTTCAGAGAAAAGAAACCAGAGGTTTGGTGTCTGAGTTTGTGCATGAAATGTGCTGCTTCATTCGCTACCAAAGTGTTGTCAGAGATGATATGGCTCGGAACATAGGCACTTTGAAGGGGAGAAATAATATCAGGAAGCCAATGCTTGAGTCTGTTAGCCACAGTCTTTGATGCAATACGACATATAACATTGCTAAGAGCTATTGGGCTGAAATGGGCTGCTTCCTGAGGATCTTTTATTTTTGGTATTAAGCACAAGTATGTGAAGTTGACATTGTTACACAACTCACCTCCATCAAGAAAACTACGAACTGCTAAGCACACATCCTGCCCAACAATATTCCATTATTTTTGAAAGAAAAAGGGGGACATACCATCAGGTCCGGGGCTTTTTGAAGGATGCATCTGAAAGAGAGCAACCTTGATTTCCTCCTCTGTATAGGGCTTTAAAAGATCAGTGTTCATGTCTGCCGTTACCTTGACCGGTGTTGCCTCTACAACTTGTGCAAGGGAATCCAAATCACATCCTTCAGTTGAAAAAACATGTGCGAAATAAGAAAGCAAGAGTCGTTGAATTTCGCTTGGTTCGGTTTGCCACCGGTTGTGTTCATTAGTAAGGCCTCGAATCAAATTCTTGCTACGTAGATTACTAGCACGCCTGTGGAAGCAGGCAGAATTCCTATCCCCATCTTTGAGCCAAATAGCTCTAGATCTCTACCTCCAATACTTTTCTTGTTGAGCGAGTACGTAACTGACTGTGCTTAGCATGCAAAAGTCTCTGCTCTTCATATCGCTCAGGAGAGTAGGGTAACCTCATAAGATCATTGAGTTTCTCTTGAATAACCCAGAGTTCTACCTTCTGGTTATCAAACTCAGTCTTGTGCCACTTCATCAATTCATTACTTGTGTCAGTTATTTTACGTACCACCTGCTCTAAGGCATCTCTAGTTGCAGGTTTAGCCCAACTGTTTGATAATATCACCACAGGACTTATTTTCATGCCAACACTCCTCGAAACGAAAGAGTTTTGGAGTTTTCTTCCAAGCAATCTTCGTTGAACTAATCACAACAAGAAGAGGACAATGGTCAGAGTCACTCGGATTGAGAGTAATAACCCTACTGTAGGGGGAAAGAGCCCTCCATTGTGGTGTGTGGAAACCCCGGTCGAGCTGCTCCTTTGTAAACTTATTACTCCAGGTAAAACGACTACCCACAAAGCCCATATCAATGAGATCACAGGCGGTCATCGTTCTTCTAAACATGGCCATAAGAGTCGTTGCCCTTGGTCGACCCCCAGACTTATCATTATTAGACATTATTTCATTGAAATCGCTTGCAACAAGCCATCAGAAGCCAACGATCTAATGAGAGACCATGTTCTGTGTCTCCCATCTCTTGCAGCGATCCCATAAATACCAGTAAAGCGCCATTTAGGTGCATCATTTGCCTTGCCAATAATGACATCAACATGATTTGATGATCGAGACCGCAGTTCTGCATGCGTATCATCGTTCTAGAGCAAGGCAATCCCTGCGACTCACGTTCTTACGAGTAACAGATGTTGTCTTTAAAGCCTAGCTTTCGAGTTAAGGCATCAATATGATCCTTGTGTGCTAGGGTTTCTGCTAAAAAAATGATACTCGGTTTTCGAGCATGTACCATATCAATCAAAGCTCTTTGTGCTTCAAAGTTGACTATTCCACGACAGTTCCATACAAGGATGTTGCCTTGAAGCATCGTCGGAAAGTGATAGTTGCAGTAGGCTTGGCGGCGGCACAGCAGGTGGCGCTTAGGGTTACTATAACTTTAGAGAGTTAACTATAGTTGCGATAAAGAGAGATAGTATCATCAGTAGTGATAAGAAACAATGTATTATTTAAAAAAAATAATAATGTATTACATCAGCTCCATGACTTTTATCATGTGTCTAGACCAAGTGAATAAGAACTTGAAAAACACCGGTCATTAAGTCTACTAAACTGATCTATTTAAAACGAGCCTACAAGTAAAAAATAAAAAATAAAAAAAAAACCTAATAAAATAGGAAGTTGAGATCAACTTGTAGGCATCAGTAGCTACAAACTAAACAAAGATAGACTATTCTCACTAGATCAGATCAGGCGTACAGAGTGTATAGACTGAGACAACCCACCTAGATCTACCAAAACTTGGTAAGGAATTACTAAAAGGTAAAAATACTAAAACATAAAAAAGGTAGCCAAAGCCCACAAAATGGGTTTAGTCCAAACTCCAGTCTATGCAAAGATGATTCAACAATCCACAAACAAACCAGTAGCTCCTGCACCTTCTAATGGTGTCACACCATCCTTGTCGGACTACCGTCGTCGTTGGACCCACAAGTGTCGCCTCAAAGTCATCATTCCATCAGTCCAAGTCACCCCCTAACCACACAATGCCGAAATTATAGCCCAGATCTTGTATAGGATTGGAGACCGGAGCCTCAACATCTAGCCTCAAACCTACCCCCGAACAACTTGGATAATCAAGATCCAGCACCTGTGCACTGCTACCGCCATAATCCGACTGGATCATCCTTGCCTTCAAACTACCTCTGCATGACCAGTCGAAGGAAAAACGGGAGAAGCCCAAACCTGAAACCCGACCCATAATCTAGTCTGACCCCCACCCTTGCCTATTTGATTAGACTCGACATCCAGTCTACCGCCGGACCGATCAGCAAACCAACCGGTCAAGAACTCAAGTTTTGCCAACTGCTGCGATCACATTTTCTGTGAGATCCCACATTGCCCAGGGGAGAAGATGTGATGTGCTTTATATGTTCAGACTCACTTCCTCATAACAAGACGCGTTTTGGGTGAGAAGTAACAACAAAACTGTGAGAACATGGCCCAAAGTGGACAATCTTGCTATGCGGATTGGGCTGTGACAGAATGGTATTAGAACCACTCCCAGTCAGAAGTGTATGGACGAGAATGTCGCGTTATGTGGACTGATTTGTGACATCTTCCATCCTTGACTAGATAATCTAAATGTGGTAAAAGGGGTATTTTATATAGAAAATTATAGAGTAGCACATGACCAAAGATGTAAACACAGAAAACCCACTTGCAAAAAGATTTATACAAATAAGGACATGATCGCAGGCCCAAAAGCCAAATAAATCAAGCCTGATTCCCAATTTTAATGGCAAATGACTAAAATACTTGAGTTTCATCATAATTTAAAGCACTGACACTGTCCAATGCCCAAACCCTAAACCGAGTTTCATCACTTTCCAAACTCACCGATTTGGAAATCCTTCAAATTCTCCTTCCACAGTGAGAATTTCAGCTAGAAGCTTTGAGGGAAGATGATCAGTGACCCGAGGCTCTCCTAATAGGACCGGTTTCACTTCCGGAAGTGGCTGGAAATTTGAAATTTTGTTGGAGAACACAACTACTACAATGACTGTTTTGGCCAAAATTGATGGTTTTCTGGCCAAATCGTCGTGATCCACGAGTACCAACGTGTAGAGGAGAAAGAGACGGTTATTTTATGGGTGGTGGCGTGCCGTTTGGTTGCCGGATGCTGGAGAAATCAAGGAAAAACTGGAGAGGGTCGACGCGGGGGAGAGAGAGGAAGAGAGAGAGATCGGGGAAGAAGAGAGAGAAAAGTGGCTGGGTAGGTTTCTGACCTACCCGCAGTAACTTTTCATGTGTATACTAATTACAATAAACAGTAACTTTCGTATTTAGCTTATAACTTTTGCATACGAAGTCCGATTTTTACAGACTAAATATGCACGCGCTCAGTTTAATGTTCTCTACGACTTCCATGAAGAAAAACTTTTCAAATTTTGACCCGGTCAAAAAGTCAACTTTTAGGGACCCCTAAAATATCGAAACTTAAATAAATTGTGTAGAAAATCGCCATTCCTCGTTTAATAACAACTAAACATGAAAAATTTGATTCGGGGCGTAACAAAGTATCTATAGTTTACTTTTATATACATGAGGAGCATATTCATGAATTTAGTATCACTAAGGTTCTGTGGTTTACTTTGATATGATCAGCTACTGTCAATGATATGATCTACTACTGTTCAAATTGAATTGATTTGCTACTTTATAGTTTATGCTTTATGTTAATGATATGATATTTATTGTTTATGGTTCAAATTGATTACTGTGTGGATGTGCAAAAGGGTGATGACACAAGAAATAATCGAACAAAACCAGTGAGAAGAAAAGCTCCGGCACGTAGGAAAAAGTGCAGTAGCAGAATTAGACGAGTATGAGTGCAGCTAATGCAGTAGAAAGATTAGACTAGTGTAGTAGCAGGATTAAGTGATGACGAGTGCAGTAGCAGGACAATAATACAAGTGCAGTAGTAGAACTGGATGAATGCAGCGAGTGCAGTAGCGGGATTGGACGAGTGCAATAGCAGGATTAGGTGATGACGAGTGTAGTAGCAGAAATAGACGAGTATGAGTGCAACGAATGCAGTAGCATATTGGACGGGTGCAGTAGCAGGATTAGGCGATGACGAGTGCAGTAGTAGACACGAGTAGCAGAACTGGACGAGTATGAGTATAGTGAGTGCAGTAGCAGGATTGGATGATGAGATGAGAGTATAGTAGGAGAGTGTGGTTTTGTGAAGTAACATAAAGAGATTATTCTCAAGGGAAAAAAAAGTAACATAAACTGATTATTCTCAGGAAAAAAAAAGTAACATAAAGGGATTATTCTGAAGAAAAAAAAAGTAATATAAATGAATCATTCTCAGAAGAAAAAAAGTAACATAAGGGGATTGGAAGTCAAAAGAAATAGTTAAGGGTAAAAAAGTAAATTAACTCATGACATGTGGCAAGTGGCAAGTGAAGAGTAGATTGTCCTTATTTGTAAGATTTAATCATTATAAAGGGATTAGAAGTCAAAATAAGTAGTTAAGGGTAAAAAAGTAAATTAACTCATGACATGCTGCAAGTGAAGAGCCGTAAAAAATTCCATGGAGCGGGAATGATCGAGAAAATTCCATGGAGCCATTAACTTAGGTAGGTAACCAATGAATGCGGACTGGAGCGGGAATGATCGAGAAAATTCCTTGAAGCATTGACTCGAAGTTTGACCTGGCTCGAGGATGAGGGAGGTACCTACAGAAAACCCTCTGATGCCTAAGTCAATACATTTCTTAGCTGAGTGGAGTAAAACAAATTGGAATGAGATGATTTACCTCAACGTCGAGCCACCTTTATATAGGCAATGACTTACTTGGGAGACAAGCCGCAATTATTTCTGCTTTTATGGCTGCATTTATTTCTACACTTATGATGACAATTATTGCTGCACTAATAACGATTAATCATTGCGTACTTACAACGGTCATTCATTACACATTTACGACTGTCATTCATTGCGCACTTATAATTGTAATCATTGCGTGTTTATTATTATAATAGTCGGCGCATTCATGACTGAAATTTAATATTATATTAACTACAGAGTTAATCGCCTTAATTGCGGGCCTAGCAAAAGTTGACCACTCCCACAATGCCCCCAAATTTCTCTTTGGACACTTGTCCTAAGAGGAAATTTCCATTCTCTGGCTGTTTCGAACCTTACCTCTAATATTTCCTTGTGCCTTGGCAGTCCCAAATCTTTCCTTGAGCCCTGGCAGCCCCGATTCTTTCCTCGGGCCTTGGCCATCCTAGCCGCCCTGAATCTTTCCTTGGGCCCTGGCAGCCTCGATTCTTTCCTCAAGGTGAAGATTCATTTCAGCATGACACATGGAATTGCCCCCATTTCCCTTTGAATCTAATCAACAACGTTTTGTTCTTTTTGGTCACCGACCTTGGTTATTTACTTTGGCCACCAACCTTACACATACATTTCGATAACACCAACCACAAATATACTTTAAATACAAAAAGAAGCGAAAATCAGAAAAATGATTACTAAAGAAAATAACGCTAGACAACGTTACCCGAACTCTATATACCACGTTCCGTGCAGTTGTTCCCTTCCTATATCATATCTAAAACAACAAATGTAGTTATTTCATTGCATAGCATTAGGTACATAAAGAAATGAAAAATTGAACAGATATTTGTTTAATGACTTTTGTTTCGTTTTAAAATCATGTGAACAAGGACATAACAAACGGTTTTTGAAAGGAATTGACACAAAGTCAACATGAGAACAAAGGTTAATATTGCACCTACAACCACTAAACGAGTTAGTTTCTTTCATCAAAATTTGCGTTACCTACCTGGCTAGCTAGTTACCTTGGTTGGTATTCTGGGAATAAATATTTGGTAAAATGGTATTTCTATGCTCTTCACAAAACAATGGCACCCTACAGCATCTATATAGTGAACGTTTAGAAGTGTGAATTTGCCAATTCTTGACGTCTTCTCTAATTTGGACACTCCCTACTCGCTTTTCGTAGTCCTTTGTCCAAACGGCCGAGCATGATAAATCTCAACTCCCACAATTGGCATTTGCCCATAATAGACTTACGAAAAGAACCATCACAGAAGTCAAGCAAATAATGACTCGACCTCGATCGATGGGGCGCCATGGAAGCTACGAAGAAACATCCCCACATTCTAATTCTAATAAGTTCACAAACCACATCCACACGCTGCCTCAGATATCAGCTAGCTATATGTCTTCCATAAACGTAAACTAGCGCGTTGTTTTTTGTTTACCCACCCAACGCGTTCTTGCCGTATTTCCTTCCCACACACACATACGTGTGTGTGTGTGTGTCTATATATATATATCAGCCCACCAATTCCTCATTTCCCACTTGCCTATATATATAACTCGCTTCACCTCAGCTTCTTCATATTCCACTCTTCTTTTACCCCCATTTCATTCACCAGCTTTCCATAGTCTTTTCTCTTTTCTCATTTTCAGCTTCCATGTCGGAGAAACAAGGCTTGAATGGAGCCTACTACGGCCCATCCATCCCGCCCAAGAGGGAGTCATACCAAAGCGTCGGCCGCGGCGGAGGTCCCCTCGGCTGCTGCTGCAGCTGTATCTTCGGCCTCGTCTTCAAGCTCATCTTCACCGCCATCGTCTTCATGGGCCTGGCCTTCTTCGTCTTCTGGCTCATAGTCAAACCCAACCGTGTCAAGTTCCACGTCACCGACGCCGCCCTCACCCAGTTCAACTACTCCTCCGACAACAACCTCCACTACAACCTCGCCCTCAACCTCACCATCCGAAACCCAAACAAAAAGCTCGGCATCTACTACGACCGCATCGAAGCCAGAGCTAACTACGAGGGCCAGAGGTTCAGCACGATCACTCTCACCCGTTTTACCAAGGACACAAAACCACCAACGTTTTGAACCCCGTGTTCAATGGACAGCAGTTGCTTGTTGGGTCCAATTTGCAGTCGGAGTATCAAAAGCAGACGAGTGCAGGAATTTACGAGATTGAGATGAAGCTTTACTTGAGGATTCGGTTCAAGTTCGGTCGGATCAAGACCGGAAAGTTCAAGCCCAGAGTTGAATGTGACTTGAAGGTTCCTTTGAGTACGAATGGGAATTCCGCAACGACTTTTGAGACCAAGAGGTGCAAAATTGATTACTTCAATTAGAGTCCTTCTACCTGGTCATCTACGGCGGCCGAGGAAGAGATCCAGTCTCCTCTTATCTTTTTCGCATTTGCTTTTGTGATTTGCCATACCAGTCACTATTCTTTTGTTTCTTTTTTTGGCGTTATTATTACTATTATATCTCGTTTATACACAGATTATGAGTATATGATGACGATTTAGTGATCAGATCTTTGGATTATAAATAAATGACGACTGTAGTGGTTAGTGCTTTGCTATCTCCATGACTCTTATTATGATTGTGATGTCTGGTTATACTTTGCAACGTCTCTTTGCTTTCAAAATGGATAAAGTTATAAACGTTAAAGTCTTTGGTAATTTACAATTTTTTAAGAAGTACTCATTGTTTATTGGGAACAAATTCAAAACAACAAAAGACCAATTCAAAAGATAATAAAAAAGGAATAACAAACTAAACCCACTAAAACAACCTAATTCATTATTGACGTTGGGACTAAATTCAAATTAGGACATACAATCGCCACTTCTGCTTGGGATATATCGTTCTCAACCCCTTCCTGCTGGCTAATGCGTTTCTGTCTGACTCTTTAAGTTTAGGCTGTTTTAGTGGGTTTAGTTTGTAATTCATTTTTTATCTTTGGAAGAAAAAAACAAAAGACCAATTCAATTGAAAGCCACTAGCCACTTTAAAATCATGGCCTAAAAATATAGCCGTTCATTATTGACGTTGATGGGTGAATGCACATAAAAACTTATTATTAATGCAACGGTTGTATATAGAATAAAGTCAATGAATATAGAGAGACATGGTGAGCAACTCATGTTAGCTTCTCCTTCTTGTGAATTATGTCACATGGGCTAATTGGGCATAATGAGAATTGAGAAGGCATCATATTGAAAAACAAGATGGCCGGTTCTTCTTCTTGTCTGTACAAAAAAGATACTCCTCGCTGTCTTCTATAATCCTAATACTCAAATGCATCGCATGGGTTTTTTCCAATACTCCAAACAATATTATCAAAATCAAAGCTAAATTTCGAGACCTAATACTAACATAACCCTCGCTGTCTTCTATAATCCTAATACTCAAATGCATCGCAGGGTTATCATAACCAATTCATGCAATTGCCTTCTTACGTTTTCACACTATTATATGCATGTGACTAGGTTGGAGCTAGTCGCTAAAGTATTGTTTTCTAATCAAACATGATTTGGTGGCTAATTATTTGATTCAATTGGCAGGTGGGAGAAAAACGAATAGAATTGGCACATTCATTTTATACTAATTGTTTTGCAGGGCAGTTGTTATTTGTGGCTCATTCAATGGTGGATTAGCCAATTAGAGATGGCTGCTATCGACTCCTTCAACCTAAGTTTCATGTATATACAAAATAGAATATATTCAAAACTAGAGCTAGCGCAGTAAGTATGAAAGGGCATTTGAAATAATCCACGTCCTAATTCAATATTCAGGAACAAATTTTATCTGGTACTATAGCTAGATTCATTCTGGTCAATGGGGTCGTTTGGCTCTTTGTCACATTGCTAGGTTTAGCACCGAAAATTGATGATAAGTAACGAGCATTGGGTGAACAGGTCATAAAATTTTGTGGCTATCATAACTATGGAAAGAAAAAGAAGATGTCAAAACAGTGATAAATTTGGAATTGGTATCTTATAAATGTTGATACCGGCCACGAGAGCCCAAAATACTGAGACGACCCAAGGCTGGGACCGAACTTCCTAAAAATCCAACAGAAAGCTGAAGTGTGGTGTTTCGGAAACAAACTTAATAGGCCTCGTTTAGCAACCCAAATATTTTGGATTGGATTACTGTAATATTATGTTGTATTTGGTGTTAAGCTACTGTGACATAGGATTCAGGAGCTGGATTACTTAAAAAGCAATATCAAACTATCATAAATTAATACACTAAAAAGAACATAAGCAGAGCTACTCTCTCCTCATGGTAGTGACTGAACATACGCAGAGCTACTCTATTCTCATGGTAGTGACTACTGACTACTTTGTTTGGGATCGGATCTTTTCTATCTTTGATATGCTTACTCATGGTGACAATTTGGACCCGGGTTAGGCTTAGGCCTCTCAGCCAATACTTGCTTCTTATCTTTTCAATAATGGGGCGCCTCTTGCTCCAAAGGAAGTAACTTGTAGGTCAGTGACTTACTCCTAATTGTACCAAGACTTTTTAAAAGTAATCTAACACCTAATATTAGGAGTGGGCACGGGCCGGGACGGGCCGGTTATAGGCTAATACCGAGCCCGGTACCGGAAATATTTTTCGGGACGGGACGGGACGGGCCTTGGTTTTTTGAATATGGTACCGACGGTACCGAAACCGAACGGGATCGGATCGGGCCCGGGCCCATTTCGGGATCCCAGACTCCCTTGTTTTTTCCTATCACTTGATTCACTTAAGGATATTTGGTTTTCCAGATTTCACTCATCCCAGAATGCAAATACATATTTCTAGCAGTCCTAGCACTACAACCTACAAATCTACAATGTTGACACATTCAATTGTCTTAAAACAAATCAAAATGAAGCACATTTGGCCATTTTCCATGAAAAGAAGAAACGAAGAATGACAAGTTGACAACAATCACAACATGTCAATATCTGCACATGACAAAATATCAAGTCAAAAAACTGCAACTGATTTAATTAATTGTAGATCCCATTCATTTCATTGATCTTAGTATGCAGCCCTGCAAGTGCAAGAACCTAACAAACTAGCTCCACTAGTACCCAAATTTGAAAACAAATCAAACTGTACTAAGGCTATTGTCTTGGTGCTGCACAGGAGGAGAATGATTGCTACAAAAAAATGCAGTTATGCACTAAAACAGTAAAACAATAGAACCTGCAAATTTGACACACTTGCACAGTTGCACTATTTCACAATCTAATATGAGTAATATCAAATTTATCAACTAATCAACACTTCAACACAATGAAAGACCAAGCAAATCAGAAACGAATCAACTCAAAGTTTTGCAGAAGTGCAGATAACAATGCAGAAGTGCAAATCAAAACAAAATTCTGCAGAACTGCAGAAGTGCAGATAACAATGCAGAACTGCAGAACTCAAAGTCTAAAACACAACAACACAAGTACACAACAGTGACAACACAACCATTATCAAACTCACAAGGTGCAAACTGAACTAGTCAATAGAAATAGGGACTGCAGCCTTTCCCTTCGATTTTGCCCTCGGGATTGTTGGACCACTTGGACGTGTGTTCCTGCTTGATGCACTGCTCTCATAATCTAACCAAATACCAAAAAAATAAAAGTAAGCAGTCGAAGTTGTTCAGCACTTGCAAGAACACAGAAAAAAAAAATTAAAATGCAAACTGATCAAGTACCTAATTCAGCTTGTTCATAGAACTCGGTGTTTTCAATGGAAGGCTCCTCATCTACCACTTGAGCAATATCATCTCCCAACAACCAATTCTGCATGCATATTAAACCCTCCACTGATTTAGGAGTCAATGAACTCCTAAATGTATCAATCACTCTGCCTCCGGTGCTAAAAGAAGACTCTGACGCTACTGTGGATGTTTGAATGGCAAGTACATCTCTTGCTATTGCTGCCATAACAGGGAACTTAGGACCATTTATCTTCCACCAACACAATATGTCGAAATCCTCTTCCTCATCATCAACAAATTCAAGGGGAGCATTCAAATACTGATCCACTTCATGTACCATGACAGCCTCATCACTCTCTTGGACCACCTTTTTCCAATTGTTTAGCATCTGACCCCTTACACCTTTCCTAGGATTACTTCGGCTACTAGTGATTGTGCTGCTTGAACTTGTAGGGCTTGGATGCCTGCGCATATGTCTGCCACCATCTACTGTTGGTGCATACTAAGAAGCAATAAGACAAAAAATTATGCATTAATACTTAGAACAAACTAAGACACAAAAAGATGAAAAGTAAAAACATAAACAGCCTCGAAACAAAGTGTAAAATCATCAAAGTTCGAGTTGTACCTCATCGTATAGTGCCATCAATAGAGATTTAATCTCATCAGTTCTGTGTTGCACATCAAAGTCATCCAAACCCTCTTCCTTCAAGGAATGTGTGTAATTCCTAAGCTTGAACCTTGCATCGAGTACAAGTCCGATAATAACCAAGTGGTTGAGGTCTTGAAAGCTGCCATAGTATTTCAAAAACCTAGATTTCATATTTGCAGCCATATCGGTTAAAACCTTTTCTGTATCGGAACCAGTTGCTATCTCAGGTTCAAGGAATAGGCTGTTGATGTTTTTCTCCATTGTTACGACATCATGAAATGTCGTATGCACAGTTGGATGCAAGCTTGCACTAACTCGCAGCGTCACGTCGTAAAAAACTCTAAGTAGATCAACAAAAATCTCAGCCTTTTCCCAATCTGATTTTGCAGGTGGTCCAACTCTGTTTCTCTTGTTAGTACTAGGAATCAGATTGCCCTCCTCATCATACTCCTCTTCTGGTTCCTTAAAATAACCTAGATACAGCTGATCCTCATCTTCCTCCATCCTAACAAAAGCTTTCTTGAATTTTAAGGCTGCCTCCAACATTAGATAAGTTGAATTCCATCTTGTTGGGACATCAAGACAAACCAGCCCTTTAAGAGGAAGCTTTACCCTTTCCACAGCTTTTCGAAAACTATCTAGTCGATTAGGTGAAGACCTAACATACTTGACAACATTCCTAATGGCTAAAACACTCTTTTGCAGCCTCTTCAAGCCATGTCCCACAATCAGATTGGTTATGTGGGCTGTGCATCTCACATGCATGTATTTACCACCTAAAACTGGTTTGTAACCTTCAGATTTGTTCATCTTTGATATAAGCCACTCTAAAGCTGACTTATTGGCAGATGCATTATCGACAGTGATGGTTAAAACTCTCTCAATCTCCCACTGCAGTAAACATGACTCTATAAGCCTACCTATGGTTGCCCCTTGATGATTTTGGATAACACAAAAGTTTATAACCCTCTTGTGCATTTTCCAATCAACATCAACGAAATGGGCAGTAAGCACCATATAGTTAATGTTTTGCACACTAGTCCAAGTGTCCGTTGTAAGACACACCCTGTAAGCCTTCAAAATCTTGATTAATTCTTTTTTCTGTGCATCATACATTCTTAGAAAGTTTGTAACTAGTTTCCTACGAGAGGGTACTTTAAACAGAGGGCACACTCTAGTACAAAACCGATTAAAACCTTTCTTCTCAACAAAGGTGAAGGGCAACTCATCTATGACAATCATTTCTACACAAGCTTCTAGATAGTCATCTTGATCATAAGCTACTGCAGTTAGCTTGTTTCCCTGAGACTTATCACCTACAAGAACCCTCTGAGTCTTGCTAATATTAGGTGGATAGTACCTACAAAATTGATTAATATGCCTAATCATCCCCGAAGTCCCATTCTTAGAACTATCCACTGCAAAGTCTCCAATTTTCCCTCTAGGACAGTAAATACAGTGAGCTCTTTTTTTAACAATGTCTATCTCATTCCCTTCAGCATCTTTACCCTTCTCAATCTTGTCATACTCCTTAAAATGTTCCCAAACAAAACTACGTTTAGCAGAACTAACCGGATTAGCAGAATCACTTGGAGTTGCAGAACCTGCTTGAGTTGCAGGAGCTTCATCATTTACAGGAGCTTGCTGGTTGAAGTGGCTGGAGCTTCAATTTGAAGAGGAGCAGAAGGAGCAGAAGGTGAGGTTGCAGTTGAAGAATCTTCAAGCCCTGAAGCAGTTGGATGAGGCCGAGCAACTGGTTTCTTCCCCCTAGCCATGGAAATTGGAATCGAAGAATTGGTTGAAATTGGTCAGTTTAGGAGAAAGTGGAAGAATGGGGTAAGAGATGAGATTGGGGATTTCGGAGAAGAGAAGAAGTGAAGAATGAAAAAAGAGAAAATCGATGAATTGGGGATGGATTCGGAGAAGAGAAGAAGTGAAGAATGGAAGAGAAAATGGATGAATTGGGGAATTAGGGATTGGGTCGAATGGATTTGGAGAAGAGAATAGGGAATTAGGGATTAGGTCGAACGGATGAATGGTCGATATGATCGAATGATCGATAGCTCATAGTTAATATCGAGATCGTGTGCATTCAGTCCTACATGAAACCATTCGTAGGACTAATCAGATACAGCCACGTCATCAAACGGGACGGGACGGGATTAAACGGGACCGTTATGGTTAGAACCGGTACCGGGCCCGATTTCTCATAACGGGACGGGTTCGGGTCGGGACCTACATTTTCCAAAATTCATCCCGTACCGTCCCGCCAATTTTCGGGCCGGGATCAGGACGGGATCGGGATATCGGTTTCAGGTGCCCAGCCCTACCTAATATGTAGTGAATTTGAAACAATATCAGTGCAATAGTTGGCCATTAACCAAACTTGTCGTTGTTTAATATGACTGGCTAATAAAAAGTTTCTCCTCTATAGCCACGAAGTCAAGGAAGTCGATCATCAAGATAATTGGACCGATGTACGTGGAAGAAGATTGGAGGCTAAACGATGAAGATGATTGCAACACAGTCTATCGTGGTGGAGGTGATGTTTGTGCATGATGATTTCTTGTCCTATTTAGTCTCATATTTCCAACTAGCTTGGAAAATTAAAAGTCCCGTTAGTTTTCCTACAGTTTCATTTGGTTGCTCAGAATGGAAAGATGGGAAAATTTGAATTGTTTTTCTGTTCCTTCTTACTTGGAATGGATTGAACGTCTTTTCATTGCTTCTTGAATTATCTAAATAACAATAAGAAGCAATTGAAGGACGTTCAATACATTTCATCCAAAATACACACGCACAATCCATGCCTTCATTCCTCCCTCCTATCAGTCCTATGCGATGGAGATGGATTATTTGATCAATTGTTCTCTGTAAGACAGAATTTGAATATCAATATAATTCATATTAAGAGTGACAACTTATTGTTAATTACAGAACAAGTAATTAGAGAACAAATATGAATCCTAATCCTTGTTTAATTGTATTTGTGTTATGAGTCACACAAATATGATAGGAGATCTAAATGGCTTGGAAACCAAGCAATTAGTATCAGATAAACTTATAGTGATACAGTTTTGATAGAATTAAGAAGCCTTTTATGGGAAGGACTTTATCGGATTGATCAATATAAATACAAGGTCCCTGAGACCTCTCCAATGACGAGCATTCAGAATATCTTGCCCCATAGATAAGTTTGCTTACTCGAGAGGATCTCAGAAGATTTTGTTTGGCTGCAATGGCTTTCTCCTCACAAACTGGTGTGTGCCACAATCTGGCATATGTTGTATGTTGATGTTATATGTGTATGTTGTATTGAATGGTTAAAAATATGTCTAGCCGTGTTTATTAATTGTGCAATATAATATGATCTTCAGTATTTTAGTTAACAATTGGTATCAGAGCTTAGGGATTGCATGATAATAAACCGGATTAAGAATTATGAAATCCTTGCAGTATTCCTTTTGATCATTCGGCTAAAGCCAAAGGTTTTTTTTTTGCAACTGGGCCAAACCTTTTTCCAATACAGCATGCTTTTCTTTTATTATGAGCCAAACCCGATATTGACCATTAAAGTCCAAAAGTGCATAAGCACAATTCAGCAAACCCCAAAACTAACCCTTTTGCTGCAAACGGTCTTTCCTCCTTAATTTCCTGATTTGGGGTTTAGGGTTCTTATAAAGAAATTGTCGATTCTGCTGAAATTTGATGTACCTGATTACAATTACTTCTAGACGCTGAATATGTATGTAATTCGAACTCTTCTATATATGTTTTGGCATGATTAACTCCTCTTGCAGCGCGGGAGCGTCCGGGTAAGTTCTCGTTTCGAAAAACTTGATTTTACATATCTGGAATTATGGTAGTACAAGAACCTTAGTTTGCATTCCCGGCGTGCACCTAGGCTAGAGTAGATGGCGACCGGATGAAATTCAATTTTGGATTGCTCATGAATTCCGATGTCTTGTTCGATTGAAATTATTGTGATTGAGTGATGATTCTTGTGCTGCTGTTTTGTGTGTAATTCATGTTCTTGAATGAGTTGTATGTATAACTGTGTTATTCGCTTGATAGAATTTTAGTAAACAAGACAATCTCCCAATTAATTCTTCATATATCTTGTTTAATGAAATTCTGAAAATTAAGATGGTTGTTTTAAAACTTTCAGTAACAACAATTTGGTTCTAGATTGCAAAATTGTATTCTGATATATATTGTAACATCAATTCGTCATGATATTGTTTTGTAAATCATTTAGCTACTGAACCAAACTTTGTGTTTTTTGATTTCTGGAATGTAACTGTATCTTCAACAGAAGGATCGACTTTTGTATTCTTGAAATTAAAACAGTGTAATATGAAATCCTAAGAACTAAATTTAGTGATCTGAACGTTTCTTCTTGCTAACATGTGTTGAACATTCAGTGATACCTTAGTTTCTAAAGGTTTTAGTATTACAATTAAGTTAATCTTCAGTATAATGAATCATCTTTTTGCCAACAGGTAAAGTGTTTCATTGAATGTGCTTTTGGGGAAATTTCTGTGTTTTCTGTGATGGATGTTTTATTTCTTGTTTTGTTTGATTCTTGATGCACTATCATGTAGTATATGTGTGCTTATTTTGTTCAAACAAAAATTTTCCAGCTTTGACAGAAAATTAAAACTTTTGTTTTTTTTTTCTTGTTTTTTCAGCTTTGAACTCAGGTTTTTCCCTGACCAACATTGAACTGTTGAATGGCTCGAATTTCAGAAAATGGAAAGAGACGGTTGAGTTGTATCTTGGCTTTCAGGGTATTGACATATGTTTAAGAGAAACTGAGCCCCTTATAAATGACCAAAGTACTGATCAGGATGTCGCCAAGCATAGAGAATGGCATAGAGCCGATAGAATGACCAAATTGATCTTGAAACAGACCATGTCACCTATTGTGAGGGGTAGTGTCGCTGAGCAAGAGACTGCATTAGAGTATATGACTGCTATCGGCCTTAAATTCAAGGAGAATGAAAAGGCTGAGATCCACCTACTATTAGATAAGTTGATAAAGACTAAGTATGAAGCTTCTGGTAGTGTAAGAGAACACATTATGAGTATCATCCAGACCACCACTAGACTTCGGGACTTAAATGTTGCTTTTCCTGATGCTTTCATTATTCATATTTGTTTTGAAAATCTCCCTGCTAGCTTTGTGCCTCTTAGAACAGCTTATTTTGCTCAAAAGGAGCAGTGGGACTTGAATGAGTTAATTGCAATCTGTGTGCAAGAAGAGGAACTGCTTAAGAGAGACAAGTCTATTTCTGTGAATTTAGTCAATAAACCAAACTGGAAAGGTAAGAACAAGGCTTCAGGGTATAATACAGTAGCTGCAAGTGAGGGAACTAGTGGGACCAAAGCAGTGAAACTTGGCCCCAAGAAATTCGGTGGAAAGGGTAAGAAATCTGGAAATTTTAAGTGCTTTTTCTGCAAAAAGGAAGGGCATATCAAGAAGAATTGTAAGGGGTTTAAGGACTGGCTTGTGAAAAAGGGTAAGTGTCAGCTTTCTTTGTTTTCTATCGAAGTCAACGCAATAGATTATTCTCCTAGTTCTTGGTACCTTGACACAGGCTCACCTATTCACATTACTAATTGTTTGCAGGACTTTCTAACAAAGAGGGCCCCAAAGAAAAATGAGGTGAACATCTCAGTAGGGAATGGCATGGGAGTAGCAGTGAAGGCGATAGGCACAGTCAAACTGCTTTTAGGATCTGGTCTTAGTTATGTTTTGGAAAACGTCTTTTATATTCCCTCTATGAAGAGGAAGTTGATTTCAGTAGCTTGCTTAGTTAGGAGTGGATGTACTTTTTTCATCAACCTTGAAGGAATAAAAATCTCCCATGTTTCTGGTTATCTTGCTTCAGCTTCTCTTGTTAATGATTATTGGATGCTTGATTGTTCCCTGTCTCATGATGTGTTATCTATTGAAAATGAAAGAAACAGTTTAAGTAAGAAAAGAAAATTCAGTGAAAATTCAGCTTTTCTTTGGCACAGGAGACTTGCACATATTTCAAAAGATAGATTGCGCAGAATGGAAACAGAAAACTTACTTCCTAAACTTGATTGGACTGATTTTGAAACTTGCATTGAGTGTGTAAAGGGTAAATTGACTAAGTCCAGAAAGAAAACCTCAAATAGAGATTCAGAACCTCTACAGCTTATTCACACTGATATTTGTGGTCCGTTTGCAAACAAGACAATATGTGGAAATAGATATTTTATCACTTTTATAGATGATGCAACCAGATATTGTTATGTTTACTTATTGTCGGAAAAATCCCAAGCTTTGGAAAAATTTGTCATTTACAGAACTGAGGTAGAAAAGGAGTTGGGAAAGGAAATTAAGGCAGTAAGGTCTGACAGAGAGGGTGAGTACTATGGAAAATATACAGAGTTAGGTCAACAGAAAGGGCCATTTGCACTTTATTTAGAGAAAGTTGGCATACAAGCACAGTACACTACACCTGGAACACCTGAATCCAATGGTGTTTCAGAAAGGAGAAATAGATCCCTCCTTAATATGATTAGAAGCATGATGTGTACCTCCGGGTTACCTAGATTTCTTTGGGGTGAAGCTTTAAAGACTGCAAACTACCTGATAAACAGAACACCGAGCAAAGCTATTCCCAAAACTCCGTATGAACTGTGGAAAAATAAGAAACCTAGTGTGCAGCATATACATGTTTGGGGATGTAGAGCCGAAGCCAGACCTTACAATCCTCAAGCTGGAAAACTTGATCCAAAAACCATTTCAGCCTATTTTGTTGGATATCCGGAGAGATCTTTTGGTTATAAATTCTATTGTCCTAGCCACAGTACTAGAATCATAGAAACAAATAGAGCTGTGTTCCTTGATGAAACTAATCCCAGTTATCCATATGAAGACTTAGAGCTTGAATTCCAAGAATTAGCAGAAGATGAACCTGAGCCACTTGATACCTCATCTCTAAGTCTAAATGTCACCATTGAACCAGCTCCACAATCTCAGCCTACAATTGAAGAACAAGTCCAAACTGCTCAAGAACCAAATCCTGTAGATATTGAGATAGAACTTCAACCTGAAAATACAAATGTTGCAGCCGCAGCTCAAAATGAAGTTGAGAATGAAAACCAAGTATTAAGGAGATCTGAGAGAGTTAGAAAACCAGCCATTAACACTGAGGAATATGAGGTTTATTTACAGGAAGCAGAGATTGATTTTGGGGATGATAATGACCCTACAAACTATAGACAAGCAGTTGAGAGTGATGAGAGTTTGATGTGGAATGAGGCAATGAATTCTGAGATTAAATCAATGTATGACAACCAAGTATGGGAGCTAGTAGAACCAGTCAAAAACCAGAGGGCAATTGGCTGTAAATGGGTATTTAAGACCAAAAGATGTGCAGATGGATCGATAGAAAGGCATAAGGCCAGACTTGTAGCAAAGGGATTTACACAGAAGGAAGGAGTAGACTTTAATGAAACCTTTTCACCAGTTTCTACGAAAGATGTTTTTAGGATCATAATGGCTTTAGTAGCCCATTACGACATGGAATTACATCAAATGGATGTTAAAACCGCCTTCCTAAATGGCGATCTAGATGAGGAGATTTACATGAAGCAGCCTGAAGGATTTATAGAACCTGGAAATGAACACTTAGTATGTAAACTGAACAAATCGATTTATGGCTTAAAACAAGCATCAAGGCAGTGGTATATCAAGTTTGATGCAGTTATAAGCTCTTTTGGTTTCACCGAAAATCTGGTCGATGAATGTGTCTACATGAAAACAAAAGGCAGGCATTTTATTTTCCTTGTTCTCTACGTTGATGACATATTGCTTGCTAGTACAGATATGTCTTTGCTACTTGAAACTAAAATCTTTCTATCAAATAACTTTGATATGAAAGATTTGGGGGAAGCAGCTTATGTTCTGGGCATAGAAATCCATAGGGACAGGTCCAAACATCTTTTGGGGCTGTCTCAACAAAGCTATATTTCAAAAGTTCTGAAAAGATTTGATATGAATAGTTGTTCACCTGGACATGTACCAATGTCCAAAGGTGATAAGCTGAATAAGAGCCAATGTCCTAGGAATGAGCTAGAGAAGGAGGATATGAAAAACAAACCTTATTCCAGACTTGTGGGCAGCTTGATGTATGCTCAAGTGTGCACACGGCCAGATTTAGCATATGCAGTAGGTATCTTAGCTAGATTTCAATCTAGCCCAGGCCATGAGCACTGGATCGCTGGAAAGAAAGTGTTAAGATACTTACAAAAGACCAAAAATTATTGTTTGGTTTATAGAAAAGTTGATGAACTTGAAGTGGTGGGTTACTCAGACGCCGATTTTGCAGGACAATATTCTGATTCTGGAAAATCAACTTCTGGATATGTGTTTATGCTTGCTGGAGGTGCAATAGCTTGGAAAAATGTGAAGCAAACCCAGACTGCCACTTCCACCATGATGGCAGAATACATAGCAATCTATGAGGCAACTTGTCAAGGCTTATGGTTGAAAAATTTTCTGCAGCAAACTAAGTTAGTAGATTCTATAATCTCTAGACCCTTGAAAGTGCATTGTGACAATTCAGCTGCGGTTTATTTCACTAAGAACAATAAGAGGTCGACAAATTCTAAGCATATAGATTTAAAGTACTATAGTGTTAGAGAGAGGGTCAAACACAAGGAGCTTGAAATTGTTAAAATTCATACATTGAAGCAGTTGGCTGATCCTTTTACTAAGCCTCTGACGGTGGTAGCTTTTCAGGCTCATGCCAAGAATATTGGCATACTTCCTGCCTTGGATGCATATTTCTAGGGGGAGGCTGTGCAGGATTGAGTGGGAGCCATTTGTTTCTTTTGAGTTCAAAATTTTTAGTATAATTTCTTTCTGATAACTATTTTAATGTAATTTTCTTTTTGGACTATTTTCCAATTTGTAAAATTCTATTCATTTACTTTGATCATTTGTGTTACTGCAGTATATTTTGATTGCTATTGGTTGATTCTATGACATTCATAATTATGCATATCTTCTGGGAATTGGTCATGTTGAATCAAGTATTCATGAGTTGTTCTTTGAATGACAAGTTAATGAGGTTCTTGCACATTGAGCCGGTTAAGAGGATCACATATATTGCATTAACAGCAGATTCATTTCAGCAGCATTTATATGTATTAAGTGATACTTTTTGTGTCTCTTGTGGTGTATGATCCAGAAGGGTGTGATTGCAGAGTGTTCAACTTTTCTAAGGTTGAATTTTTTTGCAGTTCTTCTTCAAGATAATATGCTGACTGAGATTTGGTTAGATTTTTGGAATTAATTTGTTCTCTGGTGCACACTTCAGATGGTTACTATATCTGGTCAAAAACAATATTCTTGTCATAGTGAATTTTGTTGATATTCAAGTGGGAGATTGTAAGACAGAATTTGAATATCAATATAATTCATACTAAGAGTGACAACTTATTGTTAATTACAAAACAAGTAATTAGAGAACAAATATGAATCCTAATCCTTGTTTAATTGTATTTGTGTTATGAGTCACACAAATATGATAGGAGATCTAAATGGCTTGGAAACCAAGCAATTAGTATCAGATAAACTTATAGTGATACAGTTTTGATAGAATTAAGAAGCCTTTTATGGGAAGGACTTTATCGGATTGATCAATATAAATACAAGGTCCCTGAGACCTCTCCAATGACGAGCATTCAGAATATCTTGCCCCATAGATAAGTTTGCTTACTCGAGAGGATCTCAGAAGATTTTGTTTGGCTGCAATGGCTTTCTCCTCACAAACTGGTGTGTGCCACAATCTGGCATATGTTGTATGTTGATGTTATATGTGTATGTTGTATTGAATGGTTAAAAATATGTCTAGCCGTGTTTATTAATTGTGCAATATAATATGATCTTCAGTATTTTAGTTAACATTCTCATCTATCACTAACCGCCGCAAACTCATTGTTAAGCATCATCACTCTGTTGTTAATCGTTACCAATTCATCATACTATCATCCTAATCCATTGCCAACTACCATCAATCCATCGCCATCTGTCATCAATCCATTGCCAACCATCACCCATCTATTGTCAACTATCGCCACCAATTTTCTTTGCCATCATTCAAACTTCTTGATTCTATCTTCATCTAATTAGAAAAGAGAAAACACCTAACCAAAACCGCATTTGAGCAATAGTTGAAAATATCTAAATCTTTATAAATACATTTGTAATTAAGGTCCCCATATATCAATGTAAAATTTACATTCTCAATACCCTTTCGCACATGTAGCAAATATTTAAGCCATACAAGTAAATAACTAGTTTTGAATGATATGGAGCCCATGTGGCTGGAAAACATTTGTATGTGGGTTAATTTATTATGATACCATGATAAAGTAGATTTATAACAAAAACCAATTTTGATACTAAGTCCTTATAAATACATTTGCAATGTCCTCATTTATTTATTTATTTGAGATTCAGATTCTCAACAAGGAGGAACAACAAAAGAGGTTTGAGAGCTGCAATCCCATGAACTTGCTCCCCTTTAATAACTGAACTCATGGCTTTTTAGGGATTAGGTTGATTTGGATGCATGCATGCATTGTCTCCTTGGAAGTTGAAGTTGGTAGGAAAAAGGTAGAGAGCTTGGTCACTTCCGCAGATAATCAATTAGGTGAAAAGGGATTCATTATAGAAGATATCAAGATGCGATTGAAAGATTGTTACATTTAAAGTCTCTTCCAACCTAGAAATTGTAACAAGGTAGCTCTACTATATTGAAATTGGGAAGACATGGCTCATGAAGTCGATAAATTCAAGAACAATGATTATAAATTTTTTATTTCTTTTAAAAAGGAATTAAAAAAAACCAAACAAAGAAAATGATTTATTTCTCCTTCCTAAAGTCTCAGTTCTACATACCAAATAAGGCCTAATTATACAACCTTAGAGCATTTTTAGCAGACTCTCTATTTTTGCTCCTCAGCTATTTTGGAGAGCATGTTTTAGCTTTTTATATATTTTAGCTGCTGCACCAAACTCCTAAGTGACTCTCTATTATAATTTTTAGCTATCTCGCTCCTAAAATATAGAGAGCGAGATGAGGCTCTCTATGATTTAAAACATTCCTATTGAGTTATTTTATATAACATATAAATATATTTAAACTATTTAATCTTCATTTAAAAAATAATATAAATTCAAAACTAGCTAGAATATAGAGTACTGATGCAGACGTATTTCTAAATGGCTAGCTAAAATGACTTTTTAGCTACTTTAGCTAAAATTTAACAAAAAAATAGCTAACATTGCTAAAGATGCTCTGAAGCCTAATAAAGCCAACTTTGGCTAGGAGAGGCCCTGCATTTTTTGTGAATAATAGAGAACAAACTCTGGTCCATCTTCCCGAATAAAAGGTGAAAAACGTATATGAGGAGGAAATGTGTGATCTTACTTTTCCCAAACAAAAAAATAATAATAAATAAATAAATAAATACAAAGATAAGGGTAATGATGACTTCTACAGTCAAGTGTATCAGAAAAGGAAATTAAGTAGTCACATGCAAAGGGAAACCAAAATGTCCAGGAGCAAGTTCCACTAAATCATAATAGTTTTTTTTTTTTTTTTAATCTTTGATTCACTCCACCATTACATATGTCAGTGAGAATCGAACCCGTGACTTTTACAATGTTATAACTATAACTTACCAACATGTCACAACATACCGACAAAAGTTGAAATATGACAAAAGTTTGCAAGAGCATTAATAACTTGTTTTCCATTTGTGGAAAAAAAAAATGAGAGCAACTAAGTTATATTTGAAAAGGGTCATAAACATATATAAACATATGAGAGTTCATGAAGAGTTAATCTCACATATTTTCTCATTCCGCTAACAAAGAAGAAGTCTTTTAAAAAAAATAAACAAAGAAGAAAAGTAATTTTGTTGTAATACTATACTATCAAATATTATTCTGTGTAATACTATACTATCAAATATTATTCTACATCCCCATAATTAGTAGACCTAGCCTCTCTCTACTAGGGTTGTCAAACTACGATTTTCACTATTTCTTGCATACTATCTTTAATCCAAAAATGGCGTAAGATGTGGCCTCTAGATTGGTAGCAGGCAGCTTTGGCTTTAATGGAGGATGCAGTGGTGGATATCAGTTGTGAGCCCCCGAAAATTTTGTTTAATTTTTAGAAGGTAATTTTTCACCAATAAGATTTGTGCAAGGTGATTTAAGTGAAGAAATTGCTTTTGGAAATCATTTTGGTATCGAGATCACGATTTGGGCCTTATAATTTAAGTTTGGGCCAGAGTCCTTTGTTTTGGGCCTAGAAGGTTACTAAAGTTCATTGAAGCAAACGGTCGTTGAAGCAAATTTGAAAGGAAGGCAAACTGAGTTGTAGTGAAGATTTGAATTTTAGTTTTAACAAAATCGAGTTTGGACTCTAGGCGAAGTCGGGAAATTACCAAGGACTAGAAAAAGGAAAGTTACAAGCCCAAAACCCTAAAGAAATCAGCTAGGGGAGTTCCGTAATTTGTCGCAAGGGCAAGATGGGTATTTCACAGACATAAGCATAAATAGGAATTGGAAACCCTAAAACCTAAACTCTCTCCTTTTCTCCCTAAGCCGCGTCTCTCTCTCTCTCTCTCTCTCTCTCTCTCTCTCTCTCTCTCTCTCTCTCTCTCTCTCTCTCTCTCTCTCTCTCTCTCTCTCTCTCTCTCTCTCCTTCCCTCTGCAACCACAGGAAAATCCCATTTTCGGCTACTGCTTCACACGCTCCGACAAAGGTGTGTGAGCTACCCAGCGCTGCAGTGAGTGTAATGCCCCAAACTGCACCTAACCAACTTGAGCACGTCACAGTGCCGCGAGTCTCTAAAACATAAACCGAATGCTCGATTTATAGTCTAGAGAACCGCAAGGCATTTTTGTTTGATAAAATTTTCTCGTAAAACGCACAGTGGAGATTTGAAATACTTTTGAGGTGAAAACATCTTGAAATTACAAAATCACTTTGTTCGTCTAGAACTTGTCATTTTCGAATAGTCGAGGAATAATACACTTAACAACACAATGAACATTCAACAAGAAGTTCCGAAATAGCATGGATCAAGAAATAAAGATCAAGAGTAACATCTGGAACCTGATTTTCGTTACGAAGAGTTATTGAATCCCGCACACCCAGCTCCGTCCGCTACAATCCTGTTACCAGTGCACAGCACCTGCAACCACACTGTTGTAAGGGTGAGAGTTCGTCCTCGCTGCTTAGTAGGGGCTTCACCCCGGCTAGATTTGTAAACTTTTAATTTTAATGGTGCACCCGTATGAAAACATACTGAAAACCATTTTGTTTAAAGAAAGAAACGACAAACTTTTAGAATATTTTCTTACTCAAAACCGATGCATGATACACAATTAAATACGATACCATATATTACTTGATGGCCGGTCTCATAGACCCACTACACAACATTACCTCATATCATAATTTAAAACCAGGTAAACGTAACGAGAGCGTCCACTACCTAATTACACACACGTACTGGGTCTGTTATTACGATCGGAATACCCAGACGACCAGCATGACTAACCCTCCGGAGGTTAAGGGGATCGAACCCAAGGAAGTCCGTGCCACCCTTCGCTCTCAAGCCATCACACATTCTCTCACGGTTTGGTTAGTATGCATTGCATTTTAACATAACCAAGCCATTCAACTCATCATGCATCACCAATAAATAAAATACAAAAAACAACTAACCGAGTGAGTCACGAGTCCCCTACCTGGATTTCGAAGCTTTACCATTTTGTGTTATCCGGAATTCACGAACCTTCCGTTCCTTGGGTAACAGTAGTCCTAATTTCCGACATAATTAATGATTGTTAATAATCCGTCGAACTAATACTAAAGTTTCGATGATTAATAAATCATTAGACCCACTTTTCCTGGTTTGACCAGGAGTTGACCAACACTGACCCATGATTGACCAAATCGTGACGAGTTCGATAACTATCCAAATTATCGAACATTTTACTTGGAACTAGAATATCAATCAACTACAACGGATCATGTCTTTAATGACATTATTTCACTTTCATATTAGGTGCACCCAAATTACTAAAGGCACCCAATATCAACAATAGTCTTAGCAGTCCTTCATTACCGAAGTTTCACAACTCTGTCAATATTCCTTGTATATATCAGTATCCACATTTACATGCTTCTCACATTTCCTTCAATTTTAAATTTTCATAGTCAATCAACCAAACTTACAGAAGATCTAACTTACAGAAAATCATCACAGTTCATAAACCAATTCCAGATAATACCACAAGTCCAAAATCATTCTTAATCGAAAACCATAAGCATCAACTCAATTCTAAACTCTTCATTCTAGCTACTACAGCAGCTCGAAGCCAGATTGTTCAGCAACCAAATTCACATTCAACTCATGTATCCCATTCAATTCTAAATTCTGTCCAGAATTTCAAGTTTACCTTTGACAGGTTCAATACGATTTGTAGATTGAGCATCGAGCTCCCGAGTTAGTCCACTCCCTTCTTTCGAACCACAGAGCAATTTCTCGTCAATTCAAGGTTCCCAATGAATCGAGCTCTAGGAGACATTAATCCATGCCCATAGACGTCGGAGATCAACCCAGAAACGCTAGGAGTGTCGTCGTGAACAGTGAAGGCCGAGAACACTCAAAACAGCAACTCAATCAAAACTCGATTAATGTCAAAACCAAGTACGCCAACACGTAGAGTTCGACGAGAGGATCGATATCCTTACCTCATGCAGATCATTCCGTTGCCGGAAACAGCCGAAGAACCGCCGGAGAACTCAGAGCTTCACGGAGTCGACTCTCTTCCCAGAGCTGCCGGCTGAACGATCTGACCCCAGAAAGACTTCGGCTACCGGGAGAGGAAGCAATAGGTGCCTGTTTGCCGTCGTGAGGTGGCCGGACGGAGGAGATTCCGTCGGATCTCCTTTGCGGGTTACTGGGTCGAGAATCCGGGTCGAAGAGCCCAGAGACCTCTTGATCAATCTGGGCCATTTGATCTGATCCAGCTCTATTTATAGGCTCCCTTAATTGAATTTCAATGGCTACGATGAAATTGTTGGAATTTTGGACGCCTCAGATTGCACCGTGGATTTTCTTTTTACTTAAAATGAATTTCCATAATTTCCAAACTTCAGAAATTCATAATAAATAGTTCGGGTGTCCGAAAAATTCCCCGAAAATACGCACGGACTCGTAACATCACGTACTTTAATATCAGACTCTTAAATTGAAGACGTAATTGTTGAAGCATAAATATTCAGACTTTTTCTCCTCGAAGGTATCTCATCTAGAAGGCATGGTGTTTATCCAAAAGGAAGTACAAAACTCCTAAAGAAAACAACAACAAAAAAATTGCTGCGTTGTTAGAAAAAAGACCACAAGCTTGGATAGACTTCTTCTTGCATGGGGACTTACTGACCATGCAATTCAAAAGTGATTAAGTGATTTAAAAGTTTCAAAAAAAAAAAAAGCCTTGGATTATCTATAAGGTGATCAGCCCTACGGGAATTAATATGCAGTTTCAAATACATGCAAAAGAGTGATATTAGTTCCCTAGTTACTTCAGGCAATCAGATTTCTCATGCTTCACGTGGAATTCAAATTTCAAAACAAGAGTTTTAGATACTCTTCACCTCCTACAGACCAAAGATCTGGTCAAGGAAAATGAGGTTTGAATTAACAAAACCAACCAGAGGCTTCAAACGTGGAAGTTGGTTGCTGCAAATATCATTTCAATTCAAATTCACGGATGCGATTATAACCGAAATTTGAATTTGGATTGATAACAATTCTAATCTCAGCTGATCCGGTGTTGCCTATAAAGAGGCACATTCTCTACATCAAAGGAGGAGGCAGAGAAGCAACAGACGAGGAGGCACCAGAGGGAGGAAAGTAGAAAGACTAAAGTGCAAAAAGAAAGAGGAAGGCTCTGCAAACATTAAAGAGCAAAAGCCTGCAACACTAGGCCCTCAAGAGAGAGGAGACTAGAAAAGAGAGAGTTCACAAAACACCGAAGCTCTATAGCACTTCATCCTTGAGAGCTTTCCAAAAGAAGCCAGACGGAGAACCACGCTGTTGTAGAAGAAGCTTCATAAATCACAGGTATATAATTAAAGTTATCACCTGAAATTACTTAGCTTTCTCTTTCATGGTGCAGACGTTACTAAGGTGTTTCTTTAACGTCATCACAAATACAACAATTCGTGAGGCATTCCCAAAATCTCTCTGGAGCGTTTGTTGCTGCTCTCACCCTCATAATCTCCTGCTGGTGACCAAGGCAACTACCACATCAGCAACAATGGAGGAGTCAAGCTACTGCCCATAGTAGTCCTTCTGGCACAAACCAAAATCACAACGCCATTCTTGCCTCATTTTGCTTCTCGATGCCTATATGGCGGTGCGTCCTGCGTATGGGTGGCGAAAGCAAAGTGACCATGATGATACTCTCCTCCTGGTGAAAAACTGCTGCGTCAACAAATGACTGTGCTCTTCCGACAAAGGACCGCTGCACCAGGGTATGAAAACCACACAGGCAATGACAACGACCAGAGGCAGCAAGCTTTGAACTGTAGCTCTTGTGTCATCGATATTCACGGCAACAAACTTTGGCAACAAAATCATCTCTTCTACCAATGATTCTAAGGCTTGCAAATGCATTATCATCGTGAAAAGAGGCAGACGAAGCTGCATGCTACATGGCTATATGAGACAAATAGCAAAGTCTCAGCCACGCAAAAATTCATGATTGTCGCTGATGCTCAGTTCACTGCCAAACAAGATTTTCTCCCACCACGCAAATCATGGGACAAGCGTCCATTTATCCAAGAGACAATTGGAGATTAAAGAACGGAAGAAGAAAATTGAAGACCAAAGCCCATCGCTCCACCAAGAAAGAATTCTTTAGTGAAAACAAGTTGAAGAAGGGAGCACGCAGATTAGAGACAAACTCCACTACTTTCAAGTATGGGAATTATGAATCTCATATTAAACATGCCACTTGATATCTACCGTGTTGGTCTTTGAGCAAGACAACAAGTCTAAGGCCAAAAGTACATGCTGTCAAAGTTTGTTGGGCAATTAACACCAAAACGTGAAAATGAGAAAGAGAGAGAGCAAAACTAATAAACTAATGGATTATTGATTAAATATATCCATTAATTTAATAGCTTTCCAGACAAATCTCAAACAAAGTTGGGCCTCCTACAAAAAATGGAAGCAAGCTCGTCCACATCAAATCTTCGACTCCAATCTCAAAGCTCGTCTTGATGGGTGTCCAAAGCAAATCACTCACTTGAAGTAGATCACTATGGTTCCGTAATATCATTCGCCGATAAGTGAAGAAAGCGACACAAAGCCCATTGCAAAATCCAAGGCCCATTACGAAGCTCGGCATGTTCGGGTGCCCAGATCACCTTTTCACCTGGCGTTGATGAAACTAAAAGCCTGAGGATAAATATAGGTGTCCAGATCACTTTAAAGCTCAAGCCCGATTAATTTGCAGCCTAAAGCCCATCCCAAATCACAAGGCCCACTGCAAATCTCAGTACATCGGGTCTGGTTCAAATCAACAGACACTCTACCAAATTGGGTGTCCCAAAGAAATACATTTGACGGGTTCAAAAAGATATACACACATCCGTTGGATAAAAAGTCGGTACAAAACCAGAAATACAAATTTAATGAACTACAATGGTTTGATCCCTTTACAGGGTATGTAGGCAGTCTAGCGACCCACTAGATGCAACCGCAACTCCAAACAGAATCCCTGACTCCACCAGTCAAATTCAGCCAGTCCCAAATGAATTACTGACTCTAGTCAAATTCTCCCGGCACCAGAAAATCAAATCATTCCCAAATCGCACAAAGTTCAAAGGCTCTAAACCTTTCAAATCTCTCAAACACAAATCCAAAATAAATGGGTCATCTACTCATTTAAATCTCAAATGCCGGAACTACATGTGGTTTGATCCCGCAAAGGGTATGTAGGCAATCTAGAACCAAATTTATCTAGATGCAACCGCGTCCTAAACACAAAATCGAATCCCTGGTTCACTTACACCAAATTCATCCCAAACACTACTCTCATTCCAAAATCAAAAGCCTCCAATGAGTCATTCACCCATTGGAACTCTTGAACTACGAGTGGCTTGATCCCTCTCTAAGGGTACGTAGGCAACCCATTCAAATATCCGGGTGCAGCCGCAAAAACAAACACACATCCCTTCCATTGGTTTCTTCATAAATGGAATCAAAGGGTGTTTCCCTGTAACAAGGGATTGTAATTAGGAGACACATTCCGTCTTGAATGGGTCGAACCCAAAATAATAAAAACTCTATTCACTAAATGAATACGAGTGAAATTATGTTGGGTGACATTTACGCTCGCAGTGTGCAGATTTTCTCTCAACAGTAATCTTGTGAAAAATTTTGAAAAATAATCCCACACATCTTGCTTATTACCGAGATTATAAATTCAATCTCAAATAATTACACTCTACTACCTCAAATATTTCCCGGGCTCACAATGAGCGCCACCAGGTCATTCCCTTTCTTCTGGTAAGCTGGACTTTCGTCAAGTTCATCTTGGTTAAGGCAACTGTCTTGAATTGGATTAAAGATCATAATTCTATCGTATATTTGGATTATGTGAGGATTTGGTGGATTTCTGCATTCGGGAAAGTTTTGGAGAAGAGAGAAACTGTTGGGTCAATTCAATTGATGTCAAGAAAAGGGTAAGCACCTCGAACTATATTCTTGATGTGAAATTGGTTGGGTGTTGAATATTGATAGTATTGTTTTTTTGCTAGAGTCCTGAATGGGTTGATAGTGGTGGACTGTAGCAACTAGACGTAGCCTCTGGTTGGGGAAAAGAAGAATGGTAAGGGACTGTGTATTTTGGAATCTGTTTAGCCGTGTACTGTTTGTACTTATCAAAGTTATGGTTTTATTGAGTATGCGTGATATAAATTTGGTTGTGGTATTTGAGTGATCGGTTATGTTGGAAATGTCATTGTTATAAGGTGAATGATTAAATCAGTGAGCTCCTTAAAGAAGTTGTAAATTGCAAGTTAAATCGTTGTTGTGAAAGAAAATGTTGAGCATGAGTAACTATCAATGTTGAGTGCAAATGGGTAATGAAAATGGTGGATTTTATTTGTTTGAGCTAAATTAGGATATTTGATTAACGTTCATGAAATAAGGTTAAAAACCAGAGTATTCTAGTATCGCCATATCCCGAAGTTATCGTAAGAATGTGATCATTCGAGAATGGTAATTACTATTAATTAGTATTTAATGATTTAGTAAAAAGGGTCAAACCGGTTGACTTGGAATACATTAAGAAAATAAGTATAATCACCATATCCTGAAAAGAGTTTGAAGGCAAAATCATTCGGGAATGGTAATGATTATTTACTTGCTTAAGGTTTAAAGACTAAGTAAAAAATGTCAACTAAGTTGACCTGAATTACACTAAGGAAAGAAGTACGATCACCATATCCCGAATGCGCTTATTACGTTAAGTGAATTGTTCGGGAATGGTTACCAATAATTATTGGTTAGAGATAAATTGGTAATTTATAAAGGAATTGAACAATTTGAAATTATGAGTTTATTTCTTGTCTGAAATAGTTTTTGTTAAAGGATGCGAGCGTGTGCACATAGAATTGGACGAAGCATCAACAGTCAGAAACGAAGCTAAGTTTGGGAGAGCACTCCATATCCAGGTAGAGTGAGTTGTCCCTTCCTTGTTAGAGGCTTTTCGATATATGTGGAATGCTATACTAAGATAGTATGTTGCCTACAAGTGCGTTTTTGGTTGTTCATTAGTCGATGCCTCGTGATACCTGTGTTTTCATAAATGATAATTGCTTATTGCGAAAACCGAGGCTAGACTTGCATGTTGAGATATTGTACCCATTGTATGTTTTTACTTGTGACCTGAAAGTGAAAGAGACCTAGACACGTAGATTCCTAGGGATCCCACGGTGTTGATAACCGTGAACCTCCGAAGGGGGCTATGCTCCTATGTTTGTCGAGGAAGGGTGAATACCGACAGTGAACCAGTCATAGGAGACTCAAGGCCAGGAAATGGACACTTTCGCTACTTGTAGTGACAAGTACTACAGAGTAGTTGACCGATTCTCGAAGGATGACGAACCGTGTCGGTCACCGAATTATTTTAGTTTATCCAGCAGGTAAGTATCTCGGAGCTCCAAGTTGTGTGAAGCATGTTGCATATGTTTTATAAAAGAGAACAAATGTTTGTGGTTGTCTCTTTTAAAGTATTTTCGATAAACGTTCACAATATTATGTAGTAAATATTTTCAAGTTTATTATTTTTCAAACCTAGCATGATTAGATCGGCCCTTACTGGGCATGCGTGGACGAAAGCTCACCCCTACAATAGTGTGCAGGTTTGAGCACGTGGTGGGGGAGCGTACAAGGGAGGCACATGACCCGACTTGGCATATTTCTCTTTGATTTTACTAAATTAAGGTCGTGGTCCTTTATTGGATTTTGAAGTCCCTTATTCATTTACTTCCTTACAGATTTGTTTATTTTTTTTCTACTCATTTATTTACAGAACTTCGAGAGGCCCGTAACCCTCATACTGGGACACATCTCTCATACTGGTTGTTACTTAGTGGTTTATTTTCCAAATTGGGCCCCGATTGTAAGCCCAAATCCTTTAGCCCACTTTAAATTTCACTTTGAAAATCTGTTGTTCGGTTTCTAGAATGATTCGTCCAAGAAAATATTCTGTAAACCAACAACCTAAACCCAAAAGGTCTTGTGATTTCGGGTTGATGAGTTATCAGAATGTCATTTGTGACATGTCGGTTTCTCATTGGCTAGAGGTCACGGCGCGCTGGGACCCCTCTCCCGGGTCACCATATCAGAAGGCTGCCATCGTGGGGGATTTTTCCTATTTGCTTGGGAGGTTGGTTTCAACAGAAAATAGAGGATGAAAAGGGATTCCCGAGTAATTTTTTGGCAATCTGGGGCTTGGGAGATCGACTCTCCATTTCGGATCTAATAGACTGGCGCTTTCTTCTTCGTTTTGTGGCATAGGGAGGAGTGTAACAAAATTCTGCTTAGAGGCCCATGGTTCTACAATGGTCGTATGCTTCTGTTGGCAAAGTACGATGGGTTGAGCGATGTAGAGGAGGTCGCATTGCATTCATTGGAGACATAGGTGATCCTCCTGCGGCTGCCGCCACGTTTGCTAACTGAGGAGTATCTGATCCTTATCAGATCTTCCATGGGACATTACCTGAGGGCGGATTCCCTCTCCTTGCAGCAATCTCTTCTTGAGCAATAATTCAGGGTAGTTCTAAATGTGCGCAAACAGCTGTGGTCCATTCGGATGTTCGGGCTCACGGCGAGGGTGTTGGTGTATGTTGATCTGCAATGTGACAGAGTGAATGGCCTCTCTCATATTTGTGGATGGCTCTTTTAGGGTATAGATGGTTGCTATAGTTTTCTGGTAGCTCAGACAGAGAAAGCACGGGCAGCTGCAGTAGGGTGAATGAAACTCGATATATGTGGTGGCTGGCTGCAACAGCTGCTGTGGCTAGGGTTTTAAACCCTAGAACTTTGTGTGCTCCTACTGGTTTCGGACCGGGGCTGTCTAATAAGAGGCTAGGCGCGATGGTTGCAGCGCTGGCGGAAGATCTCTAGCGTCGGCAAAAGGGCAGAGGAGGGGTGCACATTTAGGTTGGGGCTACTGTTTAGGTTAGGGCTCCTATAACATTAACCCTAACTTGGAAATACTAACTTTGCCCTCACCTGCTAGGGTTTCAAGCCCGGTTTTGGGTTCACGTATTGGAGCTTCAACTGCATTAACTTCCTTGATCAAGATGGTGGGTTTTTCTCTTTCTGATTTGCAGGCAATCCCAGGGTGGGGATCCGGCGACGGAGGAGTCAACTATAATGGTCATAGCATTTTGAGTGTTAGACAGGACCTTCCCACTGAATTGATTTGTGCCGGGAAGAGGTCAAAATTGTGGTGATGTCGATTTCTACTCCTTTGACTATGGATGACGGATTTGATCTTCCAAATGTGAATGGTGTCATTCACACTTCCTCACCTAACAAGAGAGTTCGTCCCAGAGAAAGCAAGAACTAGTACAAGACCAAGGGCCCCAAACTTAGGAAAACTAGGTTTCCTACCGTGGATGGGGGAAGTGAAGTGGCTCAAGTTGTGGGTAAAGATAATGGAGGAAATGATTGAAGGGGTGGCATTTTGATGTTGAAAAATGCACCCACTTTTGTTAATGAAGAAACATAACGCCAAGGGCGTTCTGTTCATCTATGCCTATTGATGTTTCATGGATGAATGTTGAACTGTATTGGATGTGCATAATGGTTTTTTAAAAGGTAGAACTGTTTTGGTAATGATTTTTTTTATCAGTCTCATTAGGTACTGATCAATAAAAAAATTTGTCTTATTGCCTTTGAAAAATTATATTTGAAAAATATAGTGCAAAACTTTTTCCCTTATTTTTTTTTAGCCATGCATTAGATAGATTACAAAATATGTGGATTAATAAAACTAATATTACAAGAAGTCAAGAACTAAAGTGCAACCGAACATATTTTTTATTGAAGATAAATCCGTTAAACTATGATTAATATTCAATTTACGCCATTCTGTTTTACGTCAATTTGCATTGGTAAGATTATTTAAGTTAAAACTTAGGGGGAGTGTATTCAATTAGGAGTCTATTAGATTGTTTTGGATTTTAAAAATCTATGGGTATTCAATTAAGATTTTAAAAAATCCATCTAAATCTGATGGTAAGATTTTAAAAAGTCCTTCTAAATCTGATGGTATTCAAAAACCCAATGATTTTGATGGATTTTATTAAATGATGGATTGTGGAAGATTGTAGGGTGCTTGGTATAAATACCCAACCCTATCAGAAATCCATACTCTAGACGTGTGATTTTGATGGACTTCTTTTTCTCTCTCATTCTGAAGATGAAAAGATGTCGAACAGTAGAATATGAATTGACGACGAACTACAGCCATTTTTCTCATGTCTCCAGTTGATTGAAACTGGGAATTGGTATTTTGGGTACTCCCATATGCTTGACACAATAATCAAATCTTGAGCGAAGGTACGTTTTCCCTCTAATTTTAGTTCAATATATGACATACTCAGTTCATCTCTGTGTTACTTTGTGTTTCTAAAGGAGATAAAATATGTGGGTTTCAGTTCTTTTATGGATTTTGATTCTTGAATTGCAAGGCAGATTTGTGGGACGAATTAGTTTTATGGAGGGTTAAGAGTTCATGGGAAGAAGAGCAGGTCTCAATTCCATGTTGCCAATATTGCCACTGAAGTCAACCCTTCTGAATAGGTGTGAATTTTCTTTTATGTAATTGTATTAGTTTTACTTAGTCTGATTTGAGATGAAAATTCTATTTATTTTGATGGGTTGTATTCATTATGTCCGTTCATATAGCCATATAGGAAAACATTGTGTTTGATGAGAGTTTCAAGAATTAGTTATAGAAATGCTATATAAAGATTAGGTTTTTGAGTTTATCTATTGTTAATTTTTGTCGCACTGCAGAATCTATGAGAATCGACTGATTATAAGAAGTCAAACAAAATCATTTAAAATCTAGATTGAATACATCCCCCTTAATCTCTAGGTTTTGAATGTAGGCCAACGTGAATCATTCACTGTTTACTTATCCAGTTATCCTAAATATACCATTTCGAAAAATAATATAGCTAGTGATAATAGAGGAAGATGCTAATTAGCAATTTAGCATGCAACGCCTTTAAGCCAACGGCTACTGTTTTTATAAATGTCAAGGTTCTGAATTTAGGCCAACGTGACTCATTCACTGTTTACTTATCCTAAATATAACATTTCGAAGAATAATTTCTAGAATAATTTAGCTAGTGATAATTGAGGAAGATGCTAATTAGCATGCAATGCCTTTAAGCCAACGGCTAGTCATTTTATAAATGCACACTTTTGCTTTCCCAACCATTCTTTGTACGAAAAGCATTAAGCCATCAATGATCTACATAGTAACAGACACATCAATTAAAATGAAAGTCGAAAATTAAATGACATGTCTCAGCCCCCGAAAAAGAAAAAGAAAAATGTTAAAAATCAATGACAAAAAAAAAAAAAAAAATCCTCCTTTCCATTCTATGTTAACATGGCAAGATCCGACCCGGGTGCTAAACCCGTGAACGCAATCAACAATAAGCTTACACTGCTACCACGTACAAGACTCATTCACGAGTAGGAGAAGGCGACGGCGTATAGTACGGCGGCGAAGCACAAGGAGTCTCCAACGGCGTCGTAAACGCCTCGTCCATCGCTATATTCACAACAGTCACCGCCACATCTGGTTCCCCATAACACTCTTCCAAGTACACCTTTGTCGTCGTCTTCACTACCTCTTTCTCTGCACATGAAGAATACGTCGTCTCGGAGTCCAAGCCCTCTCTCTCTCCCTCCTCTATAGTGAACAAAAGCCTCGACGATCCGTACAGTGCCTGCCACTTGATGATGTCCTCCAGCTCCTGTAATTCGTTTCCATTTGTAGGTGGGACGTTGTGACGAGCTTCTTGAGGTTCGATGCGAGATTTGTTTTTCCAGCACAGGAAGAAACTGAAAAGCCCGCTACAGTGTGATGAGGCCGAGTCCACTGGGAGAACTGAATCGGTCTCGTCTGGGAGGCTCCGGTTATGGAGCTTCCTCCGGCGCCAGAGGATGTAGAAGATCTGGCCTACAAGACCTACAAGAAGAAAGACTGCAAACACTAGAGTGAGTGCAGTCCCAAGCTTGCCGAGACCACCATTCATGTGTATATTTCAAGTCTGCGAAGTTATAGTGAAAAATGTCTTTTTGGGCTTCTATTCTCTTCTATTAGAACTCGATGGATATGTCATATATGGGTAATTAGGAAACTGCCGACCGGTGGATTACCGGGAAAATGTGGGTGGGGAACAGGGGGAAGATGAATTTGAGGAGGTTGGGGTAAGTGGTCTAGCAGGTTGCCGGTGAGGCATGAGTGGATAGAGGCATGAAAAGGTTACAGAAGAAGATGGAAGGAGAGTGATGTTTTTTCTTGGAAATGTAGGTGAAAGAAGAAATGTGGCCAAGATTTCAAGGGAGGAGGAGAACCTTGTGTGGTGTGCTGGCGTGGGGGTCGAAGGAGTCTGGTGACTGTGCATGACTGTGACTGTGACTGGGACTTGCATTTAAATTTGAAATAAATTGGGCGGTTGGGCGTGGGGCTAATTTATCATCTCACCCTTTTCTGGTGTTTCACTATTTGGTGCTCTATATTTATGAGTAAGACGAAAAAGCCTAAAAGCTTTGCCGGTACTTCACACAATTTCTAGGACACACATAAAGCTGGAAAGTACTTGAATTAAGCCCAAGGTATGAACTTTCTGTTTGCGAAAATTTTGTTGAAATTTTTAGTTTCAGATTGAAATATCGGTATACATCAGCAAATATTGGTGCGTAAAAATTAGCTTTATATAAATTTAAAATTTCCTTCAAATATAAAATTCAATCACTTTTTAATGGGTCATTGACCCAAAACATTAAAATTGGCCAAAATTATCTCACTTAGCCCAGCAACAAATTTTTATTCTCACTCACTTACTCATTTAAGTGTAAAAAGTCAATTATGCTCTCGTTCTAATTAATAAACTATAGTCACTACCACTCTCTCATCTGTCTCTCTCATTCTGATTTCTCTCTCCGCGCTCTCTCTCTCTCTCTCTCTCTCTCCTATCTCTCCTCCGCCATCTCAAAACGCTTTCTCCGCCGTCGATTAGCTTGTCCTGGCTCTCCAACTCCGTCTTCGCCGAGATCGAGCGGCTCCGGCAGCACCTGATTGTTCTCGCCTTCACAGTTCACCTTCTCAGCGACGGGAAGGTCCAGCGAGCTTGGGAGACTTTAAAGGGATGGGAGGGATGTCTCTGCGCGCTCTCTCTCTCTCTCAGTCTTTCCCCGATCTATACTGTTTATGCGTGAGACGGAGAGGAAACTATGTCTCTCTCTTTGACCTTTCAGGTAGCATACATTTCCTCTTTTTTGACTTGGTGTGGGTTTCAGCATTCTAGGGCCATTACTCTCTTCAATTCAATTTCAACCTTAGCTTAACACTTCCAGAACGATGTGCAAACTTTTATTTTGGCAATAGATGTGCAAACTTTTGGTTGCAAAATTGCACGCCTTTTTTTTTTTTCCTTCTTAATATCTTTCTAGCTTTAGGATTGCTTTATTTTTAGTGGGACCTTTATAGCAATATAACATAGATTGAATAAGATAAATCAATCACGGTCTGGTGATTTATTATGGAGGTTATTTATTAAGTTTTGCTTTTGGAAATATGTATCAGTGGGTAGGATCTATCATGTTAATAGGGCAGAAGGAAAGAAACAAAAAAAATTGAATATCTATCGGGGGCAATAAACGTTTTTAATTTATATAATCTCTTCATTTTTTTTCTTTAATCAAAGTTTTATTTGTCTAATTTTAGGAAGATTAGTTCTCATTCCGAATACCGAAAGTTCTATTGGGGGCAATAGACGTCTATTAAGGGGCAATAGGCGTCTATTGGGGAGCAATACATGGCTAATAGTCGTCTATTAGGGGGCAATAGACGTCTATTGAGGGGCAATAGATGTGGGAAAAAAAATTTCCGGTGAGATTTTCAGCAAATTATTGTGGGCGGCGGCCGGTGACCGGAATCCAGCCAACCGGTGACCAAATTTCCGTGAATGTTTGCCGGATTCCGGACATTAGCCAAAATTCTGCGGCCGGTGACGGGGCTCCGGCGAAGTCTCCTATGGTTTCTCTCTCTTCCATTCTCTCTTTCTCTCTCTAAGTTTCAAAGGGGTGAGGGTAAAATAGTATTAAAAAAAATTAAAAAACAAAAAAAAAATCTTAATGGGGTATTAGGGAATACCTCCTTAAATCTTAATGGGGTATTAGGGAATTCTGCGGCCGGTGACGGGGCTCCGGCGAAGTCTCCTATGGTTTCTCTCTCTTCCATTCTCTCTTTCTCTCTCTAAGTTTCAAAGGGGTGAGGGTAAAATAGTATTAAAAAAAATTAAAAAACAAAAAAAAAATCTTAATGGGGTATTAGGGAATACCTCCTTAGAGTGTTTTGGGTAAGAGAGAATTAAAAAAAAACTTAATGAGGTAAATGAGAAAAAAATCTCTAAAAATGGGGTAAATTGACAAAAACTCTTTTAATAAAGGGCTAGTGCATTTACCCTCAAGTCTTGGTTAATGAAACTATTGAATACAATTGAGGGGCATTAAGCCTAAACCCCTTATCATAATAAACATCTAAAAAACATCCCGAAATGATATCAAGAGTCTCAACAAAATACATGTATTCAAATCTGCACCAATTAGCAAAGAAGGCTCTAGAGATCTACTAGTTACTCCATTTGCTTTAACATAGCAGTGACATACCGGAAAGATAACTCGATTATAACGAAACATAATTACCAAATGAATAGTTTTCCTACTATGTTGCCGTCAGAGAGGAGATCTGAAAACACTTAGTTTCATCATGTCACTAGGAGGTTGTAAACATTTGATCATGGATTGTCACCTCACTAAGCCAGACAAGACATGTATTTAGCCCAACTAGCCCTACAAGATATATGCAAGGACTTATTACACGCCAAAGGCGAGACAAAACTAAACAACTAAAGTAAATAAAGCTAAAACATAAATAAAAAAGACAACCCAGGCAGGGCCTAAGCCCAAGCCTCAACCCAACAAACAGGAAGACCATAATCCAGGAACCCACTACACTTATCACATAATGAAACCTAACGTGGATCAATTCCACAATCCAGTAATAAGAACATCTAGAAACCGGCAAAAGGAAATCAAATCTATCGAAGTAGATCGAAGGTTTATTTCCACCAAGAAATGACAAACAAATTCAATGATGGAGGAACGACGAGGCATCCTTCGATGTGCCATAATCAATGGCATCCAAGATCGCTTGGACTGATCAAGGAGAATGGGGCAGCAACTATGGCTGCTCACATGGTGGTTGAAGCCAAGCTTGCTGCCTTTAGGGTTTGGGGGAGCGTAAGCTCTTATGTTTTGTATTTTTGTAGGATGTCTTTAGATCAACTAATGTTGGTAGAGATCCCAAATTCGACTCTCTCTTCCTCCCATAAAAGTAAAACACAGGTTATTAAGGTTTCATGGGATTTTGGATGTTTTCCAATATAAGTAGAAAAACTTAACATGGCGGCTCTAGGAACAGGAGCAGCCATCGGCGTAGGGAGAGGGGGGTGAGAACGGTCAGCTGACCCTTCTCATATTTTAATTTTAATTGTTGATTAATAGAACTTTCTATATAAATAAATAATATAATACCATAATGACCTCCTAAGTCCTGATAAAGTAATATGGGGTTCACATCCAAAACCAATTGGCAATGGATGGAGTAGCTCAACCCTTATAAACCCATTAGCAAGGTTCTATTTTTTGCATGTTGGATGTATATATTATCAACATGCCCCCACACGTGTGGCGAATTTTCAAGCCATACACGTGAATAACTTTTGGGTGACGTGGAGCCTATATGGCCATGAAGCACGCACACGTGGGTAACCTGGGTATGATACCATGATAAAGTAATCTAGGGTTCACATCCAAAACCAATTGACAATGGATGGAGTGGCCCAAACCCTCATAAACCTACTAGTAAGGTTCTATTTTTCTCATGTGGGATGTATATATTCTGAACAAGTCCTAACAAATGAAAATAATGATTTTTCGGCTTTACCTTTGATCCAATTAAATGCATAATCTTACCTCTTTACTTTCCGATTTTAATGTTTGATGCATTCCTTTTTCAATTTCTGTTAATACAGAGGTAATCATAATCAATATTCTCCAATAGATCAATCTAATAACATATTCAATATTTCGCAAGTTCGTACTCCGCATTATTCGGAGAAGAGGAAAAACAGTTTCGAAAAAGCGAAGAACCGTTGTGTTCCCATGTTCCGTCCGACGACACGTCGATCTTCTTGACGTCGTCGTCGGACGGGTAGGTATAGAATCTCAGTCCACCGGTGAAGGACCGAGGCAGTGTCCGGGCTAGAGCAGGGAGAAACCGTGGAGGATTTGTGGTATTCTAATGGGCAATCTATAACCTCCATTGTGGAGGCCTAGGGGAGGTCGACAGCGTTCTGGGCTGCAATCCAATTCTGTCTAGAATATAGGGGCAACAAAGTCGGTGTGGTTCTGCTAGAATCTAGGGGCGACAGTGACGATGTGGAATCCAAATCCAATTCTGCAATGGGATGATTTGATGGGCTTGCCTCGAAGTTGATGTGATTCGGCGGTGGAAGGATTTTACTACGTCTTGGTCCAGCCACTGCTGTCGGCCGTGGTTCGCAGGCAAAGTTGTTTGACGGTGGTGGTGTTACACGTCCACAAGCATGCCGTGGAGATCGTGGGCCTATGTTGCATTGATGGGCCTTTGCTGGTGCGCTAGGTATTTAGTTTTCTTATTTTTACTAGTTTATTTAAAGTTTAGGTGTATCTTATGTACAATAAATCCTTACCACCTCTTGGTAAGGACATGTGGGCTTTGTCCAGGTCTGAATACTCAGTATGCCTTGTCTGCCCTAGCGTGGTGGCTGATCATGCATTGGTTGCAACCTCCTGATGGCAGGATGAAATGATGTGTCGTCGGTTTTATTTCGGATCGTCAGCATATTGGGAAAACTACTTTATTGGTTTTACGTTGTTGCTTTAACTTTCCGATATATCACCGTTATTGTAGAGCAGATAGAGTAGTCGGTATGACACTCTTTGCTATTTGGTGCATATATGAATACATTGTAGTTGTAGAGGTGCCTATTATTATTTGAGAGGTCCTCTTGAGGTACACTGTGTATTCATCAGTTTCATTAATTAAGGCCTAAGGGCAGCCGTACAGCCCTTCTTCAAAAAAATAGATTAATCTAATAAAATAAATTATATAGGTAGATATAAGTCAACTATTTAAAGATTTTACATGAGCAATTATGTTATCAAATGATTTTTTTTTTCAATGTAATAGCTATTTATCTTTTTACCCTCCTAAATGAAATTTCTAGCTACTCACTGAGAGCAGCAATTGGTTCCCTTGGGTGGCGGTGGCGACTACATTATGACATATTTACTTACTTAGAATGGAAGGGAATGATTATGGGGTAAAGATATTCATGCGTTTACTAACACATAAAGGAATCAGAATGATTCCAGGTAAAAGTATTCATGCATTTACTAACACATGAATGAATCAGAATGGGTGTCATCTCTTTATAAAGAATCGATTCTTGAATACTCAGGAATTTGATTACGAATGAGGGAGATGGATTTAGGAATCAACTTATTCAAAATCAATACTGATTCCTTTATTCTCTCATTCCAGTTGTTTCCGATTCATGATTATTTTCCATTCCAAGTAAGTAAACGTGCCAAATAGTATTGAGATATTGTCAAGGCTACCATCTAAATGCTTAGTATGCAAGTCCTGGTGTGCTTTAATCCATGATTCCTCTTTGTTAGGAAGCACCTCAACCATGCAGTGGCAGCAACCAAGAACAACAACTTCAATGGTCCACTGTATTTGTAATCAAGGATGAAGAGACATGTTCCTACTCTAGGCACAGTAACCATACCAACATAGAGAGTACTTTCGAAGCATGACAATCGTGGATTCTGGCAATGGCTTGATTTGTCTACATTTCGAACGAAGAGGCCTGAGCCAGCTCTTGTTGTCTTATTAAACCCTTATACTAGAGAAACCAACAAAATACTAAGACACTCTTCCAATATAAAGGGACTCCAAGATTTTACAGTTTCTGTTATGATTCCACCATAGAAGATGACAAAGTCATACTGGGGATCCACTATAAAAGTACTAGTTCTGTTGCGACCAAAATTGCTGTCTTTTCTTTAAAGAAAGGTTCGTGGAGGACTATATTTATGTCAATAATCTAGATTTGTATGGACAGCGTTGGTTATTAGATGAGACCACTACATTGGCCTTCAAGATCAAGATTCAAGAATCGTCTCTTTAGCTCGGTTACCCCTACTCAAGGACAAGCTATACAGTCGGGTGGGAATTGAAAGAATTACAAATTCTCTCTTTATCTATTTCCAAACCATTGATCAGAATGGAAATTATATATGTTATGTGGGTGTTGAAGAAATTTGGGGTCCAAAAATCATAGACTAAAGTTCTATATGAACGTTCTTTTGAAGATCGACTATCGCTACATTTGGTATTGCTGTTTTTTTTTTTTTAGGGTAACGAAATGAATTCATTGATATAAAATCATATGACCACATTCGGTCAAGCTTGGAAGATCGAAAGATCCCCAAATTACACAATGCCTGCTCAACTAATAGCGAATAAACCCGAGGAAAAAATCAAATTAAGTTTGCATGAACCTGCTTATTGCAACGAAACAGCTTATTTTTTTTATTCTTTATGATTCAAACATCTTTGGTAAAATTGGTAAAATAAAAGGCAAGCATTGTTGCACCACAATCGGCCAAAAAATGATGATTTTCATAAGCAGCTATTAGTTTTCTTTTTCAAAACCATTGGTTACGGAACGCAGAAAGTACCGCTCTTGGGCTTGCTCACCTAAGGGACTGTGAGAGATAAATGCATCTCAACCACATGTATTAAATATAAAAGCATAAATTATAACAATTTAATACTGTGCATTTATTTTCAGCCGTCAGATTCACTTGTCTCTCACAGTCCCTTAAAAACTAACCCTTAAGTGAGCAGGCCTTATTTACATCATATATGTTCGCTATTTAGCTTCCTCCCATATCTTCGAGTTTACTTTCTCATTCTGTTAGGCTCTCAGCAAATTGTACTTTTCAATTTTTGTTTTTGGTATAGTTTCTTCACTCTTCAAGAGCACAATTAATTTCATTGAATTTGGATCCCTAATTGTTAATTAATTTTGTTTTGAGTTATTTTTTATCTTTCTCAAGGTTGAAAATTATCCTCCACTTGTCGATCTCCTCTTCATCCATGTTTCTCCTTCACTTTGTTTCTTCGTTGTCGATTAACAATTTAAAGGCTAATGATCCCCCATCTCAGGAATTGTCATTCATTTCACCAAAATTAAGTTATTAGAGAGAAATGATGTTTTCATCCGTCTGTGTTCTATTCTCTTTTGCCTCATTTTCTCTTTTGACTGTTATACTTCTATCTTCATAGAGGTTTTTAGGTCTATACTCACATGACGAAAAGAAAAGAAATAATGATAATTGCAATCAAACAATGGAATGGCTATAGGTGTTGGTAACCATATTCTTTGATTATCCCATATAGGATTAACGAAAGCTCATCCTTCCTCATTCGTATGTTCATTAAAGCCCACTCTCATCCACTGCAAAGTCGAACCCCACTCTTAAGTCATCTCTACAACTTAATCTCAATCTCAATCCTAAACAATCCAAGACAACGCATCCTTATATCCTAAAACATCAATCTCAATCTCAACTGTTGCATCGCTCAGCTATCAACTTTCCTGTCCAACAAGCCGCCAGCCTCAATGTCCCACCCTCCTCCCTCCCCATCTTCCCCATTGTCTTCATCATCATTCTCGCCCCACTCTACATCGTCCGCTTCTTCTGAAAATCCACCAAATCCGAGATGGACACATCTCATCTCCAGCAAATCAAAATCGGATTAGCCTGTTAGGTTTGGTGCCTATCCTTCTTTGGTGGATATATTTTACATGACGTGAATGTATGATATTAATGGTTTGTGTATTCATGGTCCTGGACTATAATACACGTGGTGGTCCGGAATGATATTATTGGCCCATATGACTCGTAGTGATTTCTGATTGGTCTCTTAAATTAATTTTTCTTTCCTCTGCATGACCCACCACATTCTAGTGATATTATTGGTTATGACCACCACATAGCAGTGCCACGTGGTACTCCAGGACCACCTAATAATTCCCCGTGTATTCATGGTGACAATTTATGCATGAGAAATTTGTGCATAATCAAGTGCATACATTGAGCATATATGCATGGTCAAGTTGATGCATTGGGAATAAATGCATGGTTAAATTCATGATGGACCTTTTAGTCTTCTTATGAAGTTAATGAGGGAGATGAGTGGTTGGTTGATGAATGAGCATTGATAAAGTGAATCTAGAGACTACTATCAATGGCTATAAAGCAAGACAACAAGAGCAACTCCAAGAGTCAATTGAGATGTAGAAGCTAATTAAGGGGAGTTGTGTTCAAGGGTGAGTATAACTCTTGTGGTAGAGTGATCTTCTAGAATGAGAGAGGGTGTACAAGGGATGTCTTGTTGGATACAAGGACTCAGGTTGCATATAAACTTAAAGTGCTCGAGTTGTGTATAAACTTGAATGGTGTATCTTATACTTATGTAATTCTCTTATAGTGAAGATGACAAATCTCCGAGGACGTAGGCATGAATTTTGGCCAAACCTCATTGAATCTTGCTATCTTCTTGGCTTGATTATTTCTTTTTCCCATCTCTACTTCTAGTTCTTGCGTGGTGGGAGATTAATTTCTTAACATAGCCCTCTTTATAATCGCCGAAGTGCCGATCAGTATGAGGTCTATGTCCATGTCGCTCACTTGGACCTCTTTGACCAAGGGCTACTACCTCAGCTCTGTGATTGTCTCTATGGTGATCCACGTTTCCAACAAGTTTTCCTAAAAAATCTGCTTTCTTCTTGAAGCTTCTGACACTGTCAATGGCTTTCTTCTCAAACGTGTTTCTAAGAGCTATTGTTGATGGGAAACTTTCAGAAAGAACTAAGAAGGAAGAAGAAAGATCACGATGATGGATGGATGGAGTGGAAAAATAAATGTCATTTGTCTCAAAAAACTTAAAAGACTAAATTTTGTGTAATTAAAGTGAAAATTGCTGAGGAACAGTATCAACTTTTGGATTGTAAATTGACAACTGAGAAAGAAAGTCAATGAGAAACAAGGAGGAGGAGGAGGAGGAGATCCAAATCCAAAAATCTCTCCTCCAAGGTTCCTATGCCTCTTTATCTTGCCAATTTTCTAAACATTCGATTTGTGAATATTTACTTCATTCACTGTGTTATATATAGGGCAAATTATTGGTCACACCCTGTACTTTGGGTGCGTCGACAGTTCAGTGCATAACATCATAATTTTAACAAATAACTTCCCAGACATTCAAATATCACACAATTTGGTCTAAAATAACAATTTTACCCCTCACTTCCTCTTTTTTTTTTTTCCTCCCCCCTGTCTCTCTCTCTCTCTCGCGAACTCACCTGAGCCTCACTCATCGTCCCGCAGCCAACTTGACGCCTTAGAAGCGCTATCCGACCATTCCACCCTCCATCATCCCCCATATTCTGGCAAAGACATGCCACCCCTCCCTAGATCGGAGCTAGACATCCCAATCTCGATTGGAATGATCTGATCAGAAAAAAAAAAAAAAAAAAAAAAAAAAACCAACCTGATCTGAACGAAAACCAGTAGATTCCAGCGAAGCCGCCACCCGATCCTACAACCTAACTCGAACCAATCAAGGGGCCGTCTGCGACCCGCCTGCTCTCCAACCACCATTGCCCTTTGTCGTCGGAATCTCCAAACGAATTAGAAAGTCTCTTCATCACCCCGTATCCTCTTCTTCAACTGGACTCCTTATTGTCAAACATTAGGTCCATCTCTCTCTCTCTCTCTCTCTCTCTCTCTCAGAAAGATGACGCCAGAAGATTCAGATTGTGAGCTCAGAGAGTTGTGGTTTGTCGTCGCCATCGACCTCGACTGCATCTCCGATTCCAAGCACTGCCGCCATGCGAAGAAGACCTCCGAAGCTCTGTCGCTACAGGTTGTCATCACCGCCAACATCTGTGCCCATATTAAGTCTTCCCAAACTCAATGGCACTACTCCACTCAATTCTTCTTGCAAACTAGACCTCACTGATCTCTCCGCCTGCGATGTTTGCGTGGCTGCCAGCTTCAAGGTTCAATAACAGTTGATCGCCATTGATGGTAACTCTTCTCACTCTAGAGTTGTTGGTACTTTAGAATTCTATATGCTGCTGGTATTTGGACTTGAGAGCAATGGTGTTATGTCTTGTATTTTTGGTTTGTCAATGGATCTGGCCAGGTCGTGAGAGAGAGAGAGAGAGAGAGAGAGAGAGAGAAGTGAGGGGTAAAATGGTCATTTTGGACCAAATAGTGTGGGATTTGAATGTTGGGGAGTTATTTGTTAAAATTAGGATGTTTGAGACTAAATTGTCGACGCACCCAAAATACAATGTGTGACCAGTAATTTGCCCTTATATATAAAAGCATTTTCTCAATAATTTTGGGTATTTGGCTGGGAATGAGATGAATGAAGACCAGAAGATGCTCTTATTCATTGACTAGAAGA